>CAKNXH010000240.1:237550-248349 GCA_932178445.1 Andricus quercusramuli
CCACGGATATCGTAATCTTGCCGGGAAAAGTTACAATTCTTATTTGATGCTAATGCTCACGCCTCATTTTATTCTTTGAATGATGGTCTACAATTCTATTTTGGTGGTATTTATTCAAAAATTAATGTAGAAATCATTCAGTTTTTATTGTTATGAACAATTATAGTTTAAATTGTAATAAATACTATTCAAATACAATTGTAGAGAATCCTTTAAAGAATAAAATGAGGCCTTGATCATTAGGGTTAAATAAGAATTAATTGTAACTTTTCCCTAAGAGAAAGCAAAAACTAAAACTCGAAGTAACTACTGTTAAATAAACAATTTTAATTTTAATTGTTTTTTTTTCTGAAGAACGCTTAGAAGCCTCCGTCGAGATTTGCAGATATTAATAATAGATCTATTGTTGTCGATGTTATCAAACGTTTTAAAGATTGTCGACTTTTCAATATTGTGAAATAATTCTGTTCTCAACATTTTTCTACCACACTATAATTTGTAACTGTCGGTACCAGTGAAAAAAATGAAAGCTTTCAAGAGAATAACTGAGTCACACTGATCACAAATTAGAACAGGCTCGGCTGCAGATAGCGATAAAAAATGTAAACTAGTCAGTTTCAATAGAAATTAAAACTTACTCGCCAAACATTGAGTTTTTGAATGTGGGTGAATAAGTTTTGATCTCAAAAAGTTACCCAATTCAGAGTAAATTGTCCAAGAATGTTGAGTTTATAATGTCAAAGGCTCCTAAGTTGGGACAAGCTGAATAAGAATAATAGATGTTTGATACCAAAAAATTGTTCTGTTCGGAGAAAATTAAAATTTGGTGTGACGGTATCGCACTATGACGCCAATTTTTCTCTGGAAGGCCTGAAAAAGATATTTTCTTCTATAAACTGTAATTTCAAGAAATATCGATGCTAAAGGGAAGAAAAAAATATTACTAAGCTCAAATCCGAAGATAGAATTTTAACTAAAATTTGAATAGAGTTTTTTTTATGACAATATTAAAAAACGAGAATTTGAACAAATCATTTTAAACCAACGTGCATTTGATTTTTAAAGATTTTCTTATGCAAGTAACCCATTTTCGGAAAAATGTTGAAAAATGTTCCCTTTAATTTCAAGTGTCTTTTTTTTTAATTTCACAAGAATTCTAAAAATGTCGAAGAAAATCTGAAAGATTTCAAGGCAGTTTAAATTAAGTTTGAAAATTGATCGCTTTGTAGAATTTTAATCTTTTTCGGTTTGGTTAAAAAATAGTCTGTTTTCGTTGAGGATTCTACATACTACTTTGTTATAAATTCATCTTTTTCAATGAATTCCAATCTTTCGAAATATAAATAATATATTTTTTTATCTGAAATATCAACAATTACATTTTTCCTTTGTAATTCATCTTTCTTTTTTGAAAATGTAACTATTTTGTTAAAAGTCGTCATTTTAGTTAAAAATTCATCTCCATGGTTGAAAATTTAACTGTTTCATTGAAAATTCGTTGTTTTTCGTTCGTTAGAAAATTAACCTCTTGTTGGAAATTGTTTTGTAGAAAATTCGTCTCTTTTTGTAAAATTTAATCTTTTTTGGGTAGAAAATTAATCTGTTTTGGTTGATGATTCAACTATTTCATTAAAAATTCGTCTTTTTTGGATGAGTTCATTTGTTTTTGATTTAAAATTAAAATCTCAGCAACTACACGCGCGCACAGCGCGCGATTGATGATACTACTGTACTACTTGGAAGCATATGCTGAGGAAAGATAAAGATGATCCCATGAAAAAAGGCACCCTGCTGGTTCCTTGCACTTGTTTTACAGTATAAAAAAATATCTTCAAATATCGCAATTCGCACAAAGAGAAGAAGCACATACTTCTTTCAAATTGTAAATAATTACAAATAGTTCAACTAACTACCTCTAATTTAAATCACTTCATTATCTTCATTAGAACTGAAAATAGTACAGTTGTATATTTATGTACAAAAAACGAACAATTTGTTAAATTCTGCAAATTTTTCAACGGTCTGTAAACTATAAAATGTTTTTGAGCATATTCGTTTTACGCTCATTCATGTACAACATTTTGGCCTTTAAAATTATGCTTCATTCATTGACCTAACATTTTTTCTTTACTTACTTTTTCAACGTCAAAGCTAGAGGACTCGAATTTTCTCGCCGATATTAGTTTTCGAATTTGTCACTTTTCAGCCTGTTGAGTATTAGAAAACTAAAAATGACCATTACAAAGCTTCCTCTATGATGAAGAAAAAATAGTTGGTTAGAAGTAAAATCAAAAATTAAAATATACAAAATATTGCAAATCGACTTTTAATCAACGTGAACAAACAAATTTAGTATGACTGTTTTGTCCTTAAATTAATACAACTTTTGAGCTCATCAGTAAATATGGCTTAACATCTTTTAGAAACATTATAAGGTTTTTAAGGGTATTATTAAAAAGTAATTTCAAACAATTTATATCGTGTATCATAATGATAGAATAGTTTAAATTTCAATTAAATGATTTCCGACTTAATTCTTCAATTAAAGCACGCTAATTTATTGAATTGGGAGGGAGTGTGTGATCAGCGATTCGTATAATTCTGAATTTTCCTTTAACATTGGCTCTGAATACTATATATTAATTTTTATTAAACAGAGCTAGATTATTAACAGAGCAATATATTTTGTATTGTAGGAGCGGGAGAATCGGGAAAATCTACAATAGTGAAACAGATGAAAATAATTCACGAGACTGGTTATAGCAGAGAAGAATGCGAGCAGTACAGGCCTGTAGTTTACAGCAATACAATACAGAGTCTTATGGCGATAATCAGAGCCATGGGGCAACTCAGAATCGATTTTGCAGATCCCAGTAAAAAGGTAAAATTTCATTTACATTTTTCAATGTCAACAATGTTAAAAATTTCAAATATCAAGTATGACAGTCTTTTCCCTATGCCTCTGCGTTTCTCCTTCTTTCTCAAATTCCCTTTTTTCCCTATTCTCGAAAAATTTCCCCGTTTTTCAAATTTCTCGTTAAATATACGATATTTAAAAATGCAATATTTTAATAACGCGGAGAATTCTCTGAAATTAGTAAATGTACGTAAAAACTATAAGAACCATTGTTCGTATTATATCTACAAAATTATTTCTAAAACATGTTAAAAATATGAACACCGGAGACAAAAGTTGTTATCCAGTACGACATTGGAACAGTTAAAAAATAGGTAGTAATTTGGAAAAGAAGTATTAGAAGGCGAACACTTTTTAATTGAAAAATATGAAGTTGAATAATTAAAAAATGGAATATTTATATTTGATCAACTGCAAAGTTAAAAGTTCTAACTTAAACAATTTAAAGTCAAATGTTCAGAATTGAGCCACTTCAATTTCATATCTGTAGTGTTGAGCAGTCTGAAATTTTATTTTTAAACCTCACCATAAAGAATTTACAATGTTTTTTGGAGCCATTTCTAACTACCCTATTTAAGATTTAAATAACACTTTAAAGCTAAAATAAGTACCAGGCAGAATTGCCTCAATTTCCACTTTCTGCGTGCTACGGGGAAGTGAATCGAAAAAAATCCCTAAATTAAAGTTTAAAATCTCCTCTTTGAAATGACACCTAAAACATAATGAACTATTTATTGGTTCTCCGATTGTCATGAAAAATGTAGAAGCGTGCCCAACACAAAAATCGTTCGGAGAACCAGTAAATATTTCTCTATGTTTTTGGTCTAATTTTAGAGATGAGTTTTTAAGCTTTAGTTTAGCGAAGTTTCATGTTATTCCATTCTTTTTCCTGAAGCATGCAGCAAGTGGAAGTTAAGAATCGACAATCTATTTTATTATTTATTTAGAATTAGATTTTTGTTCGACTTTTTTGTATCACCATGAATGGATTTGCAACGACCTATTTATATCTAATTTAAAAAATTCTTTAATGGCAAAAATCATTTTTAAAAACATTAAAAATTATTTAAAAATATAAAACTTCTTATAAAAATATTTTTTTTTTTTCGACATGTACAAAAAAGTGTTAAATATTGCCCCTAGTTTCCCCCTTTTTCGTGAAAATAACTTATTTCCCCTTTTTTAAATTTCTTTTGTGCGGTGATCCCTCCTAATTTTATTTTTTTTTTCTTCAGGAAACAGCACGACAATTTTTCACGTTGGCTGCAGCAGCAGAGGAAGGTGAGCTGACTCCGGATTTGGTCATGTTGATGAAAAAACTTTGGCAAGACTCAGGAGTACAGCTTTGTTTCACACGAAGCAGAGAGTATCAACTGAATGATTCGGCAGCATATTATCTAAATGCTTTGGATCGCATTTCTCAACCCAATTACATTCCAACACAACAAGACGTTTTAAGGACACGAGTTAAAACCACCGGAATCGTGGAAACCCACTTTTCCTTCAAAGGATTGCATTTCAAGTACGTGATTTTTATTTTATTATTTAGAAAAAGTCTCGTCAAAATTGGAGAAGATAAAATTTTATTCAGGGTTCCTAGCTCAGCAGGAAACCGGGAGAAGGCCGAGAATGTTATTCATCGGGAAAACCCCTGCAATTTGATTCGAAAACCGGAATTTTTCATTGGATTGTACTAAAAGAAATATTAAAAGCGTGTTGATATTTTACTACTTTCAATTTCTTCAAACGCGAAACAAAGAATGAAAAAGACTTTATTGTAGATAATGACTATAATATAAATTGATGTTGTTTGCAGTTTTTTTCTTCATATCTGGAGTCTTTAAAATCTTTGAAATCTTGAAATCCGGTGTACACTCAAACTCGTCAATTAGTATTTATCTGAAATAGCAAATATATATATATATATATATATATATATATATATTCCTCAAATCATCAGGGCTCAATTCAGGTACAGAGGGCTTTATTTTCGCATGCCAGGACGGTGTAATCTCCACCTTAGCATACCGCGCCCGCATTTTATGTCAAGAAGTTCCCAGTGATAGGTGCAGAGCGTGTCATGCACACGCTGAGTACCTAGAACATATACTATCGGGGTGTCCGACCCACGCAGGAACAACGTATATCTATAGACATAATGCGGCCCTAAGAGTACTTTATTACCACCTTTGTCGCTCTTACGGTGTTGGTCGCGACCCTGCCCTGCCGAACGCTCCAAGGGATATAGAGTCAATTGTCCGAAACGAGAAGTGCCAGATTTTCTGGAACTACGATTTTCGGGCAGCAGTCTCCGTTGCGCACTCGAGGCCTGACATTGTTCTCCAAGACTTCGAGAAACGAACTATATTCGTGATCGAATTCTCGGCTCCATCCGAATACAACATCACTGCAAAGGAGAAAGAAAAAGAGGAGAGATATCAAGACCTTAAAAGAGAGCTGCTTCGACTGTACCCAAAATATTCGGTACGAGTGATTGTTCTTGTGATAGGTGCTCTCGGAGGTGTGAAATTATCGCTGGTTCGTAACCTTAAAGCCATACCCGCGTGCCAAAAATATGCCAAGGCTCTTGCGAGATGGATGCAGAAAGCTGTCATCCTTGGGTCGCTTCGTGTCCTCAAGACACACGAGGGTTTCGCCGGCCTGTCGTTGTGATTTCGTCGTGCCCTGTGACCACCCATCTCACGGATGTGAGACGTGGCCATAGGTGTATTTTACCGCGGTTCTACTGGGGGCCATTGACATTTTTTCAAGATGGCAGTTGCTCTTAGTGGTACCCTGCGGTGGTTGTTTAACTTTTTTTTAATTATATATATATATATATATATATTTTGTAATCAAAGCGAGATAGATTTGCGGTTTAAAATAAAATAAAAACTGTAATTGAAGCCGTTGGTCAAAGAGGGACGACAGTAGTGTTTTTATCAACATGAAACTAAATATGCAGAAAGGGTCTATCACTAGCCATTTACTAAATTCTGCAATAAAAATATATTAATAATTTCTAATTCATCTTAACATTTATTACAAAGTATGATGATTGTCGAAAGTGAATCTAAGTAATTTTTAAAATGTCCGCTGATATTAGAGGTTAAAATATAACTTACGGAAAAATGGGGTAAGACTCATCAAAAAGGTGAAAATAATTTCAACCACGTGAAGGAACTATAACATTCAAAATAAAAAATTACAATAAAGTTTAAAAATACAATAAATCTAAAGTCTGGCAGAGCTGCCCGACCACTTTTGCCGGTCCGACATTTTCATCACAAACCGGAAGTGACGATTTCAAGCCAATAAAATAATTCGTAATTTTTGTGCCATAGTCAAAAATTGCGGCGAACACAAATGTAACGAAGTGTCAAAATTAAAAAAAGGATCAACTCTTTTTCATTACGATATACGAAAAGTTATGAATTTAAATTTTACTTACAAAAATACCAAGTCTATAGTAACAGAATACTTTAGTAACTCTAGGATTACAATTTTAACTTTTAACAATGGTTTGATATAGGAATATATTTTCATTTTCTCCACATGAACTGAAAGAAACTGGTACCTCGCAGATGTAGATTTGTTGCGGCAATTCGGAATTATAATAGATCAATATTGCAAAGTTATACCATTCTTTTTCGAAAATCACTTGGAACCATTCGTAAAATTGTGTTCCTGTTATAGAATAATTGAGTCATTCTAGTATTATAAACGTTGGCATTTCTGTAATAAAATAAAAAATAACCCTTCGTATTTCGTAATGAAAAAGATTAAACCTTTTTTTTAATTTTGACATTTCATTTCATGAGTTTTTGGCGCATTTTTTCTATGGCGCCAAAAGAATACGAATTATTTCATTGGTTGGGAATCATTACTTCCGGCTTGTAATAAGAATATCGGACGGAGAAAAGTGATGGGGAGGCTCTGTCAGACTTCACCTACGGAGATTTTAAGAACAACCTTCAGTGAAGAAAAATACCAAACAAATCATGACCTGTATCTCACTCTTGGAAAACGGATCTAAGTATCATAAAAACAAAAAATTTCGATAAACGGCATTCGGAAAAGAGGTTCAAATAAGGTTAAAAAGTCCCATATTATTTTAATTTTTCTCGAAAAATTTTTAAATCATGAGTCTTAAATCAAAAGTAAATCGAGAGAAATTTTGCAGTAAAAAAAACTACATGAAACTCCCGAAAAGGCATATAGAATATTCGTCGTGGAAAAAGGATCTTCGCAGAAAAATTAGTTAGATGCCTTTTTCTACGTGAGAAATGTTTTTCTGAATCTCATTGCAAATCAAGCTAAGCTTGCAGTAAAAGCGACATAGAAAAGTTTATCAGGCCTAATTAAACAAAAGTATGTGATTATTAAAACAAATTTACGCCAATTCACTTTTTTGGCCCCTTTTTAACAAACTGCAATTATTATGATTTGGTACAGGGAATTTTTGAAGAGATATCTGTAAGTCTCACTTGTAATAGTGAATTTCTAAATGAATTACAATTTTTACTTGGAATGAGGAATTTTCGGAGGGCATTATGATTCTGATTTAGTACTTAGAATTTTCCAAAAGAATTAAAATTCTGTGTTATACCTGAATTAAAAAAATAATTATAATGAAGATTCGAAAGAATCATAATTCTGACTTGGCAAAGGAAGTTTTCGAGAAGAATTGTGATTCTGATTTAGAACAGTGAATTTTCCAAAAGAATTACAATATTGACTAGGAACAGGGAATTTTCGAAAAGAATTATAATTCTGATTTGAAACAGGAAGTTTTCTAAAAAAAAAGATAATACTGACAGAGAACAAGGAACTTTCCAACAGAATTTAAATTCTGAGTTAGGACATAGAAATTTCAAAAAGAAGTATAACTTCAAAACCAGGAAAATGAAAAATTGACCGGAAGAGAAAACCGGGAATTTAATATCCGAATTTAATTTAATCTGTCTTATAGACTCTGGTTTAAGCCATTTTGGATCTTATTATTTCCTCTCTTTTCAGAATGTTCGATGTCGGAGGTCAGAGATCAGAACGCAAGAAGTGGATTCATTGTTTCGAGGGTGTGACAGCGATCATATTTTGCGTGGCTTTAAGCGGATACGATTTGCTCCTGGCGGAAGATGAGGAGATGAACCGAATGATCGAGTCGATGAAACTCTTTGATTCGATATGCAACAGCAAATGGTTCGTAGACACTTCGATAATACTCTTCCTGAACAAAAAGGACCTCTTCGAAGAAAAAATAGGAAGGAGTCCGCTGACGATTTGTTTCCCTGAGTACAAGGGCCGCAACACCTACGAGGAATGCGCTTCATATATCCAATTGAAATTCGAGAATTTGAACAAAAGGAGAGAACAAAAACAAATATATACGCATTTTACGTGTGCCACTGACACGAACAATATTCAATTTGTTTTCGATGCTGTAACTGATGTTATAATTAAGAACAATCTTAGCAATTGTGGACTATTAAGCTAAAACTGAGGCAAATGCTCAATCTCATACTCGAAATTCATAATTAGTTTTGTAAAGAGTTATTTTCCATCTTTTTTTTCTAAAGCAAGACTGCAAAAAAACTGAGCAATTTTTTCAGAGGCGTTTGTCACTTTGTGAAACTGTGAATAGCCTGTATAAAAAAAAGATGAAGCTTTTATAGGAAATTTTGAAAGGAGTTTAGAGTTTTAAACTCGCAAAAAGGTTTAATCAATGAAAGGTGACATGTAATAATGCAGAAGATTTTTTTTACAAGAGCTCTCTTGAGACTTTAAGTGCCTGTGGATATTTTAATCCAATAACATCAGTGGCCTATATATTTTGTAGTCTATTGAATTTATAGTGCCACTTCCATTTTTTACTCCAAAGGCGCGTTTTATATGTAATATATTGTTCACAAAAAGCATTGTAATCTCAGACATTAGAATTAAGATTATAGCTGTGCTTGAGCTCACTAACTTGCCTCACAGGTTTGTGCCTTTATCGACTTGCACAATGCTTCGTGTTCACGTGTATTTATACTTTTATACGAACTAAGCGAAAGTTTTATAAGAGACTTAGAATGTATGTTTCATTAACATAACTTCCGAAAGGAGTGTTTTGCTCTTCTTTTTAGCCACAAAGTCGCGACGTGCACGATTAAGTTGGTCTTTGTGTCTGTACGATTTTATTATCAGAAATATCTTTATATTGTATACATGAAAATAAAGACACTTTTTCTAAATATTAATTTGTTTTTCAACCGTTTTGAGGCGAATGAATCGAGTTAAGTAAGTTGAGGTGAACAGGTTGGCGAAACCGAATTTTTACTCTGAAATTTAGCTTATTTACCTGGATGTGCCAAACTGGTATATAGAACACACGAGGAAATCGGAAAAGCTCAACAAATCACACGGTGATGGTGAAATGCGTGTGAACTTAGCCGCCCAATTTCAGTGAAGTTGATATTTATTGAGTAATTTTTCATTAGATAACATTGATCTATACTGCATTATATAAAGAAAAATGTGTAATAGATATATAATTATTGATAGTTTTAATATTTCGACAACGTAAACAGAAAATAACCTCATTTTTTTTAGTCACTGCAATTTATCGAATTTCGTGTGCTACATCTAGTTGCTTAAAATGTTAATGATTTTTCATTATAATATTCAGTATTATAAAAGAAATTCAGCATTGTCGTTACTACTTATCGCGTAAAAAATTCTAATAAATATTTATCTCGGCTTATTTTTGTGACCACTTTATTTCTTATGAATAAAATAATAATTTTAATCGACAATATTTTTAACTGAAATAAAAACTAAAAATTTTAAATGAAAATTCATTTTCATTGTGATTAATCCATCAGACACATTATAACTATCAGAAGATTCAATTTTGAGGTTGTTTCGACGGATTTCATCTCAGAGGTCTCGTAATCAATATAAAACTAACAATACATCTTTCATTTCATTAAAGTATAGTTAAAATACAAAAATACACTTGAAATACACCTCCAAATCGCTAAAAACTGATTTCAAGAAAACTTAACCTTTTCCACGAAGACTGGGACAACGACTCACGTTTACTAGTACATGACAGATTTGGAAATCACGATAACTGGGACATCGGTGCTTTTTGACTTTTAACTTTTTATAAATAAAAAGTAATATTAAATATAATGTAAGAACAATTCTTATGATATTCTAGGATGTGTAATGCTTCAATCAGTACCAATCTTTTTTCAAATAATCCTTTAAAAACAATTTTCTAAATATTTCAATTCAATGAAATCTCTTAAATTTTGAAATCGAAAATGTTGAGAGTTTCAGGAGTTCTGAACAGAGTTCTGGTATCCCCCGGAATATTTCTAACAAAAAGTCTAATAAAATTTTCTGATAAACTCAAAATCCAAAAACCTACAACACCCAACAAATTTTGAAAATGTATAGAGTTCCAGGAGTTCTGATCAGAGTTCTGGTAGCCCCCTGAAGAGTTCAACAAACAAGTCTAATAACATTTTTCGATAAACTTAAAATCCAAAAACCTCAAGGGTTGTATATTCTTGTGGGGTAAAGGAATATAGCAAGAACTGTCCATTTTTCACAATATTTTCTTTTGAATTTTTCACTGTCAGGTTCGAAATTACAGTAGAATGTTAGAATTCGAATTTTTAACAATAAGCCACTTTCTGTACATTTGGTGCGGGGTCCTTTGTACAAATTGATAATACATTCAAAACCATTTAGATTTTTGTAAAGGAATGGGAATAATGTTTTTGTTAAGATTTATTTATTTACTTTTATTAATTTATTGCTCGTTTCAGCCATACGTAACGATATATATATATATATATATATATATATATATATATATATATATATA
>CAKNXH010000240.1:248715-271171 GCA_932178445.1 Andricus quercusramuli
CGGGGGCTACCAGAACTCTGATCAGAACTCCTGGAACTCTCAAGATTTTTAATTTCAAAATTTTTTGGTATGTGTAAAGTCTTGTAGGTTTTTGGATTTTAAGTTTATCGAAAAATGTTATCAGACTTTTTTGTAGAACTCTTCAGGGGGCTATCAGAACTCATGGAACTCTTAAAATTTGTAATTTCAAAATATGTTGGGTATGTGTAAAGCGTTTTAGGTTTTTGAATTTTTAGTTTATCGAAAAAATGTTATTAAATTTTTCGTTAGAGCTATTGCGGGGGCTACCAGAACTCTGATCAAAACTCCTGGAACTCTCAAGATTTATAATTTCAAAATGTTTGGGTATGTGTAAAGTGTTGTAGGTTTTTGGATTTTTACTTTATCGAAAAATGTTATTAGACTTTTTTGTAGAACTCTTCAGGGGGCTATCAGAACTCATGGAACTCTTAAAATTTTCAATTTCAAAATTTGTTGGGTATGTGCAAAGTGATTTAGGTTTTTAGATTTTGAGTTTATCGGAAAATTTTATTAGACGTTTTGTTAGAACTATTCTGGGGGATACCAGAACTCTGATCAGAACTCCTGAAACTCTCAACATTTTCAATTTCAAAATTTGTTGGGTGTTGTAGGTTTTTGGATTTGGAGTTTATCGGAAAATTTTATTAGACTTTTTGTTAGAATTATTCCGGGAGATACCAGAACTCCTGGAACTCTCAAACATTTTAATTTCAAAATTTGTTGGGTATGTGTAAAGTGTTGCAGGTTTTTTTATTTTGAGTTTACCGAAAAATGTTATGAGACTTTTTTGTAGAACTATTCAGGGGGCTACCAAAACTCTGATCAGAACTCCTGGAACTCTTTCGAAAAATTTCTCTGTAATTTTGGGATTTTCAAAATTATGTTACTTTTGAGTTTTCAAGTTTTTCGAAATTATTTTGTTATAGAACTCTAGAACTCTTTTGGAAATACATGAATATTGAAGAAAAAGTTGATTTTTTTAAAAGTGGGGGGGGGGGCCCGCGCTCTAATAAAAAAAAAAAAAATTTTGGTCTAATTTTTTGAACTATTTTCAATAAGTATCAGGAACTCTAGAACTATCTACCCAGAACTCTAAAAAAAACTTCATTTTTCGAAAAGTGCTTCTTGAGGTTGAAAGTTTTATGAACTCACATTTAAGTTGAATAATGGGGAATGAGGAAAATGCTATTCAGGGTTGATTCAAAACCTGGAAGGACTGCAAAAGTCATGAAATCTTCAAAAAGATCTGAAAAACCTGGAAGTCATCGAATTTTAAAAAAGTGACTGGAATTTTTTAACACGCACCTCTTTCAATGGCTTACTAATAATTGTAGTAATTTGCGGCAAATTTTAAATATGCGAATTGATACGAATTGATTTTTTTACTAATAGAAATAATATGATCAATTCCGAATTTAATGAGAATTGTTTAAAATTTTCAACTTTTGTCCGTTAATGTCCACATTAAATTGATTTTTTATATATCCTAGAATGACAGTTTTTATAATTCAAAATTTTCATAATTTATTCACTATAATAATTCAACACAAATGCAGTTTTTACATGGGATTTGGTCTACACAGGATAAATGAAAGACTGAGTTCTGTACATGATATTCATTCATTGCATAATACTACAAAATAAATACAATATCCATTTTCAGAATGCTTTACTGCCTCTCTTAAGTAATTCACTAACATTCGTAAAATGTAATAACACTCTCGTCGCATACAACATCCCATAGAGTCTACAGACACAAAATATGTGCAATCATTGGTCAACAATTGCGTATAATATGTATACATTATGCATTGTGGAATGTGTACCTGCATAAGGGCACTGTTGTTTAGAATACTGACAGGCATTCAGCATCTCTCAAACATTTTTTTTGTTTACTCTAATGCGCGAAACTTTCCGCGAGGTTCGAGTGAGTACGTCAAGCTCTGCGACTTTGATGTCGAACACATTAATCAAAGCTGATAGTATTACATTCGCTCAAAAATGATTTTTGATTTACAATTTTTCTTTTCCATGTCATTCAACAACGATTTAAACATTTTAACAACCTCTTATCCTTGGAATCGAAAGGAACTCGTCTTATTTTGGTCTTTCAAAATTTTGAAACCTTCCTTCCAAAATATTTGAAAAAAATAATAGTATAGAGAAAACAATTTTTTATGTACACCAAAGTTCCCTTCGATTTAATTTTCGGTTGAGGTATTTTGCATCAGAACCCCTAAGCGTGAAAATTACTGAATGTGGAGGTCTTGAAAATGCCGGAAAATGGGATTCTTTAAACAAAAATAAAAAAGGTTCATTTCACTAAAAAGGTTTGATTTATGAAAAATTTTCAGGTGTTCTCAAACTTGAACAGTAAAATATTTCGAATTTTGCTCGTGTTCTAGGTTTTTTGCAGAACTAAGAACAATATTATAATTAGATACATATTTATGATACATATTTTTCAAAAATCGATGACTCCGTTTTGAAAAGTTAATATTGATTGATTGAACGTGTCAATGAAATTAGGTACCTAATTGATATAATTTATACAAGATAATATATGAGACTGTATAACACAGAACTTCAACGTAACATCGTTCTACTATATGCTGGTCTTTTTCTAATAATAGAACCTTTTTTTCTGTCCGCTTTGAATTAAACTGCAAAAAGTATTCGATGTACTGTATGAGGAAGACATGGAGATCTAGTTGGATATATATAGTCAAAATATCCTTATCTAAGTCTTTCTGAACATTATTGTTCTAAAAAATACGGGTAATGGAAAATAAGTTTGAGAAAAAATAGAGCAATTGATAGGAAGTTTTCAATCAATTGTCAAATCACAGCCTTATTTGAAACTTACAATTTTACATATTTTTTACGTGGTTATAAATCTGTAATAATTCAACATTATAAGCTTCGTAGGTCAAATTTTCTCCAGTAGGATTTCGAATTTATTACATGATTCTAAAAAAACTCGGTTTCTGATCGTATCAGAAATTTAAAAAAAATCTCTATAAACAAAAAAACTATTTACACAATAGACAACCGAGTCGTTTAAGAATAATTGAGCATTTTTTCTCCACACATAAATATTATAAATAACTCCCTGTAATTAAAATACCTAGATGTATTAAAAAATTCTAGAGAAATGTAAGTACTTACATACGAATTATTCTATAAAATAAAGTAAAAACATGCTATGGAAGTAAAGAAATCTTATTCAGATGTGTTCTCCGATCTGATTAATAGGAATAACAATAAGTACAAATAAAAAAATGCTGTATGTAGATCTGGCATCAATCAGATATGCCGGTAATATCTGGATCAGGTATTTTATTATTTTCATATTTCCATTTTTTCTCATTTGTAATTGAAAGTAAAAAAATATATATGTGACGGACAGAAAAAAGGTTTGACGATGAGCTTCAACCATCTGCAACCTAAAAGTTTTTGAACTCAATGTTTCTATACAGAAACGTATTTTCTGATGACTTATGAGTACTTTAAACGCAAATTAAAAATCTTGGAGATTTGACAAAAATATAAGATATTTTTTTCTGAATTTCATTTTATTTTGATGACTGTAGTTTTACGCCAAACAGGAAATTAAATATTACGACGTTTTAAAAAATATACAAGAACTCTTCCTTCTAAAGGCTTTTATGTTAAATAAATATATCTGATAAAAATATAATTAATTTTTACTTATTTTATAAAACGCTCGATATTTTATTAAATATTTAAAACATTTATAAACTATCTGAAGATAACTGACAATAAAAATAAGTCAAGTACAAAAATATTTTAATAACCTTGATGACAAAAAACCATTTTCTGTTGTAAAAAAACCTACATAAAACGCAAAGTTTCCTATTCATCATTTTTTTTACAATACACACTTTTACTCAGTTTGAAATGTGAAATACAGTGAAGTCTCCCCTATTTCAAGTCCCCCGTACACGGCTATTTCAAAATACGCAGTTCCGTGAACTCCCACCACGGCCCCTGCATATTCTCATCCGCGTCAGTGGCTGACCAATGAAAAAAAAGGCCCGAAGAACGCCCTCGTTGGTTTGAATTGAGTATTTTTGAATGACGTCATGGGAATACTTCATACGAGTTTCTCGAGAAAATATTCTAAACGTAAAAGTAAGTCATAAATGCACGAATAGTAATATTTCTCAAGTGTAGAATCTATTTTCTCACTCATGTTCCATTCTTTTGTCTATTGACGACCTTTCAGTGTCACGAAAGAAAAAAAAATATAAAAAATTTCAGGTCAGTATATCAGATCGGGTACTCTAACCTCAAATTTCGGACAGTTGATTGTATTTCGTGAAACTGAAAGGTCGTCAATCGACAAAAGAATGGGACATGACTGAGAAAATAGATTTAACATTTGAGAAATATTACTATTCAGACCTTTCTCACTCACTTTTACGTTTGGAAATATTTTCTCCAAAAAGTTTTCTGAACTCCCATGTCAAGAACTATATGCTAACCTTCCAGACATTATTCCACCTATGCTAGCATGGCCGCGATATCATGCTAGAACACTCACAATCCTGCGAAATGTTTGCGACTTTTTCAACTGCGCAAATACTGGACTGAGTACTCGCGCACTGCTGCCCTTCCGAGGCCAGAGTCGCAACCGTGTATCGCGAGCTGACAAACAGCGTGGGCCAGTAGTTCTAGGAATGTCGGGTGTATTTATCTGTATCATTATTGATAGTATTTATTGATTTCAAATCAATCCGCGCTTTTCGGCACCTGCACAGTTGAAAATGTTGCTTACAGGGGGCGCATCAATACAACCGGGACTGCCAATAAACGTCGCTTGACAAAAATAAACTGACGAATCGCCTTGAAATTAAAGAATCCTTACGTTTCAAGGACGCGGGCATAGGAGATACTTCACTGTAATACTTCTTAAACAATCATTTAAAATCTGTCAAAACAACATTTTCTTGAACTTTACTTATTTCAAAAAGGGATAGATACTTTATTTTCGTTTTGAGAAAGGATTCTGTAAAGAAAAGTTGAGTGCAAGGACTTACTGGTTGTAAATGCTTGAGGGTTTTCGAGCATTCGAAAATTTCCTAAATTATGCCTAATCGTTTTCATGAATTCATAAATTACTTAAAATATATCATTTCAGCTGACTAAGACTGGCTAGAGAGTCATTGATCTAATGAGGATTTCTGGCTGGAATAGGAGGTCCCCCGGTGGTCCTCGCCGGAATTGGAGGTGGATTATTAGGCGGCAAGCTAGGCGGAGGATGTTGGGGAGGAGGTAAAGGCGCTTGCCTTTGTGGCAAGGGTGGCGGGAACGAACTCGGAGGTCTGCTCACAGTCTCCTGGAAACCTTCCGGACGAGGTAGTGGCGGTGGAGGTCTATTTGGTATCGGGTAACTCGGTGCCTCGTCGGAAATCTCCTCATAAATTGCGGATTCCGGAGATAATCTTTCTGCCTCACTTGGTTTCGATTCAAAATTATTTCTCGTCAAAGGCGCTGGATATTGATTTGGCATTACGCTGAAGACACCTGCGCGTGGTCCCGCTCGACGCTCCTGGAGAGGGCTCCTGGAGATAAAAAAAGAAACAATTTAATTTAATTCTATAAATGATTTCATTTGAAAATTGTAAAAACTTCAAAGGTTTAATTTTGTGCAATACCTTGGAGGTTGAGGACGACCGGGTGGAGCGGGTCTGGGAGGTGGAGGACCACTAGGACTCGCTCTTCCGGAATTGGCACTCTCTCCAATTTCCAAATGATCGAAACCTTCGACAGGACTTGAAGGCGTACTATCGTCGATTTGTGAGAAGGTAGTGTTGCTGCAGATTTCTATTTCCTTTTCTATGAGTTTGACCCAGTCCGGAGACTTGAGACTCAATTTCAGAGGCAGATCGCAGACTGTCATTCGTCCCTCACGCGCTGCTGCGAGAGCACACTGACCATCTCGGAAAGTCACCCATACTGTCTCCCCAACAAATCTCAGCAAGATTACATCTCCGATGGGTGATAATTCTCGCACGAGGGCCTCAATAAAGGTGTCGTCGAAGACGCTATCTATATCATCACTCTCCTCCTCGGCCTTTACGATAATTGTCCCATCCGGCGGTCCTAAGTCCTGGATCACTTGCCTGAAAACGTATTCACGTTTCTCAGGATCCACGCAGTGTACATCTATGTCAACTATCGAAATTACTGGTCGGTGGTCGCTCTGTTTCAATTCCGCTCTTCCGTAGAATATTAACTGACCTGGGTTCCAATTCAATGGGTAATCTAAAATAAATTAATTAAACGTATAGAATAAGAGGTCTCACAAATTAATATAAAAACCTGAAAAATGTTAAATTTTTACCTAAATCAGGTACTTGTTTACGTCGTTTCCATAATACTCTATCGGTCCAGGCAGGTTGACGACACTTTTCACTGGTGTCATAATCGTCAGAGAATAAATCGTACTTGTAGGTAGGTGCGAAGGTAATCGGACCTTCCAAGAAGTTCTTGAAGACGTTCCCCATATCTTGTTGTACCTGCCACAAAAAAGACCAGAATAGAAAACAATGTTTCTTTAAAGTTTAAACTACAAGGATCTAATACATCCAAAATAAGAATCTTTTACCCTGAGTTGATCATTTTTAAGAATCTGATCAAACTCGTTCCTCTTGATCATCTCCTTCATTTCATCCTTGTCCATATCTACTCGATAGTTAAAATCCCCACACCAGAAAACATAATCGTGAGTATTGAGAGTCCTTCCCATCGGGAAGGCAATTTTCCTAGTGATTTCGGCATAATCTGCGTTTCGTTCGCTGACCTGAGACTGACCAGCAGCAAAGTGAGCACACACAAAGCAGAAGGAGGTAGAATACAGAACGCATCTGATGGCTGCAGCACCTTTATTTCCAGTTGCTCCACCCAAGCCTGTTTTTACGCTATCAACTGCTACGTCCCTCAAAAATGGAGCGTGCTTTGGTCTTATAAAAAGATAAAGGCATACTCCCACCAACTGTTGATAAGTTATCAGAACGTATTCGGTGTCTCTCGATAAGACCTTTTGCAACTCCTCGGCCCAGGCTTTCGCATTTTCTGTACTAGCCGCCATAATATTACTTGCGTTCAGATCTACAATTTCCTCGAAACCTATCACGTATATATCCGCTGGAACGTTGTCGTATTCTGTATCCACAAGAGCTGCAGAAAGAAATAAAGAGAGTATTCAATATAAATCTAAAACCTTTCAGGGTGGCCTCTAAATGTAACAAGTTTCCGGTCATTTCCCGGTTGGTAAACATTTTCCAGGTCATTAAAATTAAAACTTTCAAGCTTGAAAAATTGTTCATACTTTAAAAAGCGAATACTTAACTACAAAATCAAAGCATTCAACGCATCAGAATTCTTCTGAATGCAAAGTATTTAAAATTAAAAAATTTCATTCATCGATTTATTAAACTTTTAATTATGTAAAATTAAAAAATGGAAGACCTATAATGTATATAATGCAATATTTCTCAACCACTATATATTTTGGTGATTTTAAGGGTAGAAATGCAAAAGGAGTCAAGCGCCATTTTTCACTTTTTTCAGGATAGACTAAAAACATGTTGTAAATTCAGCGGGAACATTTATAAGAAAAGAATAAGAAAGTACTTTCGAGATACTTTCATGCTCTATCGAACTAAAAAAAGTTTGCTCACAAAAAGCTATTCGGGTTCGAGAAAATGAATGAAACAGATCACGTTTCGAGGTTAGATTTTGGGTCCGTATCGACTTTTAACATCTTTCAACATTAATTGTGGAGTCAATTTGCAGTTTAAGAAAAAACTAAAAATTTGAATTCTATCTATTGAATGGACGAATTGATTTCCAAAAAGTTAAAAAAAAAAAATTATGCAGTTTCGCGAAATTTGAAAATCAATTATGACTTCGAAATGGTGTAAAACTGACATTTCAACTTCAAAATAATGACGATAGCAGTAATAATTTTGCATATTTCCAAAAAATGAGGATTCGGGGTTTTAGGTTATTCAGTGCTGAATGGAAGGGACCCAATAGTAATTAAAAATAATTAGCCAGTGTCGAGAAAAATGAAATTTGATTTTTTACTTTGTGGTTAGAAAAGCTTCTCGGACTGTGAAAACAAGAACACAAATTTTGAAAAATGATGCCCCAAAAAAATCCTTTGGCAGGCATGTGTAATAGAATTTATCTGATTTTTTGAGCTAATAAACCCGATTTCGAAAATTTGGCGCTTGACACTTTTTGCATTTCTACCCTTCATTTATAACTCTGTTAAAACCAATAACATTTTTTTCCATTACAGTTTTGATTTGGCGTTTCACAACCTTGTCCTTTATCATAAGCAGTTTTTGAAACAGTAAACATTAGATTTCTGACTAAAACTAAACTAAACTCTCTTAATACGAATAAAAAGTAGAATTAAAAAAAAAACAAGAAAAAAGAACCCTTCATTCAAAAAAAGACAAATTCAGTTTTGACCTCTGTTTTTTACCCTCCCCATCGGCAAATACGTGTCTCAACAATAAAAGGTTTTCTTCATAAATTACCATCTAATTCCAATAGGGCTATCATTTGCCCAAATTTTAGTCCAATCGAGTACGACCGATGTTAAGATCGGGGCAGCTAAATAAACATGCAAGTCAATGAACATTGACGTATTTTTATTTCTTGATCACGCCACATTATAATCACCCAATATTAAAAAATGCAGACTGAATAATTGCAAAGGAAATTAAACGACACGTACTTTACAGGACTGTTAAATCAAAAATTAGAACATTTAGTTTTCTATTTAAATCCAGCGGAAGTTCCGTTTTTTGGAAGTTCCGCCCATTTTAACAAAGTTATGAAGTAAGAAAAATCTGTTAACGCTTTTCTCTATTTCGCTTATTTTCTCAATTTTTTTACAAAATTTAAGGTAAATGTCCCAGTAATCGTGATAAACCCCATTTATTTGTAGCATTTTATAGTAGCAAATAGAAATTACATTCGTTCAAATTAAATAAAAAGCAAGAAAATTGGCATCACGATTACTGGGACATTTACCTTAAGTGAATTTTTTTCTTTTTATGACAGTATGGCAAAATCGGAAAAATATCCGCCATTTTGTTATATTTTAGGGTTTTTAAACAATTTTTCCCTCGACATAGAAAGAAAAATAAAAGTTCTATCAAATGCAAGACGGAAAAGTTAAACTTCTGCAATAGTTTACATAATGCCACACATTAAAGATCGACAACTCTTTTTTATATCCTTTATAACATATAAATATTCATAACTTTCTCAACCATTTTTTTATTAAATAGGTTAAATTCGTGTCGCCTTCTTTACTTTAAAAAACAAAATATTTTGTCGACAACTGATTCTGCGACACTAGCATGAACCACGAACTGATTTAAAATAAATACGGTATCACAAGGATTTAAAAATTAAAATTGTAAATAAAATTTTACTTTGTCATTAAAAAAAAAAGGAAAAAAAGCAAAGGTGAAACATCTCCAAAATAAGTGAAAAGGGTGACAATTTTCCAAAATAGGTGAAATAGGTGACACATTTCAAAACAAGTGAAAAAAGGTGAACAGGTGACAAAATAGACACTTTTTAAAAATAAAACATTTAAAAATATACAATTCTAAAGTAGCAGCCTACAACATTGCAAAATTTGAAATTCGAAACCGCCAAAACTTAACAAGTTCAAATTTAACACCGGTAAAAATGTAATAATTCTAAAAAAAAGCATTAAGAACTGTACACTTTCCATTATTTTTATCTGGTCACCAACACTAATATAACAAAATTTTACATTCAGAAATTTGCAACGTTCCTGAATGAGCATTCAAAAATGAAGAAACTTCAAATCAAATATTTTCGAATTTAAGCATTCGAAGCTGAACTCTAGTTTCAAGGCTTTAAAAATAAAACTATTTTAAAATTGCGCATTAAAAACTATAATTTTAAATTGAAATTATGGAAATTTTAAAGATGATAAAAATTATTAATAGGCATCTTACTATGTATTATCAAGTGTTCATGAAACTGATTGGATAGTTTTTTTTACTAAAAAAGTGAAATTTCTGTACCAAAAAAATGCATTGTCATTTTCACAGTTAAAAATTTGAGTATTTTAAATATTTTGAACCTTCAAAATTCAACTACTCTAAAAACGTTAAAATTACATGATTTATAACTGTAAACTGAGTTTTTATGTTATGTTGTTGACAAGAATAGTTTAAGGGTTTTTTTGTCGATGAAATGGCGCTTTTTGATCTTCTTAGTCTAAACCAAAATGGTTAGTTTTTTTCTCTCTTTCCATCGACCAAAAACTAATCTAATTAGAAATTTTCAAAAATTAAAGAATTCAAACTTCAAGCGTTAAATATTAAATAATTTCAAACTTCGTTTAAAATTGAGGAATTCTTAAATTAGAGTCTTGAAACAAAAATTATCAATTTTCAAGATCTGCATCGCGGTTTTTAGGATTCAATAATGTCTAAAATGCAAAGTAATGACTTAAAACTCAATTATTAATCTTTTCCATGCAAGTGAAACAGTGATGCTTCAAGTGTTTAGAAATCTCAGAAGATCTTAGACTGACGTATACTATTATTATTATTGTCTTTTAAGACTGGTCCGTTAAGTCTCGCAGCACTGCAGTTAAAACCTATTCTACTATGCCTTTTTAGTTTAAAACCCCGCTGAAACAGAGGTCTATGAACGAGTCACCCTCGCTTCCAAAGTATCATTCAAGTCCTTTAGCATGAGTACATATACCGCCAGACGACTCCACTTTACTGTGTATGGGCCTGTCAAAACTTTTCTTTTATTAAGGTGGACTTCGAATCATTGTATGAATTTAATCACAATCAATTATAACCCACGGCTGCATTCGACTTTATTAGAAGTACTCGCATTTGCTTGGACGTTTGGCCAGGGGAGAGGAAAACTGCAGAAAACCACCGCCAGAGTTCAGCCGGGGTTTCGATAGTCGATTTTGAAGGCAGAATTCAACCCCACCCATCGAATGCACACATTCATACTCGGCGTCAAACCTACCGCTCGACATTAGTTAAAACGCAGCGAATACACAACCCGGTCGTACGTCGCTGATGGTCACCCATTCGAGTACTATCTGCGCTTGATATGACTTGACATCTGGACTCTTCCCGAGTCGAGGTTCACTTCGCCGCTAATGCGAACGTATACTAATAAACTGTCCAATAAACTTCAATGTGGATAATGTGAATGAACGAATTCGAATATTATTATTAATAAATAATCATAATAATAAATAATATTAATATTTAGGACTTAAAGAGTCAGTGTTGAGTATTAACTATTCCAACTTACATGAAGAATTCAGAGGAGCATCTAGAAGCCAATCAGTGAGGGACAAATCCTTATAAACCACGCTTCGAAAATGCTTCCCTCCATTAACGTTATAAGTCCCAACGCAGACCCTGAGTCTCATAGTGTCCACGTACTCATTGTACCTCTTACACATTTCCCTCAAAACACTTGGCGGTGCATGAAGCATATTAGAAGGCAGGAAAAGTCTCGCTCTATCAGACAGTTCGGTGCTAAGTGTCGATCCTAGCAAAAGAATATCAATCGCCTCTTGTTTACTCGAATCAAGCAAATTATTCTGAATCGTTCTCGCAGCAGATCGAGCTCCATCCATTAATTTCGAACTTCCCTGAATAGCTCCCGTTCCAGCATAAATTTTACTGACTTCATTTCCATTATTAATCCACATTTGTCTGAAGACTTCTTCAAATCGAGAGACCATTTGCTGCTTCTCGAAAAGCTTTAGTAAACTGAGTTGTTTCGAAAGAATCTCTAAAGCAATGAATGTCTGGACACAGTTGGTTCTATCTAGGCAGTCAAGACAATTGGTACGAATCGTGCCTTTCTGTTCAGAAATTCGACTATTGCCAACAGCGTAGAAGAGAGAAAAAGAGTCGAGGTACTTTTCTATCTTGGCTTTGAGTTTGGAGAGGTTTTTTGTGTTGCCACCTCTGCATTCCTGGTGGTAATCAAAAAGGACGTGAGGAACGTCCTTGTGTTGCGACATACCGTGATGACTTTGGAACAACTGACTAAGCATCGCTTCGCCCTCTTTGCTTCCGATGAGGCTCGAACCAAGGAGGTTTACGATTGCTTGTTGACCGTATCTGCTCTTGATCATTGTGAGATGTCGATCGAATGCTGGAGCCGAAGCTTCAAATCCTCGGGAAATTTTGACTTTGTGGGAGCCAACTTGAATTCCTGGTTGCTCCCAGAATAGCGGGACGGAACCTCTAGTTTGAACGTAGGAGGCTACTTCGTTGTCCAGGTAGATTGCCTGCTCAGTTTCTACAAAATTAGCCACGTGACCTTCGTCGTTGGTTCCTCGGACGTTGAACCTGAAGATATGATTAATTAACAGTCATCATAGTACCTATTCTTCGTGAAACGGTACATTTTTTCAAAAGTAGGTGATAAATACGTCACAAAACAAAGTTTTATAAGTTAAATAAACATGTGAATCAATGTTTATTAACATATTTTAATTTATTGAACAAATCACTACATAATAAATTAAAATTTAAAGCTTTTTCGGGTTTCAATCGTATGCGGAACTATGAATCTTGCCAACGTTTCGTGAACATTGCAGTTCACTTCTTCAGGTCAGCCCTGAAGAAGTGAACTACAATATTCACAAAACGTCGGCAACATTCATAGTTTCTCACACGATTGAACCCCGGAAAAGCTTTACATTTTAACTTTAAATTTATTATAATGAATCATCGTGAAAGCATTAAATCAAATCAATATAAAGTTAACAAATACGAACAATTCTCATTGAATCCTTTAAAATAAAATGAAACAACATGCATTCTACCGAGTTGATAAAAAAATTAGAATTTTTAGTTTTATTTCTAAATCTGGCGGAAGTTCGGTTTCGACAAGTTAGGAGTATTTTAAATCCTAAAGCTAATGAAGTAGATTATTACCCAGAAGTTGTCGAAGATTTTCTTTAAAGTGTGGTATTATTTTTGGAACGAATGCAGGTGTTTAACTTTTTGTTCTTCATTCTAATTTTTTTTCTATATTCATCTACTTTCTCCAAAACACGAAAATGCACGTTTTTTTGCAAAAATGACATAGGGTACAACATTAAAAAAATGATTCACCATAAAAATATCTAAAAAAGAATCCGTTCATGCTTTTCTTTATCTAACTTATTTGTCAAATTTTGTATTAAAATAAGAATTATCATTAAAAATAGACTTTCAGGGGAAAAGTTTAGGCAACAGTTTTTTTTTACGACAGCATGGAAATTATTATTGTGAAAAAGTACTATTTTAAACGGTTTTGTTTATATTTTAATAAAAGTTTCGAACACAACGTGTTGAAAAAAAGTGTCAAAAGACTTATTGTTAGAATCCTAAAATAAAAATTAAGAACAGAAAACTGCTAAGATTTTTGAATGAATTGCCTTTAAACATTTTCAGAAAAAACCTCATCATTTTGTTAATTTTTAAGTTTTTTTTAGAATTCTCCATCGGATTTAAGAAAAACTAGAAGTTCTATAGAATACAAGACGCAAAAATATAATTTCTGTATTAGTTTAAATAATACCACATTTTAAAGATAGACAACTTTTGTTGATAGTCTGCGTCATCTGCTTTATACAATTTAAATAATCATAACTTTCACAACATTTTTTTTCAATTAATAGTAAAAATTTGTGTCGTCTCCATTTTATTTAAAAATAACATAATTCGTCAGCAACTCATTCTGCGATATTAGCATGAACCGCGAACTGAATTAAAATAGATACGGTCTCGGAAGGTTTTAAGAATTAAAATTGTAAATAAAATATTACTTTATGAACTGAAAAAGGTGAAAAGTGACAACGTTTCAAACTATGTGAAAATGGTGACCAATTTCCGAGGTGGGTGGCAAATTTTAAATTAGGTGAAAAAAGATGAATAGGTGACTGTGATGACTGAATTAAGCATGATGAAACGTCAGTTTCTTTGTTTACAAGAAATGATCAATGATAATAGATCAAGATTTAAAAGAATGCACAGAGGTTTATAATATTCTCTTTTCAGGAAAGTTTTATTACCTGGTGCCAGCTCGTTCACAGCTTAATCTCGATATGACGACAGCACGAGCTTGTCTGTGACCCACGTATACGGTTCGGATTTCCACGCTTCCACACATGGCTTTTAACAACCACTGACTTGTGTTCACTCCAAATCTCAACAAGTGGATATGCAACATTCGGTTCCTAAGTAGAATTAGCAGAATTTAATTTCCCTTTCTTTTCACAGGGTAGCCAAAAAAATTCATCTTCAAAATTCCCTGACCACTACTATTTGAAGACCAAAATTCTGACCTTGCAACATTTTTAATGCAGAATCTTTTATAAATGGAATAAAACCAATTTAAATTTATACAATTTTAATTTATTATTCGCAGGGCTGCCACATTCTAATTTACTTGAAAAAAGTGACCCATTTAAACCAAAAAAGTGACTAATTTTTAACCCGAAAAATGACTTAAAATGACTAATCTGCAGTAGTAATGCGAGCAAATTATCTTTTGAATTTTAAATAATTAAAAAGAATTCGATGAGATTTATAAAACTGCCAGGTGAATTTTAACGAACTCAGGATAAATTCATAAGACTGAAAACCATTCCATGACAAATTCAAATTAATTAGTAAAATCCCCAAAAATTCTATTGATTTCAGTAAAATTGGAGTGAATTTAGAGGAATTTAAAGGAAATGAGAAGAATTCGATAAAATTTACAAAAATTCAAGGTGCATAAAAATAAATTCAAGTCAATTGAAAACAACTCGAAAATATTTTTAAAAAATCATTGAATTCAATAAGTTTGAAACGAGTTTAGAAAAATTCACGGGGATTCAAATGAATTTTATGAAATTTTTAAGAATACAAAGGTGAGTTTATAAGAACTTATGACGAATTAAAGAAAAGCTGAATAAAATACAAAAGAATCCATTGAATTATGTACAATTAACTGAATTTAGAAGAATTCAAAAAATTAACAAAACTCAAGAGAATTCCACAGAATTCTAAAGAATTTAAAATAATGAAGAGAGAATTATAAATGAATTCAAATTAATTCCAAAACATATTTGAAAATCTCTTCAAATCTTTAAAACCCTACGAAATCCTAAATTTCTCGTGAATAAATTCTTTGAAATACATTAAAATATTATGAAATCCCGTGAAATTTTATGAAATTTGACGATATTTCCTAAAACTCTGGAAAATGTATTAAAACACGTTGTGAGTATTGTATGCAAAATTGTTCAACATCTTTAAAAATTCCAGAAAATGAACTACAACCGCATGAAAAATTTTCTAAATCCCTTAAAACCATTAAAATCCTTGGAAATCGCTTGAAATTTTGTTTAATCTCTTGAAAATGCCTCGGAATCTTTTTAAATAGCCAATACATATTTAAGATCCTTTGGAAATCCTTTAAATTATTGAAGTAAATTTAAACTTCCTTGGAATCTTTTAAAATTTCTTAAAATATTAAAAATCCTTTGAAATTGTTTGAAATCCCTTCAAACTTTTTAAAGCTCTTGAAAGCTTTAAAATCTTTTAAAATACCATAAAATATTTAAAATCCTTCAAAATATTACTAAATTATTGGAATCAATTGAAAATTCCTTGGAATCTTTGAAAATACCCTACAATCTTTAAAAATCTGTTAAATTATTTGAAATCCTTTGATATTTTTTAAAGCTCTAAGAATACAGTGAAATATTAAAAATCCCTTAAATTTTAAAGTTCTTGAAAATTCATTTGAAATTTATAAAAATATCCTAAAATCTTTCAAATCCTTCGGAATCACTTCGAATTATTGAAATCTATTAAAAATACCCTACGATATTTGGAATCTTTTAAAATCTTTTTAATAACCCTTGAAATTTTTTAGAGCTCTTGAAAATTCTTTTGAATTTTTATAAAATACTCTAAAATCTTTACAATTCTTTGAAATCCCTGCAAATTCTTGAAATCAATTGCAAATTCCTTGGAACATATTTAAATATCCTATAATCATTAAAATTCTTAAAATCTTTGGAAATATCTTAAAATATTTGATACCCTTCAAAATCCTACGGAATACCTCCATTCTTGTGAATAAACTCTTTGACATCGACTGAAATATTATAAAATCCCGTGGAATTACATGTAAAATTGCATGGAATCTTTTCAAACATCTTAAAACCTTTTAGGTCCTATAAAATCGTTCCACATCTTGCGAAATTGTAAGGAAATTCTTAAAAACCCCATGATTTTTTTCATTCCCCTAATATCATTAAAATTCTTGGACATTTTTTATTCTCTTGAAGCCTTGAAATCTTTTTAAAAAGCCTAAAATATTTAAATTCCTTAGAAATCTTTTGAAATCCCTTGAAACTTTTTAAAGATCTGAAAAATTACTTGGAAGTTTTAAAAATACCCTAAAATCTTTAATAGCCTTTGAAATTACTTCCAATTATTGAAATCTATATAAAATTCCGTAGAATCTTTTTAAAAGTCTTGAAAATTCCATGGTATTTTAAAAAATAACATAAAAAAGTTTACAATCCATTGAAATCCCTTTGAATTATTGATATCTATCAAAAATTAAAAGGAATTCAAGTAAATTCAGAAACAGGTATAGACCTGAATTCAATAGTGGTAACCAGTGGGTTAATTTATTGAATGAAAAGTGACTAAAGTGATGTTTTCTTTCAAAAAAGTGACCACAGTAGCTTTATCTTAAAAAAGAACTGTGTGGTCAGTTTCTTTCAAAATCCCTCACATTTGCCTGAACTGTGGCCACCTTATTTTTTTCAGTAAAATTTCCGTGAATAAAAATTGAAATAAATACTAACCAGAAGAATCTGTTATCGGTAATCGATGACTTGTATCGTCTTTGAGCACTGAGGGCGATATCGAACACATCCTGTTGTCCCAAGGACCAAGAGAAATAAAACGTACCAGAATTCAACACTTTTCTAACTTCAGAAACCCTGTCTTCGTTTGATTGCACGTAAAACAAGGGCACAAAATTAGTTTGGGTGATTCTGAATACTTCTGATTCTCCTATTTTTCCTACGGAGAAACATCCTGTGACGAGGACGAGGTAAAGCAATGTATTGTCCCCCGCGTTCAATTGTAGAACACCCAAACAGCCATAAGCATCCAAGAGTTTTGTGTAATTTGGTTTTAGAGTTTCAGTCTCGTAAGCGGCTGTGAAAAGGGGACAAATGTTCACGATTAGCTTAATGAAACCAGATATTTTGAATTAGGTTTCAAAACTCTTTTTAAATTGTCTTTTAACAGGTTTATTCAATTAAAATTGCGGAGTGGCTAAACTTACGCTAAAGTGAAGCAAATTCATAAAACTATACCTAGGCGAACAACTTAACTTTATTAGGTATTTGAAGAACAGAACGACTTTATCCACATTTTATAGCATTAATTTAGATATTTAAACAAATAAACAAATTTTTTCCAAAAATTGGAAGCGTATTACAGCTTTTTAAAATTTTTAAATCAAAACGTATCGGTTTAAACATTTGAAGTTTATAGATTTAAGAATCCAATTTTTAACAGTTAACTCTAATGGTTTCAAATCTCAATGCGTTTTAATACGGTTTTTCGGAAAACTTGAAGCAAAATCTAACTATACATTATACCGTTAAAAATTCGTTTACAACTTAAAGTATCTAAATTTCCAAAGAAAAAACATTAAAAATGATATAATTGCAAAGCAGAATCCACGCAAATTGGACAATTTACTTCGAGGCTCCCAAAAATACCTTTACTACTACAAATTAAAAAACAAAAATATACAAACTTAAGTGATTCTAATTGAAAATTATTATTAATTCCTCATTTTTAGATACTGTGTTAATTTTAAATTCTCTGATTTATAAAGTTTCATTGAAATTATTGTTTAAACTTTCTCAATTTGAAATTGTTTTTAATTATTAAGGCTTTTCATTGGAAATTGTTTAATTCTGAACAATTTATGTAAAGAAGAGACTGTTTTATATCCAAATCTTAAACTGCGATTTTGAGTGTTCTGAATTTATAGTCTGGCAAGTATTGAGAAGCTTTCATTTTTTAATTATTTAAATTATAACCAAACAATTTTGTATTTGTTTAACATGGTATTATTCCAATTTTAACTCTAATTATTTCAATTTTTAAAGCGTTTTAATTTGTTTTTCCCGAAAACTTAAACTTTTTAGCAAAATATAACTAAACTTTTCGATAAAAATTCATTTACAACTGAAGGTATCCAAATTTCCAAACGACAAAGGTTCAAAATTATAAAAATTCCAAAGCAGAAGGGAACTAAATTGAAGACTACATTTGAAGGCCCCCAAAAAGCATTTTTATTACTACAAAAAAAAACTAAAAATATACAAGCTTGAGTAATTCAAATTGAAAATAATGATTGATTCCTAGATTTAAAATACTGTGTTAATTTAAAAGTCTTTAACTTATAAAGTTTCATTGAAATTATTCTTTAAATATTTTCAGTTTGAAATTGTTTTCAATTATTAAGGCTTTTAATTAGAAATGGCTTCGCTCTAAAAAATTTATTTAAAGAAGAGTCTCCGATGTTTAAATCTTAAACTGTGATTTTTAGAGTTCTAAATTCATGATTGGTCAAGTATTAAAAGGCTTTCTTATTTAAATTATGCAATTTTGAATTATTCCAATTAGAAACAAAAAAAAAAGAGTTTTGTTAACATGACATCATTCCAATTTCAACCAGTTCTATTTTGAAAATATTTGGCTATAAAGGATTTCCATTTAAAATTGTACACTTTTGACAAATATAAATTTGAAACTTCGCGTAGGTTGAGTTTTGTAAGCTCAATAATTCACGTTAGTGTAGGTTTAGCACCAGCCTCAAAATTAATATAATGTTGAAAAATAATTCGAAATGTCAAAGTGACAAGTCAATAATAATGTAGAACAAGTGGCGATTATCAGAAGCCAAAATAAAACCTTTATGCAGCGAAAATGTTTTTTTTAGATACTATAAGATATAATAAATAGATAGCAGGTGGGAATATTTGCATCTCGTGCATCAGGTATAAACTGAGAGCCTGGGAAAATCTCAGCATGCGGCGTGGGAACCAGTAGGAGCGGAATGGTAAGATTGGATTGGATATCCTTGAACTTGAAACTACCAAATACTCACAGAGAACGGCGACGGCCTGGGACTCGAAGAGGACAGTTTCCTTGTGATTTCGATGTTCCAGTAGAAGGGAATGTGGGCTTGCTTGTTTCTGCTTTATTTTCTCGTATACGCGAAAACTTTTGCCCATCGCCATTATTGAGCAGCTCTGGGAAATTAACTGGGGAAGTTGGAGTGACAGCCGACGAGACCGACGGCAAGACCGGCATGCGGCGAAATATTACCCTTTCCTGCTGAATATTTTCACTTCACTGACGAGGAATTCCCACTGGCAACGTTTTTCTCGCTCTGCCTCGGAGAAGTTTTGACGACACGTTCGTTCTCCTCTTTCTCTCTCTCTCTCTCTCTTTCTCCCCCACGGCACACAAGTTTCGTCGATATTTCGATTCCTCTCCCACGATTCGACGCGGGAGCGTCCGTCAAGATTTGCGCGCCATACTATATCGTCTACTTGAATTTCAAAGGTCGTTAATTCTGTAATATTTTTGGTAATTGAATAGATTTAATTGATTGTTTGTTTACTTCAGATGTGAGGTTTGGAGTTGAGTGTATTGGGAGCGACTTTATATTGATGTTCAGATGGTTCAGATTTGAATTTTTAAGGTTAGGAATTTTTTATATTTCGATGCGCCCTCTTTCTACTGCTTTGACGAGAGCAAACTTGTCACTTGTATTTTTTTAAATGAGTAAAAACCGAGGTGTGAGTAAATTGAGAAAAACATTTCTCACAGACCCTGCAAAAAACGTCGTTTTGAAAAGTATTGAAATGTATTGACATTTTGAATGCGATTCAATTCTGTTTTCTGTTCTGAAAAAATGATTTTAAAAGTATTATAGTTCGTACTGGTTCGCATTAAACTTCTGGACGCCGAATGCGAGATCTAAATATCAAGAAATCATAAAAAAATCAAGCGGTTCCTGTTTATTGTAAAACTTTTTAAAAATAATGTAAAATAAATGTATAAATATTAATAAATAAATTAACACTTTATAAAATATTGAATAACATTTTAATCCGCGGTTACGCATTCAAAAATATTCCAATAACTTTTGGAATTTGCAAAATTTAAACCAATGCGACATTTCGAATTAAAAAGTTTTCAATTCACGCGCAACATTCTTCTCATTCGATCGCATTTAAAATCATTAAAACTAATGCAAACTTTCGTATTAAAAAGTTTTCACTCAACCGAAACATTTCTATCATTAATTCGTATTGAAAAGTATTCAAACCAGTACGAACTCTCGCATTAAAAAGTTTTCTAGCCTGATTTTTAAATTAGGCTTTACATTTTTTTATCAATAAACAAATATGACGAAAAAATGGCAATTTTTTCTATTTGACGTTCCCGGTGTTCGGCAATAACAGGAAAATTGTTGAAATTGCCTAAGTTTCATAGGTCAACATTATTTAACGATGTTCCAATATTACATAATAAACAAATTTTTTATAGCAAAATTATTTGTTGAAAGAATGTTTTCTACGATTATCGATAATTTTACGTTTTTCAAAGTTATATTGCAAGAAATTTGGATAAAAACAATATGATAATGAAGAAATTTCTTCCTAAAATTATTATTGTTAATTTTATAAACAAATTTAATAATAAACTGCATTAATCAGGCATTTTTCGATAGACAAATTCGTTTTTTTTTTTCGAGGTCAATTTTTTAAATTAGAAACTTAATGATAATTTTAGCAAAATTCATAATTTGTTGATTGAATTTGTGATTTCTTTAAACAGATATTATAAACAAATGCATTATTCGGGCATTTGTCCGTAGAAAAATTAGTTTTTTCAATGCCAGTCCTTTCAGTTGAATACCTCATGGCAATTTCAGCAACACTCATGATTGGTTTATAAATTTTATGATTTTTTAAAACAAATTTAATAAACAAATGCATTAATCAGGCTTTTGTCGACAGGAAAATTCGTTTTCTTCGATGTCAAATTTTTTAATTAGGAACATTATAATTTCAGCAAAATTCATAATTTTTTTATCAATTTCATGATTTTTTAAAACAAATTTATTAAAAACAAATGCATTATTGTGGCATCTGTCGACGGAAAAATTATTTTTTTTATGTCAGATTTTTTAATTGGGATATTTATAATAAATTCAGCAAAATTCATGAGTAGTTGATAAATTTTATGATTTTTAAAAACAAATTTAACAAACAAATGCATCACTGGGGCATCTGTCAATGAAATAAAATGTTTTTTTAGTTAGTCTTTTAAATTGGGAAGCTAATGATACTTTCATTAACACTCATACTTAGTTGATGAATTCTATGTTTTAAACAAATTTAATAAACATATGCATTATTTTGGTATTAGTCAACGAAAAAGTTATTTTTTTACCCTTAAATGACACTGGGGGTCCAAAAGACCCCAGACCTTTTTCAAGGTTCCATGAAAAAAAGATAGATTGTTTTTTCAATAATTTTTTTCGCCATTAACAAATTAAAATTCTGCAACTATTGGATATTATTACAATAAAAAAAGGTTTGAAATATATGAAAAAAAAATTTCAGATCGAAATGTAAATAACTTTCAGAATTATTGCATGTTTTCTGAGCTGCCCATGTGTCATCTACGTGATTATTTGGAGGTGTGTCATTTAAGGGTTAATCTCAGTCCTTTCAGTTTAAGTTTCTTAGAATTTTGCCGTCGACAGATGCCCAAATAATGCATTTTTTTATTGAATTTGTTTTAAAAAATCATGAAATTGATAAAAAATTATGAATTCTGTTGAAATTATCATAAAATGTTCCTACCCGGTAAGAACGGAAGAATTCCACCAACGAGTAAAAAAAAGCAAAGCCTATTTCTTTTAATCGACTTGGAAAAATTTAATGGAAATGTGTTGAGAGGAATTAAAAAATGGAGGAATGCAAAAGGAAGAATAGAAAGAAAGAGAATAATGTCACTTTGAAGACGCAAAAGCTAGTCTTTTTAATCCACTCAGAAAAATGTATTGGAAGGAATTAAAAAGTGGAGAAATGTCAAAGAAAGAATATGAGGGAATAGAATTTCACTTTTAAGACGCAACTGTGAATTGAAATAAATGCATTTTTCTTTAATAAATAAGTATTGTATTTGGGTAAATTATATGAACATTTTTTATTAATCTATCGAACAGAAACATATTTTGACTGATT
>CAKNXH010000240.1:271181-309912 GCA_932178445.1 Andricus quercusramuli
TATTGCCTTCTTTCGAAACTCACGAGAAAATTAAAAAAATCTTCGAAATTAAGAAAATGGCGGCAGTTTTTATGAAAATGTTAAAAGTCGATTTTCTCGAAAAACCCACACTTATATTTTTTGCCAATTTTTTGTTAAATTTGTACTATCATAAGCAAAATACCTTGTGAGTTTAATGCGGGCTAAATAACTTTTGTGGACAGGAGATTTTTTTTTCATAAAATCGAATTTTCGCATTTTTCTTTAAAACAACCGTAAGCCAGGAATGAAGACAATTTTTTGTTTAAGAAAATTGGATTTTTTATTTTTCTCGGAAATGGTACAAGATATCATAAATGCGTAGGAGAACTTTTTGTAGAACTTTTTTGAATGTGCAAACTATTTTCTCAACATGTTTTTGTATCTGTTGTTGTTTTAAAGAAAAATGCGAAAATTCGATTTTATGAAAAAAAATTCTCCTGCCCACAAAAGTTATTTAGCCCGCATTAAACTCACGAGGTATTTTGCTTATGATAGTACAAATTTAACAAAAAATTGGCAAAAAATATAAGTGTGGGTAAAATTTTTTTTTTACAAATCGCAAAAATACCTTCTTGATTTGAAATGGATTCGGTCATATATTTTTTTTATTTATTTACACGTTTTTGAAATTTTGTGACTTATGCACCAAGTTTGTCCCTAGGGCAAAATTTAGGGACGAAATTCTAAAAATATCTTAACAATTAAGACAAATACAGTGGATATTTACCTTAAAATGAGTAGAAGAACTTACAAAAATCTTAATTATTTCCAGAGTTATTTTCTTTCGAAAATATCTCAATTTGATGTTTTTTGCAATGTATTTTTGTAAAATTGACATTTTGCCTTTAACTTGAGTTTATTAGGTACGTAATTTTATTACCTTTCGCGTTATTACAAGAAAAAAAATTCTTGGTAATTTTAGAAAAATTAAGGCACTTTACCAACAGCTCAAAAAGCACAAGAATTTTTCCGGAAATTATATTGCAAACAGTACAATGCTTTGAAAATTATTCAATTTCAAATTTTGAATAGAATTTTAGAAAAAATTGTCCTGGAAACTTTTTAAAAGCTTACCTGAAAACTCTAGAAAAATCCTGAAATTTTGAAATCCGACTTCTGTAACAACCCTATTGTACATCTTCCAGAAGTGGGAGTAAGAACTAGGTAAATACGAAAAAACACTTTAAGAATAAAAAAAATAATTTCCAGAGCTGTAGAGCCCAATCTAGGAAAATTGGATTTATTCCCGTATACCGATTAATTAATTTATTTACTTGTATTACTGAGAACTGAGGATTCTCCACACAACAAAACCTTCTTTACACGATTGAAAAGCACGTATCAGCTCGTATTCTTAAATTATACTGGAAAGGTTCTATTTATTTCCAATGAGAAAACAGATTAGTTAACAGGTCTTAATTTTAATGACAAAAATTGTGACTATAAACAGTTTTTAATTTTAAGTGTGGCAGTTAACAAACTCACAATGTTTAAATAATTACAATTTTTCTAAATTTGTTACCAGTTTTTCCACTTACCACGTGCCACATAGGTTGACACGCCTCATCATCAGAAAGCGATAAAAATAAACATTGATTATTTTGCGTGCTCCACTTTCGTTCGATAACACTTTCAGAATAGTTTTATAATAACACAATAAACAAAAATAATTCAAGTTCAAGAATCAATTATGATTGCAGAATTTTGTTTAAAAGCACTTTTGAGAAATTCAAATCCAAAAAGTGCTGAAGATCGTTTGTTTCAGTTTGTTTACGTAGTGAATGCGACAATAACAAAAATCAATGGTTAAATGTCAGTTGATGTCAATCAGCTGATGGTGTTTCAACTCATGTACAACAGAGGGCGAAACCATCGCCTTGACAGGTGCTGTCACATTTGGGAAACTCATGAACTCTTTTCACAGAGGGGTGATTTCACATTTTTCGTTTATGTTTACGTAGTGCTTTGTGCTCAAAAAAACAACAAAACCGTTATTTTCAAATGGAGGGATTAAATACGAAATACTTTTTATCAAAACAAATTTCCCAGACGGTAAGTTCAATGCAATATATTTTATTAATTCGTTATTACCTGTTGTGATCCACGTTCTCCGCTTGTCTATAATTATAACAAAAGTTTGTTTATAAGTCGTTAATTCCGAAATTATTATAAAAAAATATATTTATCTATTTTTCCACAGACAAAGTTTGTTTTTAAAAATAAAATCTTGTTACATAAATAAAGCGGTTGGTTCTCACTGTTCGAATATTAAAATTAAACTCACTAAAGAGGTTATGGTAAAGTTTCGGAAAATCATTTGAAAATAATGTAAAAATAGCCTAGAGGGAATTTTAGAGCTTTTTAGAGTTTTTATGGTTATTAACATTTAGGCACTGACTATTATTACGGAATTTTCCGTAAAACTAACAGATAAAGTATAGCGCTAGGACTATACATATAGTGCACGGAATTTTCCATAGCGTTGGCCCTGAATGAGCTGGAAAAGCGGTTAGTTTTCCGGAAAATTCGGTGTTGGTAGACAATTAGTTATATTTATTTAATTAACAAAGTAAAGGCTAATTGATTATTTCGCGCATTGTTAAAATATGCATTGGAACGGGCTTGCAAACAAAAAATAATTTTTCTCTTGACATTTTTTCGCGGAAAAGTATTACGTCGCGCGACAAAACTATTTCATAATTACAAATAGTTTTCTACTTTTTAACATTACATCCAACACTGAAGGCTCATTTTTCGGTTTTATCGATTTCGCAGGTGCAGGATGTGCAAAGCGCCTCGACGCTGGCGTCGTGACAAAAGCGGGAAAATTTGACCTTTTGGAGTGCTAACAAAATTATTGCATAGTAAAATGAAGATAAAAATTAAATTTTAAAAGCAAGATTCAAGTTGATCCATTTTCTAGCATTTCAATTTTTAGTATTTTATTATTGAAGACTTCATTAAAAATTGTAATTGCTTTAGAAATATTCTTCAGTCTTAATCTTTTTAATTCACAAGACTTAATGTTTAAAACAGTTTGATTTTAAATACATAGAAACTTTAGATACATATTTGAACTTTTGCACGCAGAAAATTATCAAAATATAATTGTTCTAATTCATATATATTTTTTTATTTAGCCTTTAGCCGGAAGAAACTGAGAAAAAACCAACAATTTAAAATGATCGATTTTCGATGATACTAATAAATTACTTTGTAATTACTTAAGCAAGTATACAAAAAGAAATATGCGTGAAAAGCTCTTCGCGCCTTGAATTTTATTTCTAAAGATGGAAATTCTTTTCAAAAGTCTGAAATGATATTGAGCGACATTCATCCTAGGTCCTAGGTATACATATAATATATAATGGGAAATGCAGTAAACACGCCTGCGATTTCATACAGCTTCGTTTTTTTTTCAGGGGCGCATACAAAACTAGCTATATAATTAATCTTCAGAATCGCCTTGTGGCATTTTCTTTTATTCTTATTTTTTTCTGACCTTGTACTCTGACGCGTGGGCATTCTTCGCATGTTGAACAAAACTTTTTTAGTGCTCACGTAATTTGAGCCGCCTTTTATCTCCATAGTATTGATTTTCATTTTTCGAATATGCAATGACACATATATTTTTAATTTGATCTGCATTTTATAAGTTTATGAACAATTTATTCAAATAAAAAAAAATAAAAAATACAAACTATGAGACAATCTTATTTTCAATTCTTTTGATAAAAATCTTGAATTTGTTAAAATTTAAAAGCAAAGTGTCTCCACTAGCATGTACAATTATATATTATATACTATTTGTGTGTCAATTAATTTTTTATCTAGTAGAAAAAAAATAACTAGAGACTTAAAGGAGGGGAAATAACGCAAAGAATATGAAGAATTCCACAGGAAAATATGAGAAAGTAATACCAACTCCCCTCCAAAGTCTAATTTCTCCGTGGAAAACTTCGATGAAATTACCCTAGATTTGATACATACGTATTTTAATCTTTGAGTTACAAAATTTTAACATAGAATCGCAAGAGTATACAAATGTCTTTTTTTAAATCTTTGATTCTATGAATCTGTTTTTCTGATATTTGATATTTAATCATGAATCGATTATTCAAGACATTTTTTCCTCTTCCCTAGATTCAAGAATCTACTGGAAATTCTAGGATAAGGCCTGGTTTTCCTAACAATAAGGGCGATGGAGTTTACTACGCGGCACTGGTTCGTGGCGATTCTGCGCTCTGGAGCCCCTTTGGTAAATTCGGAGGGCAGACGAAGGAGGCTCTCGGGGGCAGCAGTGCGGGTTCTGGGGGCGGCGAGGGCTGGTGCCTTCGTTGAAAAGAGCCCTTGTTGACAGCCGGCTCCCGATTACGCTACATAAGATCTCACAAACGTACACCCGTAGTTTTTCGCTTCCCTAAAAACCACCCTTCGCCTCCACTCACAAATCGACACGAATTCAAGACGAGAGGCTTCGTAGATCGTCTTCGGGTCTGTCCAGGTAAATCAATAGTTCAAAGTCTTCAAAATTAATCGCACTCTTCCCAATTAGTGTGCCGGTCTGTACCATAAATCCCGCGAGCTTCGAAAATTTCCTCCCCTTTTATCGAAAAATTCCTCCCCTGAAAAATCATTAAATAGGCAAAAAGCAAAATAGTCACAGAATGGTTGAGATTAAAGATAAAGTGTTTAAAGACCGCATCTTTAATTAGTGCTTTTGAACTAAAGTTAGATTTGGAATTCACTGACATCAAAAAGTTCATTTATAGCAAAGGGTTGTTCGAAAAAGTTTGTTCTTTATTAACTGTAAATTTTTGTCTCGTAGATTCATGAATTTTTTGTTTCAAAATTTATCAAGGGATAAATATTCTTGAAACCAGCCTTTGGCATTCGTTACTTTTGAGATTACGGTGATTAATGAGTTCACTTTTCTTCAAACGCATTAATTAAGAAAAAATTATGGAACACATTATTGTAATAGGAGGTTGAACACTTTCGTATCTTTCATCTAATTTAATTTGTATTATTTTTACATTATCATTAACTTATAGGAGTTTGATGATGATTTTTGATTCGATTATTAATAATAGAGTCATTTCTCAGTGTAAAGTTTCCTAATGAAAAAAAGCTTCACTTTTTCCACCCTCAGCCTGAAAATATATTTAAATTTGATTCTGTAATAAATATTAATAACGAACGTGGTTGAAATTTAAAAGCTTGAAGAAGCAAGTGGATTAATTTTGAATTGAGGCCAATTTCGAGATCGCTGGAGTGAAAGCTCTCGGGGGCGTTTAACGTAGATGCAGCGAAATTAGCGTCTCAACCCTGTGGATCTGACCGGAACTCATGTCAGTGCGAAAGTGCTCGCCAGTTTATCTATATGTAGCAGCTGTTTCCCGGTTCGATTTTTTTTTTTCACCAAGCTTGTATCCAATTTAGGAAAATTCATGAAGCTCATACTGTGGAAAAGAAAGTTTCCATTTTGTCCTTGTTAAATATGTTGTGGAAACTCTGAAATTTAAGATTCTGTGATTGCACCCCATTCGTTTGCACGTGTAATTTGTCGGCTCTGTAGTTAACTCGAGTGTCAGGAACGTCTTATAGGTTACCTGGTGTTCGTCATAGTGGACAAAATTTACTTTAAAAAAAAGACTACAAATAGCAATATTAGAGAGTTGACTGGACCGGGAATCTAAGAAATAATCTGAAATTTTAGAGACGTGAAAACTCCAGGAAATGAGAGTAAATTTATTTTTTAAATGGAATTTATTCAGATTTATAGCAGAAAAATCGATTTAATTACTTCAAATGGTGTACTAGATATGACACAAAGTTGTGTAATTTTAAACGAGCTGGATTTCAAATTTGAAATAATTCCATTTTTATGGTCTCTAATTTAAGTGTATAGTTTTGAATACTTATTTTAAGAATTCATTTGTCCATTTTTCATTTTTATCGAAAAATCGAGAAATGCGCCAAAATTGCGTTCTGACCTTGAGTACAGAAAAATGAGAAATTGAGAATATAGAGGGCATGCGAATAACAACCAGATAACGACTAGTTTTTCAAAACGATTTTAAATAATGGCCACATAAAAAATTTGTGAGATGGAAAACTGGATAAGGAACATTTTGTTTTTTCCCTCCAACGCAGAAAAAAGTGTTTTCGCATCTTTAATCTAGAGTTCATGGGAAACAAGTGCTTCTATGATTTTATCGAAATTTTATATCGGAAAACCTCTCGCAGAAGCCTTTTTGGCTATTCTGTAAAATTCAATTTTTGTCCTTTATCCAGTTGTCTTTCACGTGACTTCAATTAATAATGAATATCTTTGTAAAGTTGATTACGCTGGGATTTTAAAAGATTTATTTTATATACTTCCAAAGAATTATTTTGCAAAAATAACATTATTTTCAGTTATTAGAACATAATTATTTATTTATTCGTTTATATCTATACTATCGGTAAAAATATGAATAGATATTATATTGAAAGAATAGCTACTAACGTAAGTGATCTTTTGTTTACACACCCGTTGTGACATTAGAAACCTTAGACAAGTCTACCATTTGCAGATTACGATACCAAGTGACCCAGATTCGAGTAGTAGTGAAGAGATTCTAGAAATTATGCCTTATGGGTTTAATTAACCCCTATAGTGTATAATTCAGGTTTCTCAAAAAGAGGTGGTAGTGAAAATTTAATATTTTCGTTTTTCTTCTAAAATATAAAAGTTTGTTACAAAGAATCATTCTTTGTTTCTTGTACTTTTTTTTAAATAAATGCTAAAGTCATAATTTCTGACAAAAATGAAGGTATTCTAGCAGGCTGACTAAAAACGGTTTAATCTACTTAAATCTACTAATCCACTCTCTAAAACTTTTCTTTATCTTGAGTATTTTAAATAAATATTTTAATTTGCTGCTTTTAATGAGAATCAACGTTAAGCTACTCACCCATCCTTCTAACTAATTTTAACATCATTGGTATTTTAGAGTCATTGGTGCTTCCTATGCAGATGATCTCTATAAAATTCAAGGATGTCTAGCACGGGAGCAAAGAGCATTTCAGACCATCTGAAAAGCATGGTTTGGATAAAAAAGATGGTCCATTTCAAAATATTAAATTCTTTTATTTGTTCAGTAATAAACTAAAGAACAAGGCCTGAATGCTCTCTGCTTAAAAATCCCCCCTGACTGCGGCTGCTGGGCAATGGTAGAGTATATATAAAATGATCAGTTCCCAATGAAGCAAACTCATTTGGATTTGAATTAGAGTTTAGTTTGTGATTAAAACATAGGATAGAGTGGAAGATAACGTATATTGTTAAAAGGTAGGGAATGTGGCAAAAAGGGGTGAAATAAATGTAAAAGCAATCATAATAATTTATTTTTTGCGTCTAAATCAGAAGAAAAATTTTTGTTATGTTAAAAAAGAGGCGCAAAGTGGAGCATGGGGTTGGTCCTCGTTCGTCTTTGTAGTGGTAAACAGTGGTGGCATTCAACCCTCCTTGATGGCGCATAAGGGTCAGCCTTGCTGTAGCCGTGCGCTCAGGCTGTTTCTCCCAAGCCCTTTTATTTTTCTTTCTTCACTTGAACTCCCAAACAATTTATCGAAAAGGATGGGCACGTGTAGTAAATCGATAATATCAATATGAAATTACCTTGTATTCCCATGACACTTCAATAATTGAATTAATTGTTAACTGAAAGCATAGGGCTGGGTAATAAAATCCATTTAGCTTCAGAATTAAACAATAATGTTAACAGATATATTAGGGAAATACTCATCAAGACTTGGAATGTTCCACTTTGAATATTTCACATTTGAATGTTTAAATTTTAAGGATTTCGGAATTGAGATATATACAATTTTATTCTTTGAAGAATCTTTTTCATAGAACTTCCTATTTTAAAATAATTAATTTTGTATGCTTACAATTAAAACTTGTTCTGTTTTTAACTTTTTAATTTTCAGAATTAAATTGTTCAGAAAATTTTATGTTTCTGACCCAAAGATTGAGGTTAATTTGAATAAGTTCAAGAAATTAACATTTTTAGAGAAATTTATAATGGTCGATATAGAAGTTCTTAGAATACGAAGTGAGGAATCAGAATTTATTATTTATCATGCGATATCAATCTCGTGGGTATTAAATGTCGAAACATAGTCTACTGATAAGACATTCATATTATCATTTTTTTTTCAAATAAATTTCGATTTAACTGATACCGTAGAATTCTCAGAAAAATCTCTAAAACTCTATAGGGGCAATATTACAATTTTTAACTGATGACATAAGTATTTTCTCGACTAAGGCGGAGTGTAAATGCTAAAATTAATCAAATCGTTTGAGCTGAGGGGAAACATTTGTGGGTTGGCATCTCTTTTACCTTTTTTGATTTGAAAATTTAAAAAACTTTTCCTATAGTTTTAAAAATCATGGCGAATTTTTTATATTCATAGATTTTGCTAGTTAACAATAACAAAAAATTTAAAAAAAAACTTTGTTGAATGTAGAATTATTTGATAATGTGGAAAAACATGTTTTTTTGTGGATTGAGTCATATGCTCATATTTAGAAAAAAGTGAAATATATGGAACCTAAAATTTTTTCAGCTTGATTTGAAGAAAAATGCTATTATTTTGCTTTCACTTTTTACACAAATTTATTCTATGGAAAAATAATTTTAGCCGCTCTTAAAATTGTTCTTTAAAAAAAATCGTATTTCAAATTTTTAAGAGCGACCCTTTTATTAAATAATTAGGCTTTTTTAACATTATAATTAGTTTCAGAATGGAGTGCCCCGAAGCGGTCGAACGAGGCCGAAATTTTCGTCTACTTAAAAATGAAGAGCTACCAGAACTTTTGGATTTCCTCACGCGATATTTACCAGTATCTCTCAAGGTGAGTCTCTCTGAAATACATTCACACCTTTTAGATCAGTGTTTAATCTCTAATCTTAAATAATCAAAATATTTATAGAAAAAAAAGACGGTATTAAAAGAAATTGAGGTTTTTCAGTTTCTTTTGGTTTTAATTACAAATTTATTTATCTTTTACAATCATAATTTTTGAGTTTTTTTTATTTCGGCCTCAACGCTCATAATGTTCCTTGCAGAAGATGAATGGGTATCAAGGCCAAAGTAGGTCAAGTAATGCTTCTGATATCACGCGTCACTCATCCATATAGTGCTTTATTCTCAAATCCGCGTTGCGCTTTCTTGTTATGCTCAATGAAAGCTTGATCTCTGATGTCCTTTTTCATCTTCTTATAATGATATAAGCAACTTAAAAAGAAAGAAGGCTATTATTTATTTGATTTATTATTGAATAAGCTTTAGAAATTTCAATACCTATAATGAAAATCACAAATAAAATTTAATCGTCCAGGAGTCAGGGAATTCAGGGAATTTATGGAATCAATAAGGGCATGGATTAAGTGAATTGATTGATTGACAAGTGAATTGATTAATTTCAAATTGAGTAATTCATGATTCTACAACGTTATTTCAAATTGGAAGTCTTATTAGTTGAGTCAGGATATAAGTTTTTGAAAAGTGAGGTAATTTGAAATCTGATTTTCGTTGGGCTTGGTCCTAGTTTTGAAAAAATCATGAATTTTAATTTTTTCCTTAATCCACGTATAATGCCGAATACTTACAAATTAAAAAATATATATAATTTTTAAAGCTCGGGAAATTATTCAAACTTTTTTTTCAAGTTCAAAGACTTCAGCAGTTAAAATGGTCAGACCCTGAGTTAAATAAAGATCTTAACATTTTAATAGCTAAGGTCTTTTCAATTTTGCATAGATACTTTTTAATTGTAGGACAATTTTTAAAGGCTCTGAAAAATGTTAAAATAATTTCCAGAACTATTAAAATTTATTTTAGTTCTGTGACGTCCATAAAAATGGCAACTTTTCTAGATTAACTCAAATTAAAAATATATTTCAATTTCTAAAAATTGGGCATATTATGTAGGTTATATAAAAAAAATTATCTTTGGAAAAAAATTATGTATCTGATTCTCGATTTTCCCAAAACTCTACAATTAAAAAAATTTAATCCTATTTCGTCGTCGCCGAATCTTAGAATATTAAATGATTTATTTCAAATTTTAGACCAGTTATGGGGGATAAAAAAAGAAACTGTTTAGCTGGAAGTCCTTTTCAATTTCTAAATCTTTTGTTCTTGATCAGTCCTAGTAGACAACTGTATTGACAACGAAAAAAATTATCATTTCCGATTTTTCCAAAAGTCTGCAATGAAACAAATTTTAATCCTTTTCGCCTTCGCGATTCTAAGGATATTACATAAGTCATTAAAATTTTTAGACTAGTTATGAAGGACCAAAAAAGAAACTATTCACCTCGAGGGCCTTTTCAATTTTCAAACAAATAAAATTGAAAAAAAATGTTTCTACATTTTTAATTGATGTTACATGCAAGTTACTTTGCATCAAAAATAGAGTAAAAAAGTCTAATGAAATGTTTTTGTAAAATGATTAGGTTGACACTGCAAAACTCGCCATAGAACTTTACCTCGTCATTTTACAAAAACATTTCATTAGACTTTTTTACTCCATTTTTAATGCAAAGTAACTTGCATGTAACATAAATTAAAAATGTAGAAAATTTTTTTTTTCAATTTTAAGATTTCAATTTTTTTAAAAAGCCCTCTAACGATTATTTGACTTTTGTGCTTAAATTATCTGCATACCATGACATACATGTATTCCGCAAAGTACCATTGAGTAACAAGACTTTTAGGTTGAACTTGGTTGAAACTCACCGTGAAAGATCAGATGCAAATTAGTCAAGAACAAAAAAAAAAAAAGTTTAGAAAATGAATTAGAATCCGCCATTCATGCGAATAAAGATTCGAACCTTTTTTGTTGATTTTCTCGGCTTCGTTCATTTTGTAGTTAACGTGGTGCTCTTCCAAATCACGGCAGTGTTGACAACGAAAAAAATGATCATTCCCGATTTTTCCAAAACTCTACAATTAAAAAAAAAAATGGTCCTATCCATCTTCACTGAATCTAAGAATATTAAACGCCTTATTAACAATTGTAGGCAAGTCATGAGGGATCCAAAAAGAAACTGTTCAGCGCGAAGGCCTTTTCAATTTTCAAGACTTTTGTTCTCGATCCATCCTAGTAGACTACTACACTGAAACTTTTTTTCTCACAACTTTTGATTTCTTCAGCGTTTGTATTAAATTTCATGATTGAAAATATCTTTGGAATTTATTGTGGTTTAGTATTTTAATTAAGAATGTATCAATATTAAAGAAATTCGATTGAGTGGTGACGACATCAAAGGATATTTGAATTTATCGCCTTCAGATACTTGTTATGCCAATCGAGATACGACAAGTCCACACTACAAAGTTAATTGAGTAATTAACACACAAATTAAGTTTACTTTGTCTCTGAAACCTTTTAAATGTAGATTTCGCTAGACCTTCGGCATCTGTTGTTTCATATATTGAACACCACTGGGTCGCATATAATTGATGCAGAATAATGTGGATAAAAAAATCTATTTCTTTTAAAACTGGACTTTTAATAAAAGTTCAGGCCAATCAAAATATACCTTATACATTTAGAATTGCAGATGTTGTAAAGAAAAATGAAGGATGTTGAGTCCAACGACAAAATTTTCTTCATATTGCATATGGCATCATTTACAATGCTATTATTGCATTGTGCTTTGAAATACTCGTATAAAAGTCGATAAAAATGAGGACAAAAAGAAAAAGTAAGATCAAAGGAATGGTTCTTCATAAGGAGACTTTGACTTTTTGAAATAGAAGGAAGAATTTTCCCTTTTACCTTCTTTTTCATTTTATACTCCTGAGAATCTATATTTTTATTTTTCCTCAATCTTCTTGCAAGAGAGCTTTCGATTAAAAATGGGTTCCATGTAAAATTGTAAAGTCTAAGTTTGTGGAAACCAATGTCAAGGTCGTTCGTTTGCTCCTGAATAAGTACTTACTGGTATCGCCGCATTGCGACCTCGTGAGCTCGAAGACCTCTAATCTGTTCCGCTTTGTTTCACCTGCAAAATATAATATCCCAGACCTTGTAACGATGCGGCTTTTCATCTTTTCATCAACATATATGTTTCCCTCATACAAAACGGGAATTTTGTTATTTTCACCAGGGGTGGATTCAATTATTATTGTTCAAATATACTTATTATCTTGAAGTCCAGAAAAAAATGGGGAATTCATGCGAAGAATTTTCTATTTGAAAATCAACTTTTTGTTTTAAGGAAAATAAATGCAACAAAATCGACGGAAACAGGTAATTTTATTTAAGATCAGGAATTGCTAATAGCTTCTTGCATTGTATTTGATGCCATCAAAGTTTTTCCCTGATTGCTTAAGTTCTTTTAATATTAATTATATGGGAGCTACATTTTTTTCTGCTAAGTTGGTTGAAAGTTATCAGAATTCTCTATAAAAGAAGCCAGGATGACATTTAAATAAAATAAAATAAATTAAATGAAATCTAATATAATAAACATTTCATAAAGTTGCTACAAACATTTTGAAAAAAATGCGAAAACATCTCATCTTTTGGAAAATAATAATAAAAATCAAATGAATATATATTTGATATAAATCAGCATAAAAAATATTAAAATTTTTCCAACATGTTTGCTTAAAATTTAAATATGTTGCATCATGCAAGCAAACATTTTCACAGTAACAATGGTGATAAGTTAACGTGATTTTATAGAAGTTTACCTTTAAAATGATCTAAAGGTAATTTCGATAGCTTTCAACCTGTCAAAGATGAAACATGCTGACTCTCACATAATTAACATTAAAATAACTTAGCAATCATCGATAAAAAGGTGGTGCCATACTTTACTTTTTAGTAACTTTTTAAAGATAAAGTAACTGTACTTACTTTTTAAAATAAAAAGATCACTTTAGTCACATCTTTTCATAAATTAAAATAGAGAATCCAAATATTTCTCAATTTTATTGAATTTTTTTAATTCTGTTGAATTCTTTTTAATTCACTCTGAATTTTTTGAAATTCCCTTGAAATACACTGAATTCAATGGATCATTTTTGGATTTTCAAGTTTTTTAATTCGCCCTGAAGTCTTTTAAATTCACCTCCAATTCTGATTATTTTATCAGATTATTATTTAGTAACTCTATTCACGCCCATTTACCTAAATTCATTGGGATGTTTTGGATTTTTCCCATATTTTTTTCTATTAATTGAATTCATTTGGAATTCAGCCTAAATGCTTATTAGCTTACCCTGAATTATTTTCAATTCTTTGAAATTCTCTTGAGGCTCTCCACTTGGGGTGATGGCTAGAGAGATTGATCAGCAACCTGGGTCGGAACAGTGTTGCGGAACAAACGGGTCATTTAAATAAATAACGCGGGAATTCTAGATCAATCTAAAAATCTATACTCCCTCCTCATATTACTGCCTTCCTCACCGAGTGAGTCACGCTTCCCCCGAAAGGGAAATGGCTTAATATGGTATAATATAAAAACATCTTTAAATTGGCCGGAAGAAGAAAATATGGTGGGAAAAACCAGGAAACCCGCGGGAATTTCAAATTGCCTCTTCATTACACAACCTGAAAATTCTTTTAAGCCTCTGTATCAATCATTCAACAAGCACAGGTCTTGAATTGAAGTCGTGTTTAATCTTCCGTGAGGTGAATATCACATAATTTTCATTTCAGCTTTGTTATAAAAACCATTTTAAGCTTCAAATTGAAATCCCCTGAGACAACAAAGTAACTTCATTTCATTCACTATAGAAGAAAAACGACACTTTTAATTTGGTTATTATTTTTATATCTTAATAAAAAAAGAGTTGATTGATATCAGCAGGAAAATTGTTGTTCCCTTTGATGATAAAACACATGCAGAGTCCATCGATTTCGTTCAAGAGAGCGAAAAACCTTCGCGTGAGTCAGGATTCGACCTTGACCCTCAATCACCTTTTCGCTGGTTGGAATGTACATGTCTAGTTGCAGACGGCTTATTTTCAGGATAAATTTATTATACTAACACAATGAAAAACGCACTGCGATACTCGGTACCGGGCCTGCATACATAATGTATTTTTTCAGTAGTTACATATAACGGAAGTTACAGCGAAAGCATCTCTATGAGGGCTTCTGTTTTTAGTCCATTTTACTTTCAAAAACAATAAGCTCGAATTGAACAATTTTAAGTCGAAGCTTAAACAAATTACTTGATCTCAAATTTAAATCTTTCAAAATGGTGTAACTTACGAATAAAAACCTTATTAGCAAAAAATGTAATTAATATCTATATCAAGCATGGGATAATGTCATAATCAGCCTTTTGTTGAACAATTTTACATAAGGCTAGCCAACAAACACGTGCACCAGGCGCGTGATTATTGAATATTTTCATATTTTAAGTACTAAGTTGTATTGCACTCAAAGGAGCTAAATTATTCAGAAATACGTATTTTTAATTAATTAAATAGTTTACTTATAAGTTATAATACTTAAATTATGGCAATATATCAGAAAATGGCTACTAATAGTTCATTGGCTAGAAACCTTATAAAACAATACAAACAAATATTTGTTTATCTTAAAATACTTATGCCTTAGTATTAAGTAAGGGTTTGAAAAATCTTGAAATCTTTTGAAAGCTCTGAACCCCTGCTAAATTCCTTAAGAATAATGTCAAATACTTTGAAAAACTTAAAAAAAAAATGTAATCCATCATAATCAATTAAAACTGTCTGAAAGCCCGTGGATTTTCATAAATCTGTTTGAAATCATTTAAAAAGCCTAATAATTTTTTAAACCTGTTGAAATGTCTTAAAATATTTTGCAATTCCCAGAAATCCTCTGAAATTCCTTAAAGTGTATATAAATCACTTGAAATCCTGTGTTACACTTTGAGATCTTTAGAAATAACTTGAAATCTTGTGAAGTCTCTTGAAATATTTTGAAATATTTCGAGAATCCTTAAGGGGTAACACCACTCTAGCGCCCGAAAAAGAGGTCCATTTTCAAGAATTTTTTGGGGGGGTTTGACAAAAGGAATAGGAATTACTTTTGGAGGGTTTAATCAGCATGCATGTATGTACAGAAAAAAAAAATTTTATCGAAAAAAAATACAAAATGGCGGCGATTAGGAAAGTTTTGCATGTTGCCTTTTTAAAAACGGACTGTGCGGCCGGAAACATTTTTCCTTCAATTTGCAATGTGGAACAAAAAACCAAGAATATTTAAGAACTATATATCATTAGCTTGAGAACTACGTAGGATTTTTATTTTTTACCAAATTTTAGAAATGGTGCACTTTTGAAAAAAAGTTTCGATTTTCGGCCAAAAAATAAGCACGAAATTGTTTATGAAGAAAAAAGTTTATATTAAATCAAAAAACCCCTACGTAGTTCCATAAAACATGTAATTGTTGAGCTACTGTGAAAATTTCAGACTGATATGTGTAACGGTTTTCGAGCAATCTTTCCGGCCAGTCTGAAAAAAGTGATTTCGAGAAAAGCGCGTTTAAAGTTTTACTAACAGAAAAATCCATGAATCTTGGCAGCGTTCACTGATTCACAGAAACACCTATACTATTTGTAATAGAAATCAGCGCACCCTCGTTGACACCTGAGGAACCCTAATAACCGTCCCACTTAACATTTCGACAGATAAAAGAAATATAAAAGCGTTGGATCCAAGTGCGCCGCTGGAGCGCTCAGTACACGCTTCGAGGAGGCGCCTCGGGGAAATCAATATTTTGACCTGTTAACATTTTTCTTTGCAAATGGGACCAAGTGCACTTTGTTTTTGAGCCCCTAAAGTGCATTTGAAGCCAAGAAAAAAATAATCGATTTTTTGAAAATCCTAGAGTGGTGTTACTCCTTAACATCTTTTTTATTAATTTGGGATATCTAGAAATCTGCCAAAATCCATAAAAAATCCTTTCATAGGCCATGAAATCTCAAAAGATTCTTGGAAGTCCTTTGAAATTCCATAACATAACATTAAAAATCCCTTGAAATATTTCGAAATACTTCGGAAACATTGATATGTTTTGAAACTTTTCAAAATCCCAATATATCTTTTGAAATTTAAAAAAATAAAGGATACCTTTAGAAGTCTTTGAAATCTTAATATTTATTGTACACTCAAAATTTGAATGATAAACTTCGGCACCGAAGAATCAGCGGCAATTAATTTTTTTTATTCAATGAGATTAAGTTTTATTCTCTTATCAAAGTACATCACTCACGATCTGTATTTGCATGAACAACGAAATATTTCGCCACCATAACGAGCACAAATTAAATTAACAGTTGTAAGTAAATCGAAAGTTAGCAGCGGATTTAATTTTTTAATTTTCCATGTAATAAATGAAAAAACTTCAAGTCATTCGAATCCTTCGAGATTCTAAAAATATATTTCAAATTGAGAGCCTTAATATAGTTAAGTATATGGATATTGAAAACATTTCAAATTTCAACATTATTTTTATTTTTTTTTTCTTAGAAATAATTTGTTTTATGGTCAAGAAGCCATTTCAAAGAAAAAATTTCGAAATTAAAAATTGTAAAAATTTTAATTTATAAGCCATATATAATTATATAACTACAATTTCAAACGATCAGTTTTTATCTCTTTGCATATATAAAAACTAAGGCAAATAATAATATAGAAATACGTATAAGATTACATGAACCTGCAAGTTTTGTTTCTCCCATCTGATATATTTCGCGTGACAAAATATGTAAAATGCATCCAGGAAATATTTAAGAAATTCGCTTTGAAATAAAGTTAATTTTCGTATTATAGTTCTGGAAAAATAATAGATTGAAAGAGTCTTATCTCGAAAAATACACTGTAGGGAAGAGAAAAAGACCAAGCTACTCAAGCAAATACAAAGGTCAGAGGTAGAACAAAATTTAATTTAAGTTTAAGTTAATTATTGTATAGGTATATATACATCATGTCGTTTATTCTGAAGATTTTATATTTTTATGTTAGTCACAATTTTCGTAAGGTTTTATTAACATGTTTTAAAAACAGAATAATTATAGATTATTATAATGAAGTAGCATAATTCAACCGTTAATAAATGTTACATAACTAACTCGTTAGGTAATCCGTGGTCAGTTATACATACATATAATTCCATCGACTATTTTCTGCCTTTTGTATCTCCAAAACAATTAGTTCCTCCATAAATAACAGATGTTATGCTTAGGAACTTTAGAATATGTATTGAAGTTGTTACGAGTTTTAAAGCTTTATTCAAGGCGAACTTATTTGAGATTTTAATTTTAAACTCGTTCAATTTTTTGACAATTTGAAAATTACTTGGAATTTTTCTCAAGATTTCAAAGTTCAAGTTGATTTTCTTAAACAAGAAGTACTTAAGTTCACTTTGGATTAATGGATTTTTATACAAATTCTTTTATAGTTTCAGCAAACCCTCCTGACTTATATGAGACACAGAGTATGGGAGTTCCATTTCTACGTAGCCAACGATTGGCCGGAAGTTCCTGTCTGTTTACATTTTCCAGGGATGACTCTCGCCGTAAGTACTATTATAAATTCCTCAGGTTTTAATGGAAATTATTATTTAAATATTAATTATTTTATTATTATTATAATAATCTACCATTCATTCATTCTGTCCGCGTTGAAGATCCTATGCTTCCGCTCGCTTTGAATTAAATCATTTTTTAAGTTTTCAATTAGAAAGAATATAATTTTCAACGTTTTTATAATAGATAAACTTTAAAAGTTCACAATATTTAAAATACTTTCAATTCTGAATGGGTTAAATGACTATAAACTTTCTATAATTTCAGTTTATAATTATAGTTTGAATATGCAAATGTAAAACAGTTTAATTTTTGAGGCCTTGAAACTAATTTGTTTTTCTTCTTCAAAAGCAAGGAGGTCAAAAATAGAGTGTCAAAAATAAATTTGACATTTTTTCAATCAAGGGTTCTTTTTTATTTCACTTTTAAGGTAAATGCACCTCTTTGCGTCCGTGTAAGGGTTACGGCAGAATCTAAGACCAATAAACAAGTGCAATACATTCCGATTCCCTAAAAAAACTATTACCGATATAAGAACATATATTATTCTATAGAAAAAAAATTTTGAATTCTAACAAATTGCTACAAATTGCACCGGAAAAATCGAAAATCACGCAAAGCTCTCATTGTACGTCGTTGCGTCCGCCTGATTTGTTTTTGGATGTATTTGCGTCCGCGGGGTGCCCCTAATTGCGACCGGACGCAAACTGGTACTTGATGGGACAGCACTATTTTTCGACCGTTATGGACCCCGTGAGATTAAAGATCCCCCTGTTCAAAAAATTCAAAAAAAAATGCACAGTTGTTTTTTCACCAAATGGAAGCTTTTGTGAGGTGAACCCATAAATCAAAGGAATTGAAATTTTTTTTAGCCACCCTGATTCTCATAATTATAAACTGATAATCGTTGTTAGAAAAATAGATTATTCATGAAAATAAATATATGTAGATAATTCAACAATATATATTATTGAAAGATTTAATTGCGCACACAATCATACTCAAATAATGACAGCTTTCAATTCCACGAAAAAATTTGTAATAATTTGCGAAAATTTGAATATCGTGTTGATACAAAGTATAAAAATTTACACTGAATAATAAATTGTTCGGTCGCTAATAGGGACAGAATTTGTAGGAACCCATTTGCGTCCGCTCTTTGAAGGTTATGATAGACTTGAATTACTCCGATAAAGCTTATGTCACTTTATAGGTTGTACCGCGGAAAAAGAACAGTGCAAATAGAAAAAGTGATATTTTTCACATCACTTGCGACAATTTTCAGCACAAATTCACTCACAATTCAACTATTTCGAATATTTTGAACATACGGTCGCACGCATGTACATCGAAATTTTCTTGTACTACCTAGCGACTATTGTGAGAAATAAATCATTCACTGACCATTCGTGTGATAAAAACAGTTTTTTGAAGAGCTTGTTGAGCTGGATTGCACATGACACTAGACTTACCTGGTAATTGTTTCTCCAGATCCGCAATAAAGAATAAATGGACAGTCCATTTGACAGTCCGTTCTTCTAAGAATTTGCTCTCTGCGCCCTAGGAAACACAAATAGCAACTCACGGCGCGCAAAATGAAAAATGAATCTCGTGTTATATTTCTAAATTTCGATAAAACACATATTTGAATGAAAACGCAGGTAGAGTATTGTTTATAGAATAGAATAAATACTCTCCATGAATCAATAAGTATAACAATAAATTAATTCTACTATTTTTAAATCAGGTTAGGACGCAAATAGGAGCACGGACGCAAAGAGGTGCATTTACCTTACTTAGATTTTTTTGATTTCCTTCAAGTTAAAAAATAAACATTTTATTATTTATTCATAAAAGCAAACATTCAGTATGTTATGAGCGGACACTATCTTCTTGGACACTTTACAGCTATGAACATAAATTTTAAAAATGACTTTTCACTACAGTTACAGTTGGGTTATTCATGATCTTTCTATTGAAAACAGGCATTGTTAATAACCTGGAAAAATGTTTGATAACCGGTAAATGACCAGAAATTGGTTTTTGTTTTCAGAGGCCACCCTGAAATATTTTAGATTTATATTGAGAATTTGACTATTAATATTGTCCAATAATTTTCAATTGATAGTCTTAATAATTCAACAATTTCACATTAAAATCCTCCCGAATCGACAATAATTTCAAATTCAGATATTAAAACTGTCAGGACGATTTCACTATTAAATCTTGCAAAATTGCAGAATTTCATATTGAAAGCGTTGATAGTCAGTTTTATTTTTCATGATTTGAATATTCTAAATTTTTTGATTTAATTCCATTCAGTTTTAAGTTTAATGATTTGAGATTTAAATATTCAAACCTTAAAAAATAAGACGATTTTAGAACTATGCATTAAACGTTGAATTACTTTTATTTGAAAATGTTCCACAATATTGAAAATTTCAAACTCAACTTTAAAAAAAACAATTTCGAATTGAAAGGCTTAAAATTGTGCGATTTCAAAAATTAAAATCAGCGATCATTTTTTGTATTCCTTTTTTTAGTTTCTGATTTTCAATCTACATAATATCCTACAATTATCCGATTTTTAGTTGAAGATTTTAAAAAATTATTAATTTAAAATTGAAAAATACTTTATTGGAAGATTTCAAAAATGAATAATATAATTGTAAATGAAGTGTTAAAAATTAAACGATTTGAAACTTGAAAGTTGTGTTTTTTAAAATCGTAATTGATAAAAATAGAACTATCTGAAATTGATTCCTCAGTAATTGAATAATTTTCTTAATTTTGAATCGTTTTATGGTTATTGTTTCGCCATTTAAAACTGCTCCATTTTGAACGTTTTACTAGAATAATTAAATTTTAAAGTTTTATAACGGAAATTTTTTTATTTCGATCGATTAAAATGAGTTTTCAATCTTAAATTGTCAAATGTTAAACGCTTCGAATTCATAATTATTTGAATTCCAAAGTAAAAAATTTTAATTATTCAATTTTGAACGCTTTTAATTGAAAAATATACTATTTCAATTAATTTGCAGATTAAATAATCCAGTTTAAAAAATTCTATTCTGAAATTATTCAATTTTGAGTATTTAAAATTTTCTTATTTTCGATATTTGAATCTCAAATAATTCAATTTCGAGAATCTTTAATTTAAAATAAAATTGATCCAGTTTTCAAAATTCTATTATGCAATTATTCAATTTTGAATATTTTGAAATTGTCCTACTTTCGAAATATGAATCTGAATTAATTCAGTTTCCAGAATCTTTAATTGAAAATAAAATTGTTTACGTTTGAACGCATTGAATTAGAATTATACAAGTTCAATTCCTTTTTATTCTATTCGAAATATTGTCCTTAATTTGTTCAAAATTGCACCTAATCTAAAATTGTTTGATTTTGAACGTTTTTAATGTGAAATCGTTCAATATATTTTTTTTAATTATCGCTTTTAATAGACAAATTATTAATTATTGTTTCAAAACTTTGAAAAACTGTTAGTATATTTAATAATTTGTTTAATATTGAATTTTTAAGTTATTTATATTTTTAATGTTAACAAATAAAAATCCAGAGACGTGAATGTGCCCTTGAATTTACTGCTAGTATAATGAATAAACAAAGAGACCAAACGTTTAATGATGAAAACTTTAATTAAATATAGAAGGGTTTATGAAAATAAAATAAGAGTGGAGTATTTTAAAATAGATTCTTTTCAGTGAAAAAAACTGCTTGAAATTCAGTCGATTAAATAAAGCAAAAAAAACTACGAGTCACGAGAGGAGTATTAGGCAAATGTTAAGTCACTTATCATTTTTGATTGGAAAATCGATCTCATGCACAACAATTTACAATCTAAATTAGGCAATTGAAAGTGATGTCTTATAGGTAAAGGTCATGAGTATTCCTAGACTTTTGAACCAACCATTTATAATAGCTACCCAAGTTTCTAATAATTATTGAGTATATAATTATTTTCTATATTTTAAAAAATCCTACAATACTTGATATTTTGTCGAAATTAGTCAAGGAATAAATATGAAATAGGCAGATGTGCCTCGGAAAATTGGTAGAAGTTTTTTACCAGGGGCAAATTGGCAATCTTCACGTTCTCTCCTCCATTTTCGCGCATCATGTATTTCAGAAATGGTAAACACGTAGTGTGTTTTATATATATTTAAATCAGTTTCGATGTTTATCAAAAACATGTTGAGAAAAAAGAAGAAACTAATCAGTTTAATTAGATATCTTTGTCTGAAACATTGCCATTTTTCTATTTTTAAGATAGATTTTGCTGTATAGTACCATTTCTTAATTACAATTACCATTTCGAATCCAGGATTCATTTATAAAAACATTATTGGAAATATATTGAAGCAGATAGCCTTCAGATAAAAACAAAAATTCAGGAAATTTAGATTGCGTGAATAAATTTATGAATTTTAATTAAGGTTCTAGAGAAAATATTAAACCTAGGATTAAACCGTTTTGTATACTTTGTTGGACATAATTTATTTTTAGTATCCATATATATACCTAGGACCCAAGAAAATTTTAGAAGGGTGCTGCAGGTTCATATAGTAATTTGGCTGATCGCCAACGATTCGCATTTCTGTTTCCTCGTCCTCGGCCTCATCTCTCTTCTAGAATAGTACGCATTCATCAGTACTACAATTTTGATGGCATATCACACAAATTCTGGCAATCGCACTATACCCTGTCGTTAATTACCATTGTCATCACAACTTATTAGTGTCCGATAATATTCATCATCCAAAGCTGGATCGGCTATTAAAACGTTATCCAAAAGCAAATGCAACTTTTTAAAAAGAATTTTCATTCATTTCCTGGCGAGCAGCAGTGCGATTATTTATTTTTATATTTTGGATCAATAGAAATGGTCTCTAAAAGTCATTTTTAAATTTCTTTCTCTGTATTCTATGTATGAAGAGAGCTCAATTTTAAATACGTCCCTTAAAATACATTTAAACAGGTTCTTGTACATTAGGGTGGTTCAAAAAAAGGCAATTTTCGAATCCCGTTTGGGGTTCTTCCATGAACCACGTGGTTTCTTAAGGGGGGGGGGGGGGTCGCACCACGTGGTTTTACACTCAGGTGTTAAAAAAAAATAAAACGCATTGTCAGAAAACAGAAAAATATTTACTGAAAAAAATAATAATTACAAAAATATTACAACACAAAATAAATAAATTTTAACCCAAATAGTAGTTGATTTTTAAACCAGAAAGATTAATTCTCTATACAAAAAAAAACGAATTTTCAACAAAATACATGAATTGTCAATTAGGGGCCTTCCATAAACCACGTAGCACTTGGGGGGGGGGGGGGCAAAAAATGGCAAAAATTTGTCGTCGTGGTTTATGGAAGCCCCCTTGGAAGAATGTATCATTTTGGGAGGTTACCAAAAAATTAGAAAATCTTTTAAAAATTTCAAAAATCAATAATCTTTTTTCGATCGGACAATATTAAATAGCGCCCTCCGGTCCCTCTAGTTCCCATAAGAATATTATGGAGAAACCCAATATATGTATACAAATATGAGACCGGAAGGCACAATTTCTAATGAAATGAGTAAAAATTAGAGAGACCTCTTTTACAATCACTTCCCCGAATGTGAGATATGCATTGATTTTTTATTTTGTCCCCTCTACCACCCCCTTCCAGCATGTCCTAAAAACCACCCTCTAAACGAAGATCAAGTATTTTGCGGTGAACTGGTTGCAAATATTATTTTTCTGTAGTTTTTAAAAATTAGATATCATTTTTAGTGGTCAAATTAAAACTTTTAATGTTTTTTTAATAGTTTTTTCCACTTTTAAAAATTAAATAAAAAATATTTAAACCTAATATCTATGTATTCCTTGTAAGAAATAAACTTAGTACGCCATCTATAAGATTCAGTAATTTTCTCGTATTCATAACCGTCGCCCTAAAGTTATAAGTACGCCATGTCCCTTAACTGTCAAACTGAGAATTTGAGTTTCAAAGTTAAACCATAATATACTCTACAAAAACGTTGTCAAATGTAGAAATGAGATTATCGGTAAAAAATAATGCATGATCAAGAACATATTAGCACAACATTTAATACTATAATGAATGTATTTTAGCTGATGTGGAAAATTGGTTTTGGACATGGCGTAATATGAGATTCAAAAGATTCATTTTTCCTCAGAATTATAGTACGCCATGCCCACAAAATATTGATAAATTAACTATTTATAATGAAATTCTTAAGTAAAAAGTTTAACAGAATGATAGTTTACATTATTCTGATGTGTTACATACCTCGATTTAAATGTGTTATTCGTAAATTATTGACTCTTGAGTAATATTCCGATGGTTACTTTTAAGGTTAAATATATTTTTTTAAATTGTTATTTCTCAAATTGGACTTAGGTTATCCATAAAAAATATGCTCTATGAAGTTGGCATTTTTCACTTATAGCAATGCAAAAGAGGACATGGCAGGATATAATTCTAACTTTTAATTAACGTCACTATTTTAATTAATAATTATAACGGCTGAGGAAATAAATTTCAGGGAAAAATTTATTAAAAAACAAAGTTTAATACTTGCCGAGTCTGAAAATAATAATAGTTAAAAAATTTCAAAAAGTGGACATGGCGTAGTATAATTCTAGGGCGACGATATATGGAAATTAATCGAACTATAGTGTTTAAAATTGATAAATAATTGACTGTAGAAGCCTTCAAGAATGCAAAATTCTAAATCAGTTCAAAATTAAATAATTATCAATTGAAACGTTAACAATTATTATTATTTATTATTATTATACCATTAAGCCATTTGCCTTTCGGTGTAGGCGTGTCTTGCTTGGTTGGAAAGATAGTGAATAGGTATATAGGTATAAAGTAGGTCGGTATATGGGTATATGGTATACAGGTATATAGGTGTTAGGTATAGATGTTTTAGATTGATCTGGAATTCTCGTGTTATTTATTTAAATGACACGTTCATTCCGCAACACTGCTCCGACCCAGGTTTCTGATCAATCTCTCTAGCGATCACCCCAAGTGAGGAGCCTCACAAAATTGATATGTATGGTTCCCCACTTGGGCCCATTAGTATCTAAGTTCTTTGTTTCAGGCGCCATTCACTCTATTGTCACTCTGTTTACAAACTATTTGTCGCCACACTTTTCTGTCCTGGCATACTACTCAAGCTTCCATGCATTTCTTCATGCAAGCTCTTGTGTTTCTACGGCTTCTTATGTCTCTTCGGATTAATGTCTCATTCACAGATTCTAACCATTCTTTCGGCGGTCTACCCTTGGGCATTCTGCCATTTACTTTACCTTTATACACTTGCTTGGTCAGTCGTTCATCTTTCATTCTTTCAAGATGTCCGAACCACCTTAGCTGATTTCTTTCCCATATGTCAACTAGTGTCTCTCCTGTACCACATTCTTTGAGGATTGTCTCGTTTCGGACTTTGTCCATCAGTGTTTTCCCGCATATTATGCGCAGAGGTTTCATGCCGATCGCGTTGATTTTACTCCTGTCCTTTTCTTGACAGGTACATGTCTCGCTACCGTATAGTACAGTCGGTACGAAAATAGAGTTATGTATGGCAGTTGCTGCAAATTAAAAGCCTACATAAACATTTGTGAACTTCGGATTGAAGTTGTAGAAATCATTTTAAATTTTCAAACTATTCATTTAGAATAGAAAATTTGAAATTGAACGATATATAATTGAAGCATTCAAAATTGCACAGTTTAAAATTGAAATAGTTCAAAATTGAATTGTATGTTTCAAATTGGAAACCCCATATCTCCAAGCGGACAAGTGTGGCGGCATTTAATTAAAAACTTTCCATCTGCTATTTGAACTTAAACCTGGAATATCTTCCTTGCGTTTTTATCGACCAGCTTATATATCGTAAATTTCTGTATGATCAAATACTCTCATGAATACATTTTACATTTGTAATATTTTACGTTTGCTTAATTTTTTTCACAGCCCCATGGTTTGCTGTATGAAAGTGTCGGTGTTTTCTGTCCGCTTGATCAGCTGCAGTTACTAGCAATTATGCAAGATGAAGACATATTAATCGACTGGTCAAGACCTTTGTATATTAATTTTGTTCATTCCGATATTGCGGATAAATTAACTCGGCTCTATGAAGGCGCTGGAACTGTCGAGCGGGTTCTCGGCGATGTCTGGGCCTGTGAAGAGCCGGAAAAAACTGAACAAATTGAGGATGAACCGGTGGATTTAGAAGCAGAAGTTGAGGTAGGAATCGCAGAAGCTAACAAATTTGGTTTGAAATCAAAAGTTGAATATATATATTAAGAGGACCTGAATATTTTCTCTTTTAAGGTTCTTCCCTTGAAAGCAGAACATGCGGAATGCATTCATGAGTTGTACCCTGCTAACGATATGGAGTGTCACGAGCTTTTCCTACGTCTTATCAGGATTTTACCAGCAGCCGGTGTTTTTGTGCATGGAAAACTGGCTGCGTGGATGGTGCAATCATATTACGGGGCCATGTTTTCTATGCAAACTAAACCAGAGTATCGAAGAAAGGGTTACGGTATTCGACTAGCAAGGTAAAATCAGCTTACGAGTATAATTTAGTTTACTACTTCTGATAATTAATCTCAACTCTCTATGAAATCTTCTCAAATCATTTAGATCTTTGTGAATTCTTTGAACTCTTTGTAAAATTTCTGTGAAATTATTGAGATCCTTGAAATATTTGTGAGATCTTTGTCAAATTATTGAAATCTTTTAAAATGTTTGAATTCTTTGCCGAAAGCATTCAAATTGTTGAAATCTTTGTGAAATGTTTAAAATCTTCTTTAACCTTTTGAAACCTTTGAAATGTTCGTGAAATCTTTTAATTCTTTACGAAATTTTAGAAATCGTTGTGAAATCATTGGAATCTTTGAATTCTTTTATGAAATCATTGAAATCTTTGTGAAATGATTAAAATCCTTTAAATATTTGAAATCTTAAACATCTTATGTCATCTTTTAAACAATTTTGAAATGTTAGTGAAATCATTGAATTCTTTATGAAATTTTTTAAATCCTTTGAAATCTTGAATTCTTTGTTGAAATCTGTTTTAATCGCTTGAAATATTTTGAAATCTTCTTTAATCATTTGAAATCTTCTTTATTATTTTAAAATCGTTTAAATCTGTTGGAATCTTTGAAAAATATTTGGAAATCTCTGAAATCATCTGTAATCTTTTGAAATATTTTGAAATCTTCTGATTCTTTGTGAAATCATTTAAGTCTTTTTGTAATCTTTAAAATCTTCTTCAATCTTTTTAAATGTTTAAATCTTTTGGAATCTTTAAAATCTGTATTAACTGTTTGAAATCTTTCATATCTTTGATATCCTTGTGAAATCATTGAGATCTTTGAAATATTTGTGAAATCTTTGTTAAATCATTGAAATCTTTGTGAAATGTTTAAAATGATTGAAATCTGCTTTAATATTTTGGAATTTTTGAAATCTTCTTTAATCTTTTGAACTATTTGTGAAATCTTTGTCAAGCCATTGATATCTTTGTGAAATCATTGAAATCTTCTATAATCTTTTAAATTCTTTGAAATGTTTGGAATCTGGCGAATACTCAAAACGCGTGTGGTGAACCCCTCAGCCTTAAATAATAAAAATGTTTCTTTTCAGATATTTAACGAAACTAGTCGCAGACCGTGGCTACAACCCATTCGTCGTGATACGTCCAGAAAACGAGGCGAGTCAAAGTCTGTACAAGAAATTAGGATTCAGAAAATTGTATCAAATGGTCCGGATGACCTTCATTCCAGACACGTGGCAAGAAATGGAAGACGAGGCGAATTCGATACTGAGGGATAATTTAGAAAATGCAGTTAGGCAATTAAATATTGAACAAAGGATAATAAACGCATTCCAAGACGACGAAGAAACGATCTTCATTGAACCTGTAAATGATGCTGAAAATACGATACTGGAGACCTCGGAATCGTCAGATGAAATTGAGGGTGTGGTCGAAGAACCAGAAGATCAGACTAGGACTGAGAGGACTGAAGAAAATCCTATCGAAGATGAGATTGCAGTAGTTGTAGAGGAATTGGAAGATCAAGATGAAGACGAATATAATTATGTCAGAGATGACGAAGTACTAGAGTCTATCGCAGAACAGTCAGAAGAAAGGATAGACTCCACAGAAGAATCCCAAGAGTCTTCAGCTGTGCAAAACGACGAAACTGCAACTGAGGCATAGAGTTCTCAAATTCGCAGCAATTTAAAATCAGGCCCTAGCTTGAGAATATTCGCGAAATCAGGAATAAAATCTAAGAGAGACCACCCTAGAGTTGATAATGATAATTGAAAGCACAAATATACGTAAAGTAATTAATTTTAATTCATCAGTACCTACGTATAGTATCTTAAGTATTAATTAAATTAATTATTTTACATACATTAGTATTGCTAATTTATGATTATAATAAATTGCATTATCCACTGTAGGATGGTCTCCTCTATATTTTAATTTACGAAGAGGATTAAAGACTCACTAGTTCTGCTTCTCTGCACCATAATCTAGAGGTAGAATTATAATCTCTGCGCGAAAAAGGAAAGAATGTTTATAAATTAAGGTAGGACAACAGTCTTTATTGCCGTTTTAAGTCTAATCTATAGCTTATTGTATAATTCTCCTGGCTAATCCTTAGGGATGCAAAAGTACAAAAACCATGCTTCGAAGTGCGTTTTTATTTAAATATATTAATCTTACAATTATCTTTATTATCTACTGGAAAGCTGAAAAGTCAACCTGCATAATTTCGAAATGAACAAGTGTTTGGTAGGTAGGAATATTGGTTAACTTTTCGAAATGACGTAGGTGAACACTTGTGCATTTTAAAAGTAGCAAACACTAGACTAGAGACATTTACGTACTCAAGCGAAGTTTTCAAATTCCAACCTGTCCAGTAATCGTTAATACGGCAAGGAAGCATTGTCCTGCATTGATTCCTGCATATGTACATTTATGCGGTAATATAGAATGGGAAAATATTTTGAAATTTCCAAGTTATAAACGTGAAGTTGACGTGGGGCTTCTCTCTGCGATTTTTCATATCACGCAGCCTCTCCAAGAGACTTTTCAATCAATTTCGAAAATCTACATTAGTCTCTGGCTTATTTCTTCGCTCTCCAGAAAAATAAGATAAGAATTATTCTGCATTTATTGCTATTTTTAGTATTTCAAATTTTTTTAGTATCCCACATTTTTTTAGAATAATTTATGTGTTTGTAAAGTTGAAAAACTTGAAAGACCAGAAAGCTTCCTTCGCTTTAATTTTTAAAACATTTTGTTATGTTTAAATTTTTGTTTTAAAAGAAGGATCTTGTAATATTTGTAATACAGATGAGTGTTGGAAAGTAACTCGTTTCAAGTGACGAAAGTTACTAAAAAAGTTCCTATTGCAGGGTGTCTACTTACCTGAAAAACCTGGAATTTTCAGGGAATTTTTATATACCTGGAAAACCCTGGGAATTTTAGGAATTTTTTTTTAAGTCATAATTTTAATGTTAAGTTAATGTCGGCGCGTTTCAAGACTAAATAAAAAATCTGGAATAAAAAAAAGCAATAGAACACTAAATTACATCAAAGCCATAGTAAATATTATATTATTACATAGCAAGGTTTTTTCATTTGTAAAAGTAACTTGATAGCACTAAATTTACACTGCTTAAGATCAAACTTATCTTTATCATTTACATTCATCTTAAGAAAATATCTTTTATTCCAAATATTAATATGTTTTATATGCACTGAATTTTTAGTAAAAATATCAAATAATTTTTTTTTGAATTATTATTCAAATTCATGGACTTTACGAACAAATTTAAGAAATCATTAAGTTTTTAATGTTATTTATTTAATATAGTAATAATTAATATATTTAAGAATGTCTTGTAAGAATTTGCCAAAGCTTCCTAAATTAAGCATATAAATTAAATTTCTAAATACTTATGCCATTAATGAATTACTTGTCCTTTTATAAAGTTAGTTTCACACAAAAAAAAAAACAGTTATTTATAATAGTTTTACACATGAATGGTTACATTTTTACATATTTAGATATTTACAAGGACTGAAAAAGACATTACTTATAACAAACTCGCAAAAGTGTATACTTATTCCGATTAAAATTTTTTTTAAGTAATTACAATTTAACCATTCATACACCCCCGAATGAAAGTGTAGGTAAATTGATATGTTTCGAAATTTTATAGTGGGTGTGATATCTTTAATACATTTAAATTGTTTTAAATTGTATTCTCTTAAAACGTATAGAAATCTACGTTAAATAATCCCTATTTGAATTTTTTTCGATAATTCTTTGAAAAAAAAATGTAGGAAAAACACGGGGGTTTGCCGGGACAGTTGCTACCTTAATAAACGCTAATAAAATTTTGTAATAAATTGATATTCTACTATTTTCCAATATCTATTATCGAATCAATTAACCTTTGACTTTTAAAAATAATTTTGAATATTAAAACCCTTTACTAAAGTTCGTACATTTTTTGTCGTTTTACTAAATCTGTAAAAAAATGCAGACTTCATAAATTTAAAAAGAGCATCAGATACTTAAAAATGTTAAATAATTTTGGAGATATAGGTCATTTAAAAAGTTTGCTAAAACCCCTGTTTTTATAAGTATTTCCCTATAGAATGATAGAGAGCCGTTCAATGCACACTTGTATATGTTGTAAGAAAATTTAATTTTTTTCAATTTAGGAATTGTATTAAAGATATGAAATTCATTTGCAAATTTAAAAAAATCAATGTGCCCAAACTTTCAGCAGTCGGTGGTGTAATAATCAAAAGGACACAAAAAAAACCCTGGAATGGCCAGGGAATTTTTCTTCAGCATTTGAGTAGACATCCTGTTTTGGAAAAATTAATATGGTAAAAGTTGTTATTTCCAATTTTCCAGTGCCTTCCTGAAAAAATAAATAAAAGTACTAACAGCTTCAAGCAATAATATTGACGACTTTAAAAGAAATGGTAGGATAAACTCTGATTTGGCTTTTGAAATAATTTTTTCTGTAAACAAAAATAATAACTTTGATCGTAACTCAAATTAATTTTTCTTTATTTGTAACTAAAATTGTACAGTTTCTTTTTTCGTGAAGTGACTGGTACTTATTTTGAGTAACTTCTCCAACACTGCTACAGACTGATCTTTATACATTCTAGCTAGGTTTTTAGATGAACAAATTTTGTTCAGAGCTTGTGCCGCAAAGTTTATTTATAAGTTTGCTGTAAGTTCCAACTGATTCTTTTTTTTTTTTTACTTTCAGTTTATCTAGATTTTTAAAGAGTAATTCTGAAACAGTTAATACGAATGGATCGGAAAAATGTATGTGCTTGAGTGTCAACATTGAAGTGATCTGTGATTTATGATTTTTTGTTAGAAAATACATAAGGCGTAAAGTTGTTTAAGCCTCGCGTGAACTGTAAATGTTTGATACTTGAAGGTATTGCTGTATCAATGTTTATCTGTCGTATATTTTAAATTCCATACTTGTTAAGCCAGTCTAAGTGCCAATTTAAAATAATTTACTATTAGTATTAACTTAAAATTATCTCTTATTCAATTTTTCGATGGATCGTATTGAAATTAAGTTATATATTTAAATTTTGTTTTAAATGTAATTAATTTAAAATTTGTAAATATCTGAAAAATATACTTTATGAAACTCATTTGCATCGGTACAGTAGTAAATTCAAGCAGCGATACTATATTATTAAAAAAGACTACCACAGCGGTAATACTAATTTATTATTAAAATCTAAAATCGCGCAAAAGGAAAATTTAAGGCGCCTCAGTTCGATTGCAAAGAATTTTAATATTCTATGCAGACTTGCATAATTTTTTTTTATATTTCATAGCACTGTAATGATGATAGATATCAGAAAATGTGATCGAGCTGAAATGACCATTAATTCCTAAAGGACCCCAATCCCTACTTTATTTTTAAATTTGTAATGTTTTGGGGACTGGCTGTGATATTTCACTGATCAATACGTGCTTTGAAACAAGATTGTTGAAACATTTTTTATCAAAAAAGCTTGCTTTTTGAACTTGCTTTAATAAGCAATTTAAAAATTAATTACTATCATTAAAAATTACAATTCCTGTCCAGTCTTGTTCGATATCACGTATCGATAAACTTTTGCCCTTGTCACATACCAATTTTAGCTTATAGGTGAAAACTGATACTTATGCGAATCCCTTGCACTGTACTGGGTACATGATATCTAAAAGGGGGTTTGGGAATGCAAAAATAAAAGTAAAGTATCCTAGCGACTTTACAATTTTAAATACATGTTTATGTTGCGCGGAGAGGCACATTAATATTCCCGACATTCTATTATGCCTAATATTGATTTTCACTAAAATTATTAGACCGAATAGAAATTTGCTATAATTTTTATTTATCCTGTTTGCTAATTTAACACATTTTTATTTTTTCGAATTACCACTTGTCTTATTTTTTATTATATTTCCGTATTACTATGTGACATAAATGTTATTGTTCGGAATTTTCCGAGTAGGGGCATAACCCAAAATGGATGTTAACGATTAAACGAAACGCCATCTGTCATAATCCCTATGCCTATAGATTCATTTAAACGAAACACCATCTGTTCCGAAAATGACGTATGGCATTCTGATTGGCTGATTCGTATTTTGCGGCATAATTTAGCCAACCAGAATGCCAGACGTAATTTTCAGAACAGATGGTGCTTCGTTTAAATGAATTTTAGGTGATAGATAAGCTTATTTGGAACAATAAAAATGTCACACGGAAAAAATAATATAAGCTGTCTATCGATAACACCAGATTACTTCACTCATTAATAAAACATAACTAAAATAAAGAATTGTATTTTTATTAGAGATGTTTTTATAAAACATCAATTTCGCACATCTTCAGAATGTAAATTTTTCAAATTCGTTGTCAAGGAGATATTTTAGTTCCATGATGCCTTCACACCGAATCGATTTCCATAATTAAAACAAAAAATTCTTTAAGACAGTCCTTGAAGGGTCGTCAAGCAAACGGGCGCAAATGCCAAATTTCGGAAATTCGTTTTATTGGCTTAAAATCATTGTTTTGACCTAACACAGTTCCCTGTGACTGATTATGGTCCAGTTCGATGTAGAAGTGGATCGAAAATCCATGTTTGGTATTTTTTTAAAAGTGATTACTTCTTTTGGCCTTTTCTGTTCACAGTTCAATTAAGCTAAGTAATAGCGCGAAAGTACTTTCTTTATTTTTAATTGAAAATAAAAAAGTTATGCAACCTTTTCTGTGTCCGGTCTGGCGTTTTTTTAGCGCGCCGTTCTTTGACAAGGTTTTTTTTAAATGTGGTTGTTTGTTTTAAAGCGCTCCTTGCGCGCTTCGATAGTTAAGTAACATCTTAAAAATAATTTTTTTTTTAAATAATAAAGAAAAAAGTTATGCAACGCTAAATAGTAATTCGGTAAAATAAAAATTACGTCAATAATCCGGCGGATAAGGTATAATGCATTTCGTGTCACAAACGGAGGTACTTTTTTTTCAAGTATTTGGCACTCCAAAAGAATGCTTTTAGGATGGGAGGCAATCGAGATAGTGGACTTAATTTACCTCGGCAATATTTTTAAAAGTTGTGTTAACTTATGTTGTATTTGCTAAACAAGAGTAGTAAATATGAATCCCAATTCAGTTGAAGTGTATTTTGATTAACTAAAACAATGGCAAGGAACAGAAGTGAGTTAATAATTATAGAAAACTGTAATGATTTATGTCACAAAAAAAGGCAATTAAAAAGTTGAAATAGAAAAGAAATACTAAGTGCAGGAGTTGTTATTTTTAATATCTGGCCCCTGTGAGGGCACATTATCATTTTTTTTTATTTTTAATGTTATTTTTTTACGCTTAAAACAAAAACTAAGAGTCTTCTTAAAAAATGGTCTCATGAAAGTTTTGAGACTAACAATTTTTCTTCGCAACATTTTTCGTATTCTGCATAGGCTGACCGAAAAATGGATTTTTGGTTTTTAATGCTACTACATGTTCAAAACGATTTTTGAGGGTTACATGATTTTCACAATTTACTTAAAAAATGGTCACGATCCACCGGACTACAAATGGTAATTCGGAAAAATAAAAATGGGCTCAAGTGGAAATTAGAATAAATAAAAATTGTAGCAAACTTCTATTCGGTCAAATGATTCTAGGTAAAATAAATATTAGAGGAAATAGAATTTGTGGAATATTCATGCGCCTCCGTACGGGTCCACTTTGCAATCTTAAAAATCAAATTTTCCAATAAAAATAAATTTCGATGAGTATGTCGCTATTCTTTAAATGTACTTGGAAATATTTTTAAAACCTGCTGAGGATAAAACTATAAAATTATGCAAGATCTTCGCCTGTTTCAGGTCAATTAATGTCGCACGTCATCCTCTGATCAAATATTTTTTAGGCTACTATAGCTGTCCACGTATTGGAAGACGTGTTCGCAGTGTCAAATGTAAAACAGTAATCAATGGAAATCATGGAAAATGTATGTGGATTGTTTGTCAGAAACGAGTGGTCAAGATTTTCTACATTAGTTTGTTTTTAGTTCTAGTGAAAGCGATGCGAATACATTTTTGCAGAACTAGAATAATAAAAGAAATCAAGTTAGAAAGCAAATCAAATTATTTGAATATTTGAATTTTTATAAGAAGGAATCTCGTTGTACTAGGAATTTTACAAAGAAAGTAGCCTTACTTATTCAAGTCCAAACAAAATACGTATTCTAATTTTATTTACGCACAAGACGAACTTTTGAGAAAAGAAAAATTGATTAGGAATAAATTTGAAAGTTGAAGTTTTTCAAGCCAATTTCTTTTATCATACAGTTGCATTAATAACAGAGAGAATGGTTAAACTGACAATGAGAACGACAACGAACAAACATCAAACCTTAATTCCACAGCTTTTAGCTTACTTACAATTAGCGCTAGCCGCTAACAATCTTGGCGTTTTTCGCTGTCGGGCCTAAATATTAAGTATTAAATATCTTTCATACTCTTAATCGGTGTACCGACTTTTTTTCTCTATTCTCTCGAGCACCTGCTATTAAATGCAACAAATTTTTCTCAGTCAAACGAAGAAACCATGTAACAGTAATAGAGCCGACAAACTTGTGCTACGAAATTGAAACATTGTGATTAAAGTGTGTTTATTAGAAACGATACGAAATGCATATGCTTATTTTAAAAGCGGATGAATGATGGATGACTTGCAGTTAAGACACATCAGTTATGTAAACGTATTTTTCTTGACAAATGCACTTTAACAAAGATGTGAGTCCTTAAAAAGATTCGAGATTCATTGTACTTTATAAACTGGACACAAAGAAGTGAGTAATAAATTGGAGAAACATACTCGATTTTCAAGCGATTTATTAAATTGAAATAAAATTTTGGATGTCTTCTAGGCTTTTTAATCAAATGGATTAAAAGTAGTGTATTTTTGTGGACATTGAAAATTTTTCTGTATTCTACCTTTATACCTAGCTTTATATACAACTTTTCAAAGGCAGCGTCTATTTGTTTCGAGTTTTCGGTACAGGTAACCACAAAAAACATGCAGGATTCCGAAAGTACTTTAACTGCTTTTATTCCAGGCTGACCGGAAAACTATTTTGTTATTCGTCCAGGCACTTCGAACCACTTTAGCCTGCTTAAATTAATTTTTATAAAAAAAGGACACAAATCACAAATTTTTTAAATTCAGAACGCACTTGACATATTTTAGCGACGGTTAGATTACCGATAGAAAAGAGACAATTTTGAGGTTAAACTTAGAAGTAGAACAGCTCTAGTTCTTTAAAATTTATTTCTATTGTAATATACTCGTTTATAATCAATAACAATTGATATATTTAATCAAAATCATATAATTTTAATTATTCTAGATTTATACGTATTATATACTTCTTCCAGATCCCAACTGTCAGAACACGATCACTCAAAAACACAACGCAAGTATATTAAATCACCGACAACTTTCACAAGCATAAAACTCACATTTTTCTTTATTTCCCTACCGATAATTACAATTTCTTTGATTTATTATTTATTTCACTTGGAGAAAACGTCTTATTATCCTCCGAGAAAACCACAGACCCACACCCTGTGAACACTCAATAAACTCTGAACTGCTCTGAACTCGCAAACATGGCCGCGCCATGCGCTCCCCGATCGTCACACTCGTGGATTTTCGAGCACCTTCGTGCCTCGTGGTGGGGGCAGCAATCCGTGACGTCACATAATTAGAGTAAATACAAAGTATGGTAGTCTGGACGGGACGTCGACGTGCGACACATCGGAGTCGCTGGTCCGCGCGCGCCAAAATACATGCAAACCGTGTATAAAGTTTGTGACCACTTATCGTGTTATGTGAGTGAGTGTGTTGTATGTGGATTAAAAAATCCTAGATGAACGTGAGGACAGTGAGTGACACCCGGGAATCAAAAAATGGATAAAATCGAGGTAATCAACTTTCCAAGTTTAATCAATTAAATATATTAGATTCACGTTTTTAATTAAAATCTTCATCTTTGCGCGGAGTCTGCAAATGCACAGTGACAGCGCAACGATATGAAAAGGGAGGGAGTGGGTGGTGGGGTTATGTTTGATTGTGTAGTTAGGCATCTTCAACGAGGGATACTATTAGGTTTTCTCTCTCTCTCTCTGTCTCTCTCTTCCTCGCACCCCCCTCCACTCCTCTCTTTCGCTCTCTCGCTCGCCCCTCTTATCAACTTCCATCACTCTCTCTTTTTCGCGTTCGCTTCATAGTCCCGCCATCTCACTCCACCCCCACCATTTTCATTCCATCTTTTTCTTTCTCAGGTGAAGTATTTTTAGATGTTCCTTAACCCGATTTAATACCGCCATTAGGCTCGCATTGTCTTAATGATGACTTAATGAGAAATTATAAGAATATTTTTTCATTTTTTGTTCATGTTTTTTAGATTTTTAATTTCAAGGTAATACCAGAGCAATAAAAATTCAGAACATGCTTGGCCGACTCGGAATCGATATGTAGATTTTATTGACTCATTTAAACATTCGTATTTCCTCTCGCACAAAAAAACTTAAACTAATTTTTCAGATTTTGAAATTTATTTTAAACCCAAGATTTCACAATCAATTTTAAAAAAAGCGTGTAGACTGTAGATATTTCTTTTAATGAAATTGTTTTATTTTTGTTCTAAAGATATGTTTGAGTATTTCCGGGAATTTTCAAGTTTTTGAATTTCTAGTAATTATGAGTCAATAGATGATTTTCACGTGAATTTAAAGTGCATTTATGTAGAGGTATTCGGATTACAAATAGATGAGTGGCATTAACGCGGGGAGCCTCGCCCTATCAAATTGAAAGTATACATTTGGAAATTAAATCGATAATCGGGCGATGCGGGGTCGAGTGAGTCGTCACAGTAAATTTATATATTTTATTTCTTGCGATAATCCGCGAGGCTCTTCTCGTAATGAACAAAATAATTGCGGTATTTTTATTTTGTTTTTTTTTTCATATACATATTTATTTTTACGCAAGTGACGTATTTATTATCAAGCTCGTATATTTTAATAATAATTTCGCTTTTTTTATCTATGACTTCTTTAGGCACTCGATTTCTAAAATAGAAATCTTTAACATCGAAATAATGTAGAATATAATATTTAAATACAGTATCTCTATTTTAAAAATTAACATAAGATCGAAATTTATTATACTATCTTATGACCCATTTGATGTGCCGAAATCAGAGCATAAAAAATTCCCAAATCAAAATTAGATCTCCAAACTTACTCCTTTATTAATTTTTTTTTAATGCTAACTAAATAATCTAAAATTCTAAACGTTCAGAGCAACACTTTAAACTCAGAATAGTTTAATTTGTGTAAGTAAAACATTTTTTTAAAGATTGGATCCATTCCAAATTGCAGATTTAAGAATAGTTCCATTTTCAACGCTCTAGCGTCTAAAATTAATCCAATGTTTTAATTTTAAACGCCACCTCATAAATATTTCGAATCGAATGCTTAAAAATTTAAATAGTTCGATTATCAAAGCTTCAGAGTCTCAATTTCCAAAATACGAATCATTAATATATAAATGTGATATTAAAGGGCAAATTAATAATGATTAAATGTATATAAAATGCGTTTTAAATTTAAATTTTGTACTCCCACGCACATTAACCTTGGGAAGAATTTCGTTTATTTCAATAAAACTGAGCTCTGCTTATATTTGTAATTATAATCTGTGGCTGGAGGCTCGGTATATATAGGTACACGAATTGACGCGTATGAGAAACAAGAAGGAAGCACGTATTTCTCACACAAAGTAAACGATCTCAGGCACAAGGCTCGCACACAGTTTTCACACAGATGCACCTCGCATCTTATTATTCCGACAACGAATTTTTTTCTTTAACTTATCCAATAATCGTTCGCGCGTGTTCATCCTTGTAGCGCGCTCTCTCACTGTGTGCGCGCGCATTTCTCATATAAATGCACTCGCTTTTTTTGTTCCCTATTTTTTTATGTTGCAAGTTTACAGAAATGCATTTTCAGTCAGATAAAAATATTACTTTTACTTGAGAAAATAGAAACCTATTTTAAAACGTATATTATTTAGTTTTTAAAATTGCGTTTAATTTTAATTACATTATATTTTCCTGTGATGCATGATTAATGATGATGCAATATTTATGCAATATTTAAATACTAAAAATCCTTAAAAATTGAAGATACGAAATTGATGGGAACATTTATAAATTTCGTATCTACAAATTGAAGCTTTGAAAATGAAGCAGTTTGGCTTAAAATCTGGAAAATTACTCTAACTTATTTTCTATGTAGCGAAAATATAAGCGTCGATCTAAATTTCGTTCTTGCTTCTGACGCCCCATCCTGACGGAATTCAACGAAAGTCGACTTCACAATGGAATTTACTTTTTCAGCTTCTCTATCTACTGACACCTACTTTAACA
>CAKNXH010000240.1:310012-368198 GCA_932178445.1 Andricus quercusramuli
ATATATATATATATATATATATATATATATATATATATATATATTGTATTGCAAAATTGAAAAACAAGTCTAATTTTGGTCGTGACTGTACATTATGTTAAAATTCTAATCGGCAAAATTATTTGGCTATATATATTATATATATACAGTCAGCCCAGAAAGTATAGTTGACCGCGATTCTCCGTAAGAAAGTTATGAAATCAATCGCGCATGAAGACAAAATCAGTTCATCATTTACTGATACCTTATTATTTATACTATCATTATTTTTAAATTTTTTATTTAATGAAACCAAAACCCTAATTACAACATTCTTGGAAATGAATAAATTTAAACTACAGGAATCAAACGCCCAAATTTGGACAAGCACACATGCAAGTATAAAAAAATACTAAACAGGGAAAAGTCTCAAATATCATTTGATGATTTGAAATTCAACGAACCGGGTGTGGAACCGAGCAGTGCTCCTTTTCGAGTGCCCTTCACTGGGCGAAAGTGACGCGTCATGGCGATAAATGTAGGGTCGCGGTCCCGTGTAATGCTTGCTTTACGAGTTTAGGGAAGCACAACTAAAATTTCCATCCCTTTAATGTTTAAATATTAGGTGTCAGGTCAACCCTGAATCCATACCGTTTAAAAAAAGTTTCAATATAACAATACATTTAACAAGACATCATTAATAAATTTTTTTTCCCTTTATTTTTAATCACAATTCGTCGAGACGTAAAGATATTTAATATTCCTCTTATTCATAATATAAAAAAAATACTACGGGAAATTTAAGTGCAAAAAAAGGGATAAAATAATTGAAGTAGAAATAATTATTCTGTGGCAAAATAGGTTGTGGCAGGCTGTTTCCGGGGATCGAAGGAGAAGTCACTTAACATCTTAAAATGTTCTTGCCGGTCATTGTTTTTACTTATTTGCATTATCGAATTATATAAAATATAGGCTGTGTCTAGTCGTCCCGAAAAATTAGGGAGTTTGAGAAATGTCCCAAAAGTTTGGGACGACTAGCCAAGCTTATGAAAAATACGAGAATATTTTCAGTCCGAATTTTGGAACATCGAGACGCTGCGTAAAATATATTTTTTTTTTATAAAAAACAAAGGTTTGGATTCATTTATCCTTACATAATTTGATTTCTTGGTTATAGACGAGAAAAATCTAATCTTGAAAAAGCAAATTGATAAAGTCTGTATTTCTAAAAATGTCTAGTTGTTGAGATACCGAATAATGAAGATCTGAATCGTAGATCACAACAAACAACTTCAATTAAGTCTGTTTCATGATGATGCAAGGCAAGACTTTTTATATATGTATATATATATATATATATATATATGATGTAAATGTGTATTTTCCAGCTACTCTGCTGATTTTACCACAGTCAATCTATAGTCGTCGATGACTTATACACAGAGTAAAGGTTTTTTTTTTCTTAATTTCTTGATTTAATTAAAAAGTCAGTTTAGCTCCTTTGTATTATCAGCTTCAAAATCTCGAGAGCAACAATATACACATATATTTTGAGTATAGATGAGTTTAAATAATGGCCACGTGGCTGTACTAGGGTGCCCACTAAACATTTTTTAATTTTGCAAATGCTACCCTCTAAATTCCTTCCCTTTCATGACAAAAATGCTGTAATAAATATTCTTGTATTTAAAAAAAATTGTGTAAAGGTTATGCTAGGCCGTTTAGGTCTAAAAATGAGTTTTTTTAATTCGATTTAAAAAAATACCAATTAAAGGCTACACAATTATTTTACTTCTAGAAAGTATTTCTTATTTATGTTAGTAAGGAATGAGCCCTCAATTTTATGAAAAAAGTGAACATCTTATCGGGCTTCGAAGACTAAAATGTGGAATTTTATTACAATTAATGGTCTGAAATGATCCCTAAACATTGTTTTTCCTGGAATAATATTTATCGGGTTTGTTCCACAATATAAAGAGAACATTCTGTATAATGAAGAAATTAAAAATATATTTATACGAGATGATAGTAAAAAAAAGTTTTATTTCGAAGTACACAAAAAATACACGTTTTTTATAGTTTTTGATTTCAAAATATTTTTAAGGAATTCATTAAAAATGATATGAATTCCAGGTAAATTTGAACGAATTCGGGATAAACTTTTAAGAATTCAGAGTGAATTCAAAACAATTCAAGTAACATTTAAATGAATAGGAAAAATTCAACTATTATTATTATTATTATACCATTAAGCCATTTTCCTTTTTGCCCGCGTAAAAATGCTTCTACTTGGTTTCGACTTGAATTGCACCCAATAAAGACATCCTGAAGTCGAAAATTTCGACTCCAGCACGTCTCTCTATTGAGACTGAGCCACTTCAATTTATGTCTTGAAGACAAGTTTCTATATCTTTAAAACATATATTTATATCTTTAGTCCAATTTTTATGACTTCAAGGCTAGCGGTTTATGCGACTTCGAGTGTATACCTGCCGTGAAAAAAAGGGTCATTCTGACTGTCATAAAAGCTAATCTTTGTTAATAATTAAGCCATTTTTTATGTTTTTACACAATATATTTATTGAATCAATTCATTTATAGATTTTCATTTGTATTATACTTGTTTACGACGAAACCGAAAATGTTGTTTGTTTTTACGTATATCTAACGGCTTAGGAGATCTTTATAGAAACTTCCAATTTTAATTTTTTTGAAGAAAGTTTTGCAGGGTTATACTCGCTCAGATCCACAGATTCTGAATTTTTAAATTAAAAATAATAATAGTTACACATTTTTCATTCATTAATAACTTGAAATCACCATGCGTGACTCGCTCTGTAAGGAAAGGAGTAATTTAAATTTTAAACACTGCTCTGACCCAGGTTGCTGATCGATCTCTCTAGCGATCACCCCAAGTGAAGAGCCTCACAATAATTACAATGTCTACAAATTTTCAGTTGATATCAAATAAATGGTTTGGAAGTGTCGTTTATCTCTCTTGTCAGGTCTTATGTCAAATTTGTCTGGGAGCACTTTGTCAACGTAAGAACGAATATTGAGTCTGTTAATTTTACCAGCGATTCAGTATAAATGCAAATTATGTAAGCGAAAAAAGAAGGTAACAACCACACTTAAAGCACATGCTTAAAAAATTCTAAAAGGTTGAAACGAGGAAAATGGCAAGTTATAAAGGAAGCATAAACAGATTTAACGAGACACCTCAGTGAAGAGTATGCGTTATACAATTATGACTACCGGATATGAAATTAAAAAAAAAAAAGACAGTAGGACTTTGAAAATAGTAATAACGATATACAATTCAATTAAATACAATTTAATAAAAAATTCAAACGCCATTTATCCAACTGGGGAAGATTTTAGAAAAAAGAAAAAACGTAATTAAACGATTAACGAAGGTTCTGAACGAGGTGCCGAACAATCTCGTTTTACCAGATTTAGCCTCGGATTGTGCACTCCATGTTCCACGAAGCCATTTTGCCTCTTTTTGGTTTAGTCCCTCGTTTGATGAATGTCTCTTGATTAGTATTGCAGATTTATTTCCACTTCGTGATTTATTGACTCGATAAGAAATGCCAATCTTATTTTTCTGAAATTATTTTTATTTATCATTTGGCGAAGGTTTCACTTGAAATTATCAAGAAAATTGCGCCTTAGATTTAGACTCGCGTACCACGTTTAGCTTCGTGCTATAATACAATCAAAATATATATGCCGAGGGCGGAAGCTGCTTCTAATTTATATAATTGGAATAACGTCTGATTCAACGCCTCGCTATATAACTCCCCCTCGTCCCCTCACCGTTTTCATTCATTTTATACAAATTAACGAGAAGAAGTATCACATTTCAATTGTCAAATGAGACCTTTGTAGATTGAGTTGTAGACTTCTTCAGTAGAAATAGAAATGATTATTCAATTTCATTATAAATTTGTTTAAATTGTGTGGAAACCTTTTTTATTGAATCTTACAAGAGAAACTAAGCTGGTGGTTCAGCGTAATTCATGTATATAATATTCATTCGAGGGAGATAAAAACAGTAAAGAGAATGCAATCTGCAACCTATTTGTAAATGCACTGCGCCTATTATTTTTCCAAACGATCTATTGTTGTGCGTTATTAAAGCAAAACACATTGCTACCGTGAAAAAAGAGAGGGTCTACAAAAGGAAAGTCAATAGCTCTTCCCCCGAGTGAAATGAAAAGTGACGCTTCTGTTGTAAATACGATTCTTCAATTTTCTTCCTGTAGCTATCTGGCTCTGACTATTATTGCAATTCGGTTCAAACTTCCAAGAATGGATCTTCGTGCCATTCTTCTTATTCAAACCTAAATTTTGACTCAGTATGCACAGGTAGAGAACTTTCTTGAAGAAAAGAAATATGTACATTGTGCACAGAAATTAATATTTTTTTGAATCAGTAATTCAGAATTAACAAGCACTAATTTTTATATTTTCAAATCATTTTTTAAAAAAATAATATTTCATCATAATAAATTCGAAATTAGTTGCTTGAAATCAGCAAAGTTTGTGAAATATTATTTATGGCATTTAGGTAATTTATCTAAAATCCAATTTGTAATCTAAACATAATAGGTTCTAGTCAACGTTATATAGAGTTAATGGCAATTGTATTTTTGAAAAGATGTTAAAAATATAGTCGCTTTACATCTTTTGAAGCTAATTCTTCCCTAAAGGGAGCTATCATAAATCACGTGATCGATTTTCGTCTAATTGTCGCCCCCCCCCCATACAATAATCGATTTAGAGAAGCCCCCATCCCTCCCAAGTGCTTGACCGTGATCTTTTTTTTTGAGCCCCCACCCCCATTTTTGGGTCACATTATGTATGGACGCCGCTAAAGTTGTTGCAATAAAACTAAGGCTTCTTGTTTAAATATTTTTGAAGATGCAAAGTCTTAGATGAGAGTCACTGAGCATTCATTCTGGAGGTTGTGAATTCGTGCAAAATTTAGTGTCTCACTTTAGTCTCCACAGAACCCTCGTAGCACCTCTGTTCCAACTTTTGCTGCAGGCTTTAGCTTACGCCTTACAGCAGGTATAGGTCCGGTCCTTATTCACGAAAAAAAAACTAACAGCAATAAAGTTTCTCAAGTTTTAAACGTCAAGTAGTAATGGAACAAAGGTATCAGCTTTTTAAAATACTGAGAAACTAATTACAATAAAAATCATGTCATATAACAGGCCTGTCCAGATAGGTGAAATCGACTCAATCACAACATGTTCGAATTCCACCACCACTTCTCTCTTTACAGTTCTAGAGAATCTAGAGGCTTGGGGGGTGGTCGCTCTCATGAAATTGAATGAATAGGGGTCAGTGGTGGTGGAAAAATCCCATCTGGAAAATAAGTCGATTTCCCCTACCTGGGCAGGCCTGTCAGATCAAATTCAACACTTTTATAATCTCGTATAATTATTTTATTTTTTTATTACAAAAATTATAGTGGGTCTCCTATTTTACCTTAAGATTTACTAAAATCGTCAAAATGTCCCCTCTTTTTTAAAGTAATTAGTATATTGAGAAACGATTTAAAATAATTAATTTAGGGGGGGCTAGTATTATTAGGCTGGCCATAGGTCAGGAAAATCAGTAAAAAGTCAGGAAATTTTATTATTCAGGAAAAGTCAGGGATTTTTAAAAAAATCTTGCAAAAGTCAAAGGCTAGGAATTTTTTTCACCGGGTAAAAAATGGGAATTTGATTCAGTGACCGGGATTTTCCATTCAATTATGCTAAAATTAACATTAATAGTGTTTTGATGTACATATTTGCAATTTTTTAATTTTAATTTTAAATGGCTTTCTTTCATTTGCAAAAGATTCTGTGTTAAAAATGTTACAAGATTATGATTTTGTTCTTTGAAAATGTATGGTCAGGAAAAATAAAAAATTGGTCAATGAAAGAAATAGGGAATTTTAGCAATGAAGTTTTGCAGCCACCCTGATATAATATTCTTGTTAGTAATTAATTTGCCTCTATGTTTCTGTTTATTATGTGCAGTTACCTCTTCCGGGAGATGATATTTTTAGTTAAGAATATTATTATTTGGTTGAAAATTCAACAATTTTGTTAGTCATCCTTTTCGGTGAAATATTGAACTGTTATGTTGAAAATTTGTCTTTTTGGGTTGAACATTAAACTATTTTAGTAGAAAATTAATTTTTTGTTGAAACTTTTCATTTTGGCGTTGGAACTTTAACTACCTTTTTAAAAATCGTCCGTTTGGTTTGAAAATTCATCTGTTTAGTAGAAATTTTATTTTTTTGTATTAAAAGATTAATCTTCTATGGTTGAGGATTTGTTGAAAATTCGTGTTATTTGGTTATAAAATTAATCTCTTTTGGTAGATATTTCATCTTTTTGGTGGAAATATCGACTATTAAATTTTCTGATGAGAATGCATTTTTTAAGGTTGACAATTAATCTTTAATCTATTTGGTTTTTTGTTGTTGCGATATCAAATATTACATTTTTCGTTGAAAATCCATCTTTTTGTTGAAACTTCAACTTTCTTCTAAAAATTCGTTTTTTTTTTGCTTGAAAATTTAACTATTCGATTGAAAATTCAACTGTTTTTGGTTCATGTTTAATATTTTTTTATTAAAACTTCCACCATTTGGTTGGAAATTCATATTTTGAAGTTTAAAATTGCTACTACTTGTCTGGTGAAAAGTTCAACTATTTTGTTGAAAATTCTTCCTATTGGATGGAAAATTCACCTTTTTGGTTTAAATAAATTTGAAAATTTTAAATTTTATTCTGAAATTATTTTATTCCGTTTATAAAAGATAATATGTAAACAATGTTACAAGATTAATATTCTGGTCGTTGAGTATTAATGGCCAGAGAAAATGGCAAATTAATCAGGGTCATTAACACAAAATTAACACAAAAGTTACTCGAATAGCTTATGCGTTTACCGAGGCTTTTGCAATATACCTGTTTACGAAGTATGACTTGACGATTTGTATTTCAGTCAAGTCAGTATTATTATTATTATTATTATTATTTTGTTAATTAAACCAATGGAACTCTTGGAAAATACGAAGATTAGACGAACACGAAGTATTATGTGAACTTTTTGTACTAGCTCTTTCTGGGTGACCCGGTCAAGTCTTGACTTTAAATCGCTCTTCACGTATTCGATGGCAGCCCTCGATTTAAAAATGCAAAAAATCCTAATGTGGTCTAGAAAAATGAGAGAAATTGGTGTAAGAAGGTGTGGAACAAAAAGGTGTTGAAAATAGCTATAGAGATTGGCTAGATTCACAATTCTGAAGAGCGAAAGCGATTGCATAATTTCGCAGTGATTTATGTTCAGCATGCTTTACTATTTTTGCATAAAATTACACTATTTTTCTATTATTATCATTTAACTATAAATTCAACTATTAAACAATATAATAAATATAATAAATAATTGGCTTCATTAGGATTCCCGATTCAAAATTGTTCAGTTTCAAAATGAAACAAAACAAATTGAATCATTAAGAATTGGGTATGGAATTAAATCAGTCAGGATTTTTAATGACTATAATAGTGAAATATCACTGGTTGCTGAGTAACTTTCGTGAAAATTTCACTGTTTGATCAGTGATATCTCGCTAATTCAAATTTAGAGAGTACAGGACTATAGGTATACCAGTTGTGTTACGCATTCACGGGATCATTTTCAATACTTTTAAATCAAATTTAAATTTATTATTATTGATAAAGTATATGATTATTTATTTACATATAACAAAATTTTAGTTTAAAGATTTTAATATTCAATATTAAAATACAACATTCATAAATTACCCTGATTTTAAACTGACAGAATGCAAACCCCTAAAATATGTGCACAAGCAATTTCTGCGTCAAAATGATGGGGTTGGCTCTGGCTGCCCAGGGGTGGAAAGTCACGAGCGATAGGGGGCAGCAAAGGGTGGTGTCGGGTAAAACCCGATTGAGGGATTCGATGTAATTACAGTTGGGAATAATTGGACAAATGGAAAATGCATTCTATTATTATTCGAAATCGCCGAGCGAAGCTGAACGAAAATTTCGTGAGAACTAAAAAAAGGTGATGAGTTCTTAAACAAATTTGTCACATCCGAATAAAGCAAATTTTGAGAGAAATTGCACGGAAATATTTATCTCCAAAGAGTGTTTTAACTGTTTAGTGAAAGCGCGAAATTAAAGATTCTCGGAAGCAAGAGCGTGTATAAAGTCGATAGATAAATTGCAACCTTGTGGCTTCGGCTAAAAACAAAATTGCTGCTGCTATACAAAAAGTCGCTACTCTTTTAACGGTAAATGAAAACAAAAGAGTCACTTGTGTAAATCGAAACGGTCTCGATTAAATGAGAAACTCACATTAGACGAGTGGACTTGCCTCCAAAGTTTTAATTACAATTATATTACACTTAAAAGGTTAACTATAGCATTCACTTATTTTTATTAAGATTTTTGATGCACAAAACACTATTTTAATTTGTAAAACTGGAACAAACAGAATGCGATATTTAAATTCTTTTACGCGGTAATGATTTTCTCGACCTAAAATGCATATGGCCGTGGCTTATATTATATTCTAATCAGAAGCGAAATGCGATTACGATACCATACAATGCACGTAAACTTCCTGTTCTTGGTTTAAAATGGAGACTGGCAGTTGGTATCAAGGGAGACTTTTATTAAATTGAACTGTCTGCGACACCTATCGATTCCTGATAATTGCAATTTATTTCAAATTACAGACTAGACTGATGATGATGGTTTTAATTTTAAATAATGAATTTCATAAAAATAAGCTTGTTTTGCTGATATACCTCTAAATTTCCTATGATTCTAATTTACAAATATTCAAAGCTGTTCGGATTAGTGGGTAATTATTGCCTAATTTTGATATGCACTTCCAATTTCTTATTGTTTTAAAGTTTCCGATTTGGAACGTACAAAATTTGGAAAATTAAAAAAATTTTAATCATTCAATATTGAACTTACTGTTTACTTTTTCTATACGTTGTAAATGCGATTCTAACATAAGTCTTAAAATTTAAAAATTTAATTAAGCATTCACAGATTATTGAATCATTTAAAATCGAGGATTTTTTATTTGATGGGTTCAAAATTGAATAATTGCCAATTGAAAGGACCTAAAATTGAACAATTTTAAATTGAAACGTTCAAAATTGTATAGTTTCAAATTTAAAGCGTCTAAATTATACAATTTCAAGTTTCAAAGGTACAAAATTGAATAATTTCAAATTGAAATAATTCTAAATTGTACAATTAAAAATTATTTTCCTTTGAAATCAAACAATTTGGAAATGTGTGCCTTTGAATCCTTATAAAATGTGCAATATTATTTTTTTAGTCTTAATTGAACAGGTAATGTGGTTTTACTACATATAACGCTAATTTGAACTGTTTTGAATTATTCCTTATTATAAAACTATTCTTTTTCAAATGTATAATTCTAAAGTTATTTAATTTCAAAGGTTTGAATTTGAAAACTTGAATATTTGTGTGCCTTAATTTTTAATTAACCCATGTAGAACGTTTACAAAATTTTAAATGCTCAGTCTTAATAATTATTCTCGGAATTGTAATACTTGAAAATGCTTACGTTTAAAAGTGCCCAATATTATCTGCTTGGATATGTATAAGGCTTCTCGTTCGATAACTAAAGTTAAGCAGGACTTTACTCGGTTATACTTGGATGGAGGTCATCGTACTAGATGAGATGTATTTTTTCAGCTTTTAAGCTGCGTTTACTCTTGAGCTCAAACAGGAAAAAATACATTTAAGCAATTTTTTAACTTTTTTTTTTGTTTAAGTTTCTTAGCATTACGTCCAATAGGAAATAAAATCAAAATTTAGCGAAATGTTTTTTTAATAGAATAACTCTCCATCCTACAGGTTTTTTTGCTCAAATAAATATATATTTTTTGTAAAAACATTTTCTAATTTACAAAACCCCCCATAAAACGTACCGTTTTCAATTTATCTAATTATTTTATAATCCTTTTTTAGTAAATTTTTAATTTAGAAGAATAATTCTTATGTTTATGAAAGGATTGAAAGCCTGTAAAAAATATTTCTTAAATTTGAATTTGACCTATTTAACAAAGGGCTCGATACTTCATTTTCATTCTGAGTGCAAGAACGTGTTCAGGTTGTTCAGGTTCACCGTGCACTGCCTTTTTGTTTTAATGTACATCTAACATTCAAAATAGACCGAAAAAGAATTTAGGTTTGAAAGCAAATTTATTTCTTCTTTAAAAAAATATTTTTATTTGTAACTGAAACAATAATATTGTACACAAGCTTTAGTTTGGAAGAAAGATTGTATCTTAATAGTAATGATTTGAATTTAAAGAAAATATTTTTAGATTGAACTATTTTTGTCAACCGATTTCTTTTTCAAGATCATCTTGACATGCAGCTCAAGTCCCTGAAATAAATTATACTGTTATGGAGTTTAATTTACCGAGAACTGAGATCACAGCCAAGGTCGATTCGACTAAACATTGTTTGTATATCCATACAACATTAAAAACAATACAATTCTACAATAAGGTTTTATGTGATACAGTAACACTGTGATCCCCGTCAATAAATTGTCATTGTTTGCATTCATAGTGGGCGCCGCTTCTGGGATATTCGATCAGCATATTTTTTTCCTCTTTTAAACGTAGTATCTATTTCCCCGTGTTCTTCGATTTGCATTTTAACGCAGACTCCTTTCTCAACTTGAATATATTTTTCTCTCGATTTTTCTTGAATACTCTGGTGCCACTGATTTTAAGTTAAGTTGTTTTCATGGCTGATGTCCAAAATTATCTTCGAAATTATTCAACTATAAAAACTGACGCTCTTCTTTCTTGTTAAAAATAATCGAGATTCTCCGAAGGCCTTCTTGCGCCTCTCTTTTCCATCGAATTTTGAATCGTCTTTTTGTGAGCGAGAAATAATCTTGGCAAGAATAAAAATGATTTTTCGATAAACTTAGTTGGCAAAGTTTCAATATAATATGGACTTTGGTATACATTATTATATCTATGCGAATTCGAGGCGTAGTATGTGTGTAACTGTGTATAGATGGGTCAATCAAACTTGGGAACTTCATATTATTATCCGTTTCCTTTCTATAACTTCGTATTGAATCTTCAACTCTTAACTTTGAAGGAGAATTTGTCGACTTTATGAGTAATTGAAATGGCATTACTCACGCTCTCATACCTGTGACTGGAAGATCTTTGTGTTGAAAAATAATTATCTGTGACGCATCCGAAAAGTAAATCCCTTAGTAAGTCTTGAGATTATAAATTCATCACGAAATAAGATAAATATCCATTTCTTATTTATTCAAAATAAAGTTTGATTAAAATTCAACACATTGAAATACAATTTCTGATACAAACGTTCAACTCCAGAATACATTTTGAATTAGGACCAAAAAATATTTCGATGAAAAAAAGGCTAAGCTAAGCTGTTGCGAAAAACGACTTGGCATCACTTTTGACGCCATTCTGCTCTAACTTCGTCCAAAGGAGTTTCTAAAGATCCATATTTCCGCTCAAGAATCTCCGCTCATTTACAGAGAGGTTAAAGATTAAGTTTCATAAAATAGTTTTCCTTGCAGTATAAATTAAGAGTTGAAAAACCAAGAGGGAAAATCGTCTTGCATTTTTATAAGATTTTTCTTTTTGCAATAAATCATTTTTAATTGTTAGGTTTCGTTCAAAAACTAAGTCCCGCTATTTTTGAAACTTTCTCTACTCCTCCCCTTTTTCGTCACAGTCATCACAGACATCTTGAACTTCCTGGGTGACGCCACAAATACGAACACCTAAAATACAAGACATACAAGCATAATATTTTACATGTAACAGGCATCACAGTCCAAAATGTTAGCTCTCAAAACAGAGGCAGTAGAGTAATTTTTCACGAAACTAGGGAAACAAAGACGAAATTTCAACTAAATAGTCGTATTTTTTTTTGTTCAAAGAAGAATTACCTTCAACTAGGAACACTTTTATTTTAAGCAAATAGTCGAATCTAGGCAAAAAGAACAATTTTGTAGAAGATAGTTGAATTCGAGTTGAATTTCAAACGAAGAAGTTTTCTAGCAAAAAAAGAATCAATTTTTAATCCAAAAATACAAATATTCGAAAAAAAAGATGTCTTTTAACAAAATAGTTGAAATTTCAACAAAAATAATTAAATTTTCAACAAAATAGCATAATTACTAACCAAATACTGGAATGTTCTAACTACAAAGAAAAATATTGCCAGTCTAAAAACAGATGCATTTTCAACCAAGTAGTTGAATGTTCAGCCAAAAAGACAAATTTTTTTGAAGACAGTTGAATTTTCAATCCAAAAGGATCCATTTTAAAAAACAAAAAAGTAATAATTGATATTTCAACCATAAAATATTAAAATTTTAAATAAAAAACAGTTGAATTTAACCGAAAAATACGAATTTTCAACAAACCCTTTAATTATTGTTGACCAGGAAAGATTTTTCAGATAATAAACAAGAAAAATTCAACCTACTGTTGTAATTTTTAGCCAAAAAGGCGAATTTTCTACAAAAGAGTTGGATTTTCAACACGCAAATATGAATTTTTAAGAAAAAAGTTAATTTTCCACCAAAATAGTTGAATTTTCAACAAAAAAATGTATGTTTTCAACAAAACAGTTGAATTTTTAACCAATCAGTTCAATTTTACACTAAAAACGATCAATTTTCCACCAAGTATGAAACAGTTCAATTTTCAGGGGGTGAAATTGATTTTCAAAACCAAAAATTATAATAATTTTTAACATAATAGTTAGATTTCCAATCAAAGAGATAGATCTTCAATTAATAAAATTAATTTTCAATAAAGAAGTTCTACTCTCAACCAAGTAGTTAAATTTTCAACCAAGAAGATTCATTTTCTGCCAAAAAAGACGAATTTACAACAAATTTACATACATTTTTAACCTAATTGTTGAATTTTCAACCAAACATGGAAGAGTTAAATTTTTAGTAAAAAAAATTAATTTTGAACAAAAAAAAATGTATTTTCAACAAAATACTTCAATCTTCAACCAAATAGAATTTTCAACCACAAGAGATTGATTATGAAGCAAAAATAGAATACTGGACTTTTCAGATAAAAAAAATTGTCTTCGACGAAAAATATTTTGAGAGCTGACAAAGAAACCGGCACTGTGAGAACGGCAATAATTTGATTTTTTTTTTCTTGTTGGGTTCTATTAATTCAGTTATCATAATTTTATTTTTTTTTCAAGCATTTCCGCAAATTTTTATTCACATTTATATATTTTCCGTGTGCGATGTCACATTCTGTATAATAATAGGACACCATATAAATGTACTTACGCACACATTTTAGCTCGAGTATTTCACGAACGCGTAGAATCAGAGCATTCAATCGAGTATATAGTCTCGACCACACGACACTCACCATCAAAGTAATCGATGGGTTTTCATACGAGGGGAATAGAATTTTTTCAGCTTCGTAGCCAGTCAAGAGTACCGAAACTCCCCTATATAAAATAGACAAAAAAAATTCTTCTAAACAAATCTTTTTGTCCGAGATTTTTTTATATTTTTTCTTAATCAAATAAATCAACTGACTATTTTAAGGAAAACTATTTTATGAAACTTCAATAAAACAACAATAAATCAACTGACAATAATTTCAAGAATTAGTAAGAAAATATAAAAGATTGTATAACCGAACGAAAAGTTGCAAAGAATTGCTCCATTTTTTGGTTTAAAAATATATATTGTAAGTTAGGGATCAAATGATAGGGGAAGAATTGGGGGCAAAATAACCGAGGGAGAATAATATCAGCTATAAATTTTCCTTGGCTAATGTGGTGTATTTTATAAAACCTTCAATTTTTTCAAAGCTTTTTTTTTGTATAAAACTTGGTCAACTTTTGCGCATTTAAATCTAGATTGTCATTCTTATTAAGAAAATGTGAAAGTAGATGTGGGGAGCCAAAGATTTAAGATTGCAATTATAAAAGTTTTAGTTATCTTTATAATAATTCTCGGCTCCTTTTTCTTCATTATCAGAAGACTGATAAAATGTTGCTTTGTAGTGGCGGCGCTGAGCCCCTTTATTATTTACGACTGCGAGGTATGTTTTCGTTGAAGAAAAGTGTTTTAACAAGAAGGTATAGAACTGTGTATAAAAAAATTTTGAGTTGCTGGTAAAGCTAATTTGATGTTGAACCCTCAGTTACTAACACAATAATTTCAACTTTGTTTATTAAAAAAAGGCCCGTGGTGCTAAGTCAGTTAAATTCTAAATAGTTAAAATAAATATTCCAACATATATGCTGCGTAATTCGGAATTGTTCAATTGTTAATGGAAAAGTAGAATATTTTAAATTATTGGACTTTGATTTTTAATTAAAATTTTACAATTTCGAATGCCAACATTTTCAATGGTTTATTTTTCTGCAAAATGTTTGAAATTATACGCTTAAAGTGTGTATTTATCCTTGATGAACAAAATCGGATGCATTATATGTTTAAAAAAAGTTTACACGTTATAACTTTAAATTGCTCAATTTTTCAAGGGCTTTAATTTAAAGAATTATAAATTTAATTGTTCGTGGTTTTTTGCGGCCCTCAGTAACAATACTTATTTGTTGGCTTTGTGCCTTTGGGTTCCGTTAATAACAATCATTTAATATTTTTTCGATGTGTACCTACAATCAGTGTCTAACAGCGTAAGTTTGACATGTTAAGTTATAGTATTTTAACATCAACCTAAAACTTTATTGCACTACACTTATTCACTTCGATTGTTAGGAGAATAAGTTCATTATCAAACTTTTTGCATTTTTTAAAAATAATACCGCCCGAGAAATGATAAAATGCTGTGCTTCATAAATTGTTGTACAATTCGAAATTCTACTCAAACAAATATAGTACTCGTTTGTGAGTGAAAATTTAAGATGCACTCTTAACACATTATACAAGGAACACTGCTTATTTTCATTGATATTAAGGCTAATTTCCAGCTATTAAATATTTAATGAAATCAGTTAGATAAAACTTATCGAAACTTACAAAAACGCAGAATTGCATCAAAATCGACATTGAATAACTACCTTACATCCTTTTCAGGTTAATTATAAGAAAAGATACATTAAAAAATACTACAGGAATCCTTAAACTGTAAAAAATATGTTTTTCAATTATGAAAGAATTTTTAGCTTTAAATTTCTATTTTTTCAAAACCGAAAACTAAGAAAATTCATTTGTACACCTAAAAAAGCCTATCCCTAGCCTAGTGGAACTACGAAACAATTTTTTTTTGAATAAAATAAATTAAAATTTATAGCAAAATTTTTACCAAAAGGATGAAATTTAGTGGGTATTGTTTGCAAAATTCAAATTTTTACTGAGCACCCTGATCAGCATTAACCATTAAACCGGTGGCAACAATACAAAACTGAAAAGTTTCAAATTAAAAGTGTTGCAAATTGAAATTTAAAAAATTAATAGCATTCCATGTTTTGAATGTATTTGTAATTATCATTATTATTGGTATTAGTTCGAGAGTGTAGGATTGAAAAGTTGAAAAATACACCTCATTTAGCACAACGGCCCCCATTCAATTACGACCGAGCCAAGCACTGCTTCACTTCGGTGATCGAACGAGAAACCTTACACAATTCAAGACTAAATAATTGTATGTAAAAGCATTACAAGATTTTATTTAAAATATGTTTTGTATAAAAGATTAGTTTAGAAGCTCATAGAAAATTTCTTCTTCAATAAAACTATTGAAAATTAAAATGAGATGTCCTGTAAAAATGAAATAAAAAATGATTAATGCCAATTTCAATTTTCCCTCGGGATAAAATGAGTCATTTCATATAAATTATTGAGGTGGAAACTTTTGACTGAGGCAATCTTTGAAGCAGCTGAATACTTTCAGAAGTGAATTGAACCTAGCTCTCTACGCCAAGATTGGGTTTAGCTGTAGATTGTAGAAGAGGGCGGTGACGAGATCAATCTCTCGACAAGGAATGAGACGAAGAATAGTAAGATTGTGTGTAAATCAAGCCCAAATGTTTATATAAGGGAAGACACAAAAGTATTACATATATGAAATGACAAAATTCCAGCTGAGTGGTCGTTATTTGAGCACACAATATTGACTCCACTGAAATGACGTTTTTCTATTTATTTCTTACCCGCACTACATAGTTAAAATGAATATATTTGCAAATGCGTATTTTATTATCTTTTTAAGTAATCACTTTTGCTTGGAGGTCAATACATAATCCAGAGTCTGCGAGCAAATAGGCGTAAAAAAATATCAGCGATAAAAAACAAGTCAAGTGATTTATCAACAAAAAAACCTAGAAAAAATATAGTTAATAAATTTATATAAGATTTAATAGATCAAGAAAAATCTTTCTTTTGAAAATATCCAGATGTAGTCTTCAAATAAGAATTAATTAAGGATTATGATTATCTAGGTATGAGATACTTGTAATTATATTCATCAACTATAGGTGCAATTTAAATGTCAGAGTGTATCGTTTTTATCAATATATATTATAAAAGTATTTTGAGAATTTGAATATATTTCAATAGTGATATTTAAATTACTATTATTAAGATATTCAATTAAAAAAATATTATTGTATTTTACCGTAAATGTCGTACGTGAGTAAAATGAGAAGAACAAAGAGAGAAGTGAAGTTTGAAGCAGAGAAGTTTATATCCATCGTTCGCCCCTAGACTTGAAACTTGGAAAAGAGGAATATTAGTACAAGGTAAATGCTCGCATGCAAGATTTAAATTTAACAATGAATTTTATTATAATATACTCATAATAGAAAAAACTGCAAAATTTTCCTAAAAGTTAAACAGCTGTTTATTACATTAAATTATTTTTATCAAGGATTTCGTTTAATTTCGTAATATAATTTAATTTTATTAAAATTGATTATTAACCTCTGAATAAAACAACCTTGCCGATTATTTCAGACTTCGCTTTCTAGCTACTGATAACTATTTGTAAGCTTTTCTTTGCATACTTTCCCACAAATGACACTTATGCGCAAGTATATATAGACAGTAATTTCTTCAAAGCAAACCTACAGACACATTACGTTTTGTAACAGGTTTAAAAACAGGTTCACTGCTCGAAAACGGTAACGATTAATACTAGAACATTCTGTGAAAAGTTAATAATGCGAGGAAATTAAATTTAAATAAATTTCTGAAGGGAAAAAAATTAGAAATAATGAAACCCTCAAATAAATCGATTTTGAATTTGAAATTCCTTTAGTAAACTATTAACTGCAAAACATGGCGTATTATTATATAATATAATATATAAATTTTATTACTGTAAATAAAAATAGATTTCAAATTTTTAAATTGAAATTGATTTATTTCGCTCATAAAAGATTCTGTGACAAGAATTTAACAAGATTAAGATTCTGGTCTTTGAATATTGTCTTCAAGGTAAATGAAAAGTTGGTCAGGAAAAAATATACATTGTATTTCTATTTCTATTTCTATCAGTTTCTTCCTCCTGATGATCATATTTTTTGTTGAAAATGTTATTATTTGGCATCAAATTTAATAAATTTGTTAAAAAGTCATCCTAAAATTTTGAAAGTTTATCTGTTTTGTTGACATTTCGCCTTTTTGGGTTGCGATTTCAACTATTTTGGCAGAATATGAACTTTTTCTTGAAATTTGATCTATTTTTATTTGAAACTTGTCTTTCTGGATATACATTCATCTGTTTTTTGTATAAATTTGATCTTTTTTCTTATTAAAACTGCAACTGTTTCGTTCAAAATTAATCTTCTTTGGATGAGGAATCGTCTATTTTGGTTAAAAATGCATCTTCTTTGGTTGATTTGAACTGTTTTTTATTTAAAATAAAAATACTTTTTGACTGAACTATCTACTGTGACAATATTTGTCGAAAATCCATCTTTTTTGGTTGAAAATTATTGAACTTCTTAGTTTAAAGTTGAACCACTTTCTTAAAAAATCATTTTTTTATTGAAGATTTATAATATTAGTTGAAAATACGCTTTTTTGTTGTTTAGACATGTAACTACTTGAGTTTAAGAAAAATTCATATTTTGGCTTTAAAGTTCGACAACTTGGATGATCTATTTCTTATTTCTTGACTGAAAAATCTTTTTGTTGAATATTAGTCTTTTTGGTTGGAAAATTCATTGTGGTAGTGAAAATTTAATTACTTTGGTTGAAAAAAACTACTATTTGGTTGAAAATTAGTTTTCTTTTAAAAATTTGTTGTTTTACTGAAAATTAAACTTTTAATGAAACTATTACATTTTTTGTTGAGAATTCATCTTTATTGGTTGAAAATTCAACTATTTGTTTAAGAATTTAGCTATTTTGTTGAAAATTCAACTATTCTGTTTGAAAATTCGTTGGTTTTTTTCTGATATATCAATTATTAGATTTTTCATTGAGAATTAATACTTTTGTTGAAAATTTAAATTTTCGTGTTGATAATTTATCTTCGCAAAACTTTCGATTAGCTTGAAAATTCATCTGTTTTGCTGAAAATGCAACTGTTTTTGGTTGAAGTTGAATATTTTTTGGACGAAAATTCAACTGTTTTGTTGATAATTCATCATTTTGTATTTAAAATTTATATTTTTTATGGTAGAAAAGTCATCTTTTTGGTTAAAATAAATACATAAATAGAAAAATTTGAAATTTTTAAATTTTAATCTAAAATTGCTTTATTCCGTTCATAAAAGATTCTTTGTTGAACATTTTACAAGATTAAAATGCTGGTCTTTGAATATTAATGCAAATCGGCTAGCAAATAATCAGGGAAAAGTGAGAACATTTTCAAAATGAAGTCTTTCTGTCACCCTGATTTCAAGAGATATAAGAGATATATATTATAAGGAAAACCTTTATGGGAATAATAAAGATGATGACCTTAGGCTCTATAATACTAATAATCTGTTAGGATCGATGCCAACGTTTTTATAAATATATGAAGAGGTGAAAAGCAGGGGAGTTAAAAGGAGAGAAAGATATCCTGGAAGTAAAATAAGGGTTGGATATAGAAGCTCGGGGAAAAGTCTTGAGAAAATATGAAGAATCATTTCTTATAAGATATATTTCAGAGGGATAACAAAATTTTACAGTCATAATTTCAAATCGCATCAATTTTTCGAAGATGTTGGTATCATTGAATGATTAAAATTGAGGTTAGAGCAATCGTTATTTAATAAACTTTTGAAACCCGAGATCTATAAAAATGACATGAAAAAGCTTCACAAAGAGCTGAATTTGAAATTGCTGTGATAACGAAAAGTCTATCTTTATTGTGCAATATAAAAGACCGTTCTTGCACACGTAAACGCAAGCTATTTTTTCCTCAGAAAATATTAATGCAATCAATCACAGTGACGCTTTCAGTATTTTCTTTTTTTCCAATCGATTTTAGCCAATCTGCTGTTTCAAAATATACAGTTAACATAAGTGAAAAAATGTTTTGAAGCAGATGTTCTACTTCTATATTATACCTTTTTGGATTTTAACTTTAAATTATTCAATTAACATTGCGAAACATTATGTTTATTATTATTAATATTACATTTGATGGGGCAAAAGTGCTTATAAAAATGCCTTACATGCAATTTAAAAATCTTCTATATAAATTGAAATGCCTGTTCTATCGCCTGCAAATATTATATCGTTTTTTCTGATTTTCTTTCGCGAACCTCGGCATAACGAAAGAAGCTTATATCGCACTTTGAAGCTCCCTCCTCGATCGACACATTCCCAACTTTTAATCCAATTTTATATTTCATAATTCATAATTTATACTTTCCATTCTGCCGCGTTTTGTAGAAATTCCACGTATATTTTCTATTGCTGAGAGACGAACGTGCAGAGAATGGAAGAAAGTGAAAAAATGCGATTCAGTGTAGCCAGTATTAAAAAGATAAAAACGAATGCTCAAATTACACATGCTGGCAATGGATTTAATTGAATTTAGACTTTTCGATTACACTTTCACGTACAAAGTCTATTTTTTTTAAATTTGAGATTTTTCGTTAATACTAATATTCGCTTTTTTTTAAATTAAAAATATTGTTTATTCAAACATGGCTCTAAATAATAAATGATTAATTAAACAGATTTACTTAAACAATGCAGCCCTTTTTTACCGGAAATATTTAATCAGCAAAATGTCGCGTCGAGCCAGCGTAAACGGTGGAAAGGAATCTGTGAAAATATCAAATTTCCGATGATTAAAAGGCTGAACTTTTATGAACGGACCTTTAAATTCGCTGCACATGCATGGACAGGAGGCTTGTGTGTGGCGATAGTATGTAAAAGCTAGTTAGCTGGTAGTTGTGAGGGCAAGTTAGCACACAATTATACGATACATACACACGCTCACACAGGCAACACACAATTTCGATACATGGAATTTCAGTCAGGTATATTCACCTACGAGAGATTCACTTGACTCGTCGGCATCTATCATCATAGCCTACTATCAGCCAAAGTTAAACAATTTGGAATTTACAGAAATTCGTAAAAATTAGATGTAATTTGCTTCGGGAATGACGAAATTTAAAGGTGCTCAATATTAAACAATTTAAAATCGAGAATTTGATAATTAAATAATTTGAATGCCCTCTCCTCCCGCACTCTGAGCCAAATAATTTTATAATAAGCCGCTCAGGGTCCCATCATTAGTGGTACCAATCTTTGAGTCTGTGCATTTTTAAGAATAAAAAAAATTAATCGATTTCAAAAGTAAACCCTTTAATTTTTATTGGAAAAAAAAGTAATTTAAGGAAATTTTATTATAATAAAAGTTTTATAAGCGAATTGCCAAAGTAAAAAAAAAAAGCGTTTGTAGTGACAATTATCGATAGTACAATGCAGTTTATTCGATCAGTAATTGGGTTATTTACTGAACTTCCCTAATCCCTTAATCTCGTCGAAAATCATCAGCGCCAGCTGATTTCCTCAGAACGAATTAACTCATTGTGAAGCGGGCTTAAAGTGTCCAGCCTGAAAGGATGAGGGGGAATTGGTGAAGGAGTAAGAGAGAGCGAGAAATGTGTGAGCACGAGCGAGAGAGTGTTATGGGATCGAAGGACTCTTTGGTGGAGTGGGTTAGGGGGGGGGAGTAGTGAGAGAGACAAGTTTGGAGTGAGATAGATGATCTGGCAACATAACATTGAAAAGAGAGACAGTAGAGTAGAAGAAGAGACGCGAATGAAAAGAGAGAGGAAATGGAAAAGAGAAGATGAGGGAGAGAGAAAGAGTGGGCAGATTCACATAGGCAGCTTCGTCGTATATGAGATTATAGGCGGCAGGGGTGTACAATGAAGGGGGCCATTGCCCCATATCCTATCTACCATTCCCCTGGATACCCATTTTTTTCCTTCGTCCTTTCGTGGAAGGCCGATTGAAATTCCCTTTTCATGTCTCATTCTCGGAACACAAAAACTTTTTTTCAAAACGAATACATATCTATTTTAACACATTCAGTTTTAATATTTGATGTAATATTTTGCTGTTACATTTAATTTGCGTTTATTATTTTTTTTTTAAATTGTATCTTTAATATATAACTGAATATAATTAGCAATTAAAATATTTTAATTTGTAACATTTGATTGAAATTACAATTTTATTGTTATTTGTATTTTATTGTCTAGCCTGTTTGATTTCTTTAGAATATAAAAATGGTTTTTTTTTGTAGAAAAATTGATCCAAAAGTCAACGCGAATCTTTCTAATTCGATTTATTTGAATAATTCGAATTTTGAAGATTCGACTTCATTGTTGAGTCCATTTTTTGTAAAAAAAAGAGCAATTTTGATTTAAAAAATTGTAATAGTACATATAAGGAAATTGAGCCGGTCTTATGCACATTTAGATTTTTCTGCTTCGAAAAATCCAATGTTGCAAGCGTGTGCAAAGAACATTTTCAAAGCATTTAAAAATAATTTGTTGATACATATGATTTTAAAAAAGCATGCATTTAAACCCGAATATTCAATAATAATTAAATTTCTAAAATGAAAAGAGAAAACACTAAAGAAAAAAAACACCTCGGGAAAAATAAAAAGCCGCATTGTAGAATAGGGTATAAAATATTTTTCGAGAAGGGGGGAGCCCCAGAAGGTTGCTTGAACCAAAGCGGCGAAGGGTCCCCCCACTCCTTGAAAAATATTTTATATTCTGGTTTAGTATGCAGCGGTTCACTATTTTGAAGTATAAGTTAATTTAACTTTAAAAAATGTATATTTGAAAACTGTTAATATAAAAATTAAAACTTGGTTTTACATTTTTTTTTAAATAATAGTATACAATATACATGCACAGAGTTCCGCGTATAGTTTAACAACGTGTTAAATGTTAATATCTGAATTTTGATTTTTTTTTCATAAATATAAAAAATAGATATTTCTGCTGAATGATAAAACTAGTTTTGTAATAGGCAGAAAATTGAGAAAAGTTATGTAATTGGAATCGATACGAGGGCGTGTATGTTCTCAGGGAATGAGAACCGCTGCCATAACTATTTCCAATGTTTTAAAGGTACAGTCTCCGACAAGAGTTTCGCGCGAGAGCTTCTCTGTCTCTTTTCCTCTCTCGCTTGGTGGTCGGTATTTATAGCGTTAATCTCGTTTCGCCGCACAGCTGCATTCCCTGCAAAAGCGCCATAGTACCATCACATTTTTCAATTTTCCGCTTTTTTTTAAACCTTTCGTCAAACTGCTAATCGGTATGCACATATTGAAATTGTATTCAACACAATTAATTTTTAATCACTTTCCAACTCCATCCACAATAATAAAAAAGTAATTTTTTTTCGTGGACGTATAAAACGAAACACGTCAGTGGCATTAATTTTCCTCGATGTTGGTACGAAACGGTTTCATCGTATATTTAAGTGCTAAGGAAAACACGGATATAAATACTGAGATGACTAAGAGAGAAGATAAGAGAAAACTCATTTTTAGTTGGAATAATATTTTACTGTGATTATCAAATTATTAAAATCAATTAAAATGAATTTATAATAATTGAATAATTACTGTTATTATTGAAACAAATGACTTATTAACATTCATAATAATAATTTATATTTCTTAAAACTTGGATGCTTTATATTAAGATCTGCGATTATGCTAAATTAAAATTTTCTTAATTTTTAATATATCCCAAAATATATTGAATAGTTAAAAGTAGAAAATTCTTTCTCCCGGATTATCCGGATGTTCAGGAACGTTTAAATGACCTCAGTTTCTTTTAGTTTAAATGCGTTGAATTTTAGATGAACGGTTAAAAGCAAAGGAAGTAATGGCTAAATTCTGTACAAAGCAGGCAGTAAGTACAGTCTGAGAAAAAATGGAAACATTTTTTTCTTAATTTGCTCATTAATAAATGAATAAATAAATAACAAATAATTAAAAAGCAAGACTTTTAAATTTAATTATATAAATTTAATGGAAATTTAATTCAATAAAATATTATAATTATATTTAAAAAATTGAACTATTGTTTTCCATCGCTTCGTTATCACGAGACTCACTCACGCTGCTTGTTGAATTGCTCCGTTTATAAAAGATTATTATGTTAAAAATGTTACAAGGTTGAGATTCTGATCTTTGAAACTAATGGTCGGGAAAAATGAAAAATTGGTCAGGGAAAAATTAAGAAATTTTTAAGATGAAGTTTTCTAGATGCCCTAATATAATATTCTTGTCATCAACTTATTTGTTTTGTATTTCTATTTCTTTTTTTACGATCACCTTCTTCTGACAGTGACGATTATATTTTAAGCTGCACATTTCATTATTTGGTTGAAAATTCAACAAGTTTGTGGAAGTTCGCCTTCTTGGATTAAAAATTCATGTGTTTTAGTAGATGTTTAATCTTTTTGGATAAAAATGCAACTGTTTGACTGAAAATTCATCTTCTTTTGTTTTTTACACTGGAATCCCGGTATATTATATAAGGTCGATTTCGGGCATGGCCTAGAATGGCTTTGAGCTTAAAGCGGGATCCCAACGATGGCCTGGTGCACTACTGCGCCTGCGTCAAACAGAGCCATTACATTGGTGAGGAATAGAGATTTAAGAGAATAGCTAATTATTCTCTTCTCTCTGCCAGTGAGATACTCTTCTTTACGCATGCGCAGTACTGTTTCGGGCCTTCGTTGGGAGCACTGCGGGAGTCGGTCGAACGTAAATAGTCAGGGCTGTGTCAACCATTACCAGTAGGAATAAATAATATTAATTGACGGAATTGTGTATAAATGTAAATTTGTGTTATCTTAAAGGATGAACATTGTCTAATCATAAAGACTAATTAATGAAAAAAGAAATTTCAGCATGTTTTTTTAAATAAATGTGATATTTGCGCGTTAGTGTTCGCACTACCCCCCTTTGTGGTTACGGAACTGTGCAACTGCACAACTGCGCTGAACTTACAGCTCCTCTTTTCTAAAATCCGGATTCCAACGTATTTAAAATTAATATATTTTTTTGTTGTTGTTTTGGTTATTGTTGAGAATTAATTTAATTAACTGAAAATTTAACTAACCCAGTTGAAGATTCATAATTTTGTAGTTGAAAATTCATCTCTTTCGTTGAAAGTATGAGTCTATGAGTAGTTAAGAAATATTGTTTCTTGTATTAATTGACTGCACTGCGAGCTGGCCGCTTGAGGTCAAGCGTGTATAAATGCGACTCTGTACAACCAATAAGGTATCAACTCGCTAGTTTATGTTTATGTTATTCTCTTTTTTTACTATTTTTTTCATTACTTGAATGCAATTCAAATGTCTTTGAAAAAACCTTTCTTCAAATTATCCTATTTAATCCACGATTTGAATGTACAAATTCAAGATCCCAGTTATTTTTTATTTAATATTAATAATATTTCATGCTTTTTTCTCTTTAAATTGAAATGATTTCCTGAACGTGTTTGGCTTTCTGGGATATTGCGAAATAAGTTTCCTTTTATTAATCGTAAAAGAGTTGAGCGCGAGGTTGGACGAATTGTGCATGTGACGTTTCTCTTTCTCTTGCTTTTTCTTTCTCTCTTCCTGCTTCCTTCACCCGACAGATGGCGACCGATTTGTCTCTATATAATAAAATTGCTGCATGCTATCGACCTTTCTTTTTATTATCCATCTTTTGATAAATTTTTGACGATTTCAAAGCTAAACTAAAATTAATTTGGAAGATTGCTAAGATTTTGATTCAATCAGAACTAGGTCATTACATTTTCAAATTTTAGTTTGAAAATAATTGATTTGTAACGCTATTTAAAAAAAAAAGTTTAAATAATAGATATTCCGATTTGAAATAAAATTATTGTAGAATTTTTAAGGGTACATGTATTATTTTATTTTTTTGGCACAAATTTTTAAAATACATATATTTAGAAAAATTAATTGCTACTTTGGAAAAACATGTTAATGGTTGCACGCTCATCTACATGAAAGTACGCCTAACGATGTACCAAAAGATTTCAACGTAACTTTTTATGTGAAAGTGCTTAATTTCGTGTACATAAGTAGAATCGACGTGACATAGTTTACCGTGCAATGGCATACAAACATCTATATTCATGGTTTGTTCACCAAAATAGATGTTCTTTGCCTATCGATCGATGACTCCTGGATTTAAGGCGTAATTTTTTAAAAATCTATTGATGGAAATTTCCGTATCTAGTATTTGTAGGAATATTTAAATCTTAGCAGTTAATTGCAAATAATTGTACAGTTATTGCAGGGTATGTGTATACCCTTAACTAAATTCAGAACTGCCCAACCTGGCAGTATATCAATAATGTATGCGCTTATTCGGAAGTTGATATGTACCAATAATCCAATTGCCTGACTTGTGTAGAACTGCCTTTTACGGTATACCCTTTGTTATTATGCATATTTTTAAAGAATATATTATGATACAAAATGATACATAACTGCGGCGTGTTCATAATAGTAATGTATGGATGAAATAAGAATTTTTATGATGTACCACTAACTTTCAGAACTTTTTTTATTTATTTATTTAATAGTCTCGTTCATATGGCGTAGATTTTTGTTACGAACTGCGCTCAACTACGCTTATTTTAAATTTCGTAAATTGACCTAGATGGTCGTAGGAATTTTTTTCATCAGGTATGTTGCGTAGTAATTATTAATTAATTATATTTACCTCAACTATACAATTCATGACTAACTCTCTTAATTACTATGTAATTTACGACATTTATCACTCAGATATTTCATATTGTTAACAATTTGACTCAGGTGGCATATTTAGCGCCATAATTTAACTACCCAATTATCAATTGTATAATTTTGTTTACATTTTATGGATTATTTCAAATTAGGTCAAAGAATCTCTCATAAATCTGGTTTTGCAAAAGGATTTATTATTTTTCGCAGATTTTCTGTTTGCTTTAGAGAGTTTAGAGTTTAGACTTTTAGAGTATCTCATATGGTGCCCAGCAAATTCTCTCCAGAGATTCATCCCCTCTCCTTTTTTCTCTACTAGTTCATTCTTTTTCCGTATCTCCTTGTTCTTTTATTTGTTCCAAACCTTCCCTTGATTCCCTAAACCAGATAGGGGAAACAATGTTTTAAAGCTGAGTTCTTTCGGAATGTCAGAATCCAGATTCTGATTTCTCTCTACTACTACTAGCATATTCTTTATTAAAAGTATTTCTATGAGTATGTGTGTTTGTGAATAAATAGTGAGAAAAGGTTGAGAAGTTTGCATGCTTTCCAGTTAGAAAAATTCAATTTTTTAATGATTTTGCTCGCTAAATTTGAATTAGTGAGATTTCACTGTTCAACAGTAAAAATCCTTACTTATTTGATTTAGTGACTCAGTTTTAGCTATTTGAAATTTGAATAAGTGACATTGTGTTGTGAGTCAGTGAAAATGCTTACTGATTTGATCTAGTAACCGAATTTCAGGTTTCATACCGATTCCCCTATTCCCCTCTTTTTAAAACTATGTTTCAATAAATTTATTCTACTTTTCTCCTCTTTTCTCGCTTTTCGCTTAAATGCGAACTGAATTAATAAACTCCAATAAGAAAATCAAACTCTTTTTCGTTCAAACTTAATTCTTTTTTATTGGAATGTCTACTATTATATTTTTGGTTTTCAACTGTTTTATTGTACATTCGTCATTTAGGATTAAAAATTCAACAGTTTTTGTTTGGTGTTTAATAATTTTTGTTTGAAAATTCGATCATTTGGTTGAAAATTTATTCTCTTTTAATTCATCTTTATCGATTGAATATTAACTTTTTGTTGAAAATTCAGTTATTCAGTTAAAAAAAATTTATCGAAAATTCAACTCTTTATTTTGTACATTCTTCTTTTTGAATAGCAAATTCGTCTTTTTGGGTTAAAAATTCATCTTTTTTCGTCGATGTGTCACTTTAAAAGATTGTTTTAGTTAAAGTTTAATCATTTTTTGGGTTGGAAATTCAACTTTTTGGTTAAAAATTTAACTATTTTGATAAAAATTCGCCTCTTTTGTTCAAAAGTTTAAGTATTTGGTTGTAAATGCAACGGTTTGGTTAATAATATTTTATAAATATAATTCATCTATCTTGGATGAAAATTAAGTTTTTTGTTGGAAATTCATCTTTTCCCGTTTAAAAGTCAACTGTTTTCTAAAACATTCAACTTTTCAGATTTAAAATTCATCTCCTGTGGTAGACAATTAATCTTTTTTTTTTTAATTCGTTTTATTTCTGGTTGACATTTTTTGTTCAGAAACGCAGCTATTCCATGTCTGGTTAAAAATTGGTCTTTTTTCGTGGATTCATTGGATGAGAAGTAATCGTTTTAACTGAAAATGTAACTATTTTATTTTTGTTGAAAATTGCTCTTTTCTGTTTAGTTGAAAATTCATGTTGAAACTTTTTTTTTTTAAATTTCATTTTCTTTGGTTGAAAATTTATCTAGTTTGTTCAAAATTCATCTTTTTCGGTTGAATTCAACTATTTTTGATTTAAAAGAAAAATCCTTTTTGGTTAAAGTATCAACTGTCACATTTTTCGTTGAGAGTTCATGTACATACTTTGTTTGAAAACTCAACTATACTTGGTTTAAAAATTGAACTGCTTTGTTAAAAATTCATTTGTTTTGTTGAAGATTCATCAATTTAGTTAAAAATTCATTTCTGTGTTTGAAAAATGAACTATTTTATTGAAAATTCGTTTCGTATTAAATTTAATATTTTGTCTAAAATAATTTGATTCAAGATAATTTATTCCTGCATTATTGCCCTATTTTAGAGTATATTGGGAGGGGTGGTTTAGCCTAGTGTTACACAATGGCGAAAAACTACAAGGAAAAGTCGGAAAAATAATTACATGAGGGGGGGGGGGGTAAATTGTCGAAAAATTGTGTCACGTAATTTATGAATGGCCCCTTACTGGAATTTCATTAACTTCTTGAAATCGTTTTCAAATAGAAAATTTGAAGGTGAGTGAACACGGCAGAAATTAATTGATGACTTTACAAACGCAGATGATGAAACATATGCTGCTTCTCAGCAAACCACTCTTAAAGAATGACTGTAGCTCAACTTGTGCAACTCGACGTCACATTATTTCACACAATTGTATTTGTAACGTCGAGTCTCATTATTACTTCGACAGATTTTTGTACATAAACTCGGGTTCGAATGTGTAACCTGGTGTATTGAACTGAAAATGTAGTTGGGAGAATTTGACTACCCCGTGGCCATACACCCCTGCAAATCGAATCAATTAATTAATTACCTTTCGTTCTGTACTTTCGTTATCATTTCTAGACTTTTCTGTACGTTCAAAATATCAAATTTTGAGATAATTGTTTGCTTTGAAAGTATTAATTAAAGCAGGATGTTTTTTCGTTGAAATTCCAGCTACTGGGCGGTGCCTGCTTTAGTCACGGCCCGTATACATTTTACAAGGCAGTTCGGATAGGAAATGGTCGTGTTCTTCGTCTAGGAAGTTTTTTCCTGACGAAACTTTGGAGTGACGCCGATCTCGTCAGCATCGGTGAGCTTCAATTACTCTGGCTTGACAGCCGGGGGCCAAACACACCCCTCGCCTCTTTGCGGCTCTACTTCCTGCCGGAAAACACCCCTGATGGTCGAAGGGACACGCATGGAGAGGTAAGTCACACCACTAAATAACATAACATTACTTTATTGACCCCAATTCGCCTCTGGAAATTTTAAATCACAAATTCAAACTTTAAACACTTTCTACACTGGAAAATTTTTGAGTCAAATAAAATTGACTTGATTCAAGGAAATGATCGTATCTACTGAATACGTCCAATCATGTATTTCCCCAATTCAAAGAAGTCTTTTTTTCTGAACCAGAAATGTGACATTATTGAAGCAGATTGATAATGATTTCTATTGAAATATTAACTAAGCGGAAGAGCTTTGTTATTGGCTGAAGTCAATGATATTTGGGTTTAAAAACTAGATAGTTGATATATTAAAACGTGATTTTAAATCAAGGAAATATTTCCTTCAAACAAATTAATGTCCTTCGACTAAAGAACAAGCTTTTTTTAAATTTAAACAAAGTTGCCAAAATTACTAATTGATTCAAAGATCCAAATGCTTGGCTCAAAGAAACGAGAGAGTTATTTCAAGAACAATCTAATTTATAGAAATAAAGGTTGTTTAACGTTAAATATTTCGTTGGACAAAAAAACTACTAACATTGTTAAAAAATTTGAATGATTGAAATAAAAAATGTAATGTACTATTTTTTCAAAAATATTATTTCGTGTAAGAATAATTTTTTCATCACGTCTACTTTTAATTATAACTATGGTGAATATTTTTAGCCAACTCATTTCTTTGGGAAATAATTTCTATATGCTTTGTATTTGCCTTGAACTACTGAATACTGAAAGAGTTATTCATTTAGAATGATTAATTTCTCTTTTGTGAACTACGTAAACGTTTCTTCCAACGGATTTCATGAACATTGCATTCAACATTTTTTTTTGCAGATTCTTTATCCAACCTACGATTTCTTTCACTGGAATAGATCCATATTTAATTGAAAAAATTACTTAATTTAAATAAGTATTAATACTTTCAAAAATCGATTTCATTGAAATGAGGAAATGTTTCTTAGCATGTTAAAAAAAGATTAAAAGAAATCTATTAGCTTCCAAGAAATTATTTTTTTGCCTTCATAATTTTTTCATTTATTGCATGAAACTATTTCTTTCGATTAAATAAATCTCTCCAAAGAAGTGATTTCTTCGAGTCGAGGCATGACTCTTTTCATGTGCTTGAAGTTCTGAACGTTCAAATGAACGAATTTTTCCACTGATGACTTTGTAAACTATAAAAAGGGCTAAAATGTTTGTTCACTTATTTTGAAAATAATAAATTTACTCAAACTAAATTATAATGCATTTTTTAATTGTATTTGGAACAATATTTATGGATAAAATAGAATTGGAAAAAATATCTCTATAGAGAATATTCACTCAGCTAAAGTAAACTACCCATTGGTACAAAGAAAAAAAGCCAAAGAAACCCATTTCTTTGGCTCAAGTACACTTTTTTAGTGTAAGAGCAAAATAAAGTTAATCAACAATCTTGGGAGTCTTCTGAAATTGAAAACAAAACAGGTAATATAGGAAATAACATTAATAATATAGAATATTGTTTTTATAAATTGTATTCTTTGGATGGTATAGCACTCAAAGTAAGTTTTGTTTATGGCTTTCTTTAGCTAGGTCAGAAGTCAAAGATCAGAGTTCAGAGGAAGTAAAGTTAATAAAATATTCGAGAGAAGCATTCTAAGATTTAAAATAAACAAAAAGAAATTATGTTAAAGAGAAAATTGTTTTTATAAATAGTATAGTTTTGGTTTTATCCCGCAAAATAAGTTTGGCTTTTTCATTTTGTTTCTAAAGCGAATGCTTTCAGTTTTACGATCAATGGGGCTTCAGTCAGTACAGAGAGAGGTGGCGCTAGGCAAAAATAAATTCACTTCATCACGAACGTAAAATACGATTCGTCAATAACCCTCGGGGTTAATTCGCGAATAGGAATTTTTTCGAGCGAAAGTATATCAGAAGAGGGATACTTTTCATTCGCGTGATGATTTTCAGTATATCTTTCTGTTCCATCGGAGCGCAAAATATGTCCCGCGTTGATCGCCAGTTGGATTTCCGTGGAGAGAATTCTTATTCAGAATAGGCATTATCCGGACTGACGAGTGGAATAGTCGGTGGATGAAGACAGGCTGACGAGAGGGAAGTAAAGGGGGCAGGAAAGAAAAAAAGGGATCGTGAAACGAGGGGATCGTGAATGAGAAAAAAGAAGCGGAATAATCTCCAGCCCCTGTATTCGGCGTGTTAAACATTCCAAATTTAAAATACCTCAAAACACTACCACAAAATTCCGAACAATGATTTCTAAAGTTTTGCAAGCATTTCGAAATACAAAATTAAGTCTTAAAAATAATCCGGAAAAATATTTTAAAATTTTGTTGGCTCTAAACTGTTTGAAAATAATTTATTTGATGCTACTCAATTCCAAAACATTTTGAATTCAAAGCTACCGAATTGGAAACCGCATGAAATCGCGCACTCTAAAATTGAACAATGTTTAAAACTGAAATTGTGAAAATTCAAATGATAATTTCAACTTATTTTCTAAGTTTAAAAATAATGAAAAAAATTGACATTTTTTAACCCAGAAGCAGTCTGATTTAGAAAAGAATAATTGTAATTAATTTTGTTGGATATTTATTGAATATTCTAGAATTTTCTAACTTGTATAGTATACAAAAAATCAACCAATTTCCTCATTTCCGATCTAAAAATTTGTTTTGAAGAGGGTACTCTGTGTATTATATCGACTATAGAGAATATATGTCTACTAGTCTATAGAGGCACTCACAATACGCCATCGTTGTTTTAACGACATTGGCAATTATGGCACCCCGCGTCTCCCTCAAATTTACAGCTCGATTATTCAGCGGGGCAAACGATGGGTCACATAACGACGTGTCACAAGCAACAAGATTTCTCCCCTTCGAAGGGTTAACGACATTTCATTTTCAAATCTAAATTTTCAATAAATGACGTATTTCAACTGTATTATTCAATATTCGATAAATTTTATTTATAATAATACTTCTCTCGTTTCTTTGAGAACGTTGTTGTTCGTTTTTGACTTTAGGATTAGGTAAGTTGAAAAAACAATTTAAATTTTTGCAAATGTTCGTCCTGCAATGGTGGCCCTCTTCAGTGAATTTCAATAAATCTGTAAAAATTATATAATTTCTTGTAGGGATGCAATTTACAACTGAAAGTGTTATTTTTTAGGCAATATGGCTGTTTTAAAATTATATTAAAAATTTGTATTTTCATTTTTTTAAATTAAATTGTAGGAATTTTTTGTTAACATTAAACATTATTTCTGTTAAAGTAAATTTTTTAAAAATTTTCCTGTAGTAAAAAAAAATGATCAAAAAGCATTGCAGTTAAAGAATTCTTGGGAAAGAATAATTAGCGCCGTGCATTTCATAAAAACATTTTTCTTTAATTTTTTATACAAACAATTTCATTTTCAAAAAGTGTTTTAAATGTATTTTTTCTATTTTAAATTAAAATGTAATGAATATTCATTTATCATTAGGTATTCTTTCTGTAAAAGTAAAGTTTTTTCAAAAATCACACTAGTAAAATTACAAAATCATTTAAAAAATAGTAGTTGAATAGTTCTTCAAATATTCTTTTAAAAAATTATAGCGAGGTACATTTAATGAAAACATGCATGTTGTATTAAAAATACAAAATTATCAAACAACATTGTGGTTAAAAAATTCTTAAAAAAAGATTTAGCGAGGTACATTTGATGAAAATATTTTTCTTTAATTGTTTGTACAAAAAATAAATTTTTAAAGTAAAATTTGTCAAAAGACACACTGTGGTGAAAATACAACATTTTTAAAAAACATTGTGGTGAAATAATAATTCAAATATTCTTTAAGTAAATTATACCGACACTGTTTTTTTTTTGTTTTTTCACTGCTCAGTGCTCTCTTAATTTGAATCAGTGAGACGTACGTCACTGAGTCAAATTAGTGAGGATCTTCTCTGATTAATCAGTAAAAACTCACTGAATAGTCAGTCAAATTCACTGTTTAATCAGTGAAGATCTTTACTGATTTGACGGAATAACGTACTTATTACAGTTTAAAATTTAGAGAGAAGAAATTGCATAAAAAAGTAATGTGAAATGAAAAATATATTTGTATAAATATTTAAATATTAATTATAGGCATATAACATGAATATAAATATGTGCTTAATTGTTCTGAAGAGGAAAGAGCTCAAAGCTCTTATAGCCCCACCCTTCCTATTTTTACCGCTGAGTCAAAGATCCATTTGCGTGCAGACGGTATGCGTAATTACGAGTAATTGGTACTTTTTTCCTGGCTTTTTTCATATGCGAATCGATCGTTGCTTCCTTTTCACGCACTGACTTATTCATTATGAATTGATTGTCGTAAAACGTTTGACACATGGTCATTTAAAATTTCTTTTCTCCATAATTCACTTGTTTAGTAATAATATTTCCTTCCGGACAGTTTTTTAATATCGTACTTCTTCTTGATTGTTGTAATTTATAATGTTTTTATTCTATTCTTATGTCAATGATGTGAGTCTCTACATCTAAACTAGTCAAAAATACACTAACAATTATAAAAATATATAAAATGTCAATATTTTTATATTTTTTGTAAACTATAATTGTTCAATTATCTTCTATTTGCCTAATACAATTTGTTTGTTAATTTCTTGAGATCACGCACCCTGTACATTAAGTTTATATCCAACCAGGCATGTGTGTACATAATATATATCCGGAAGGCCGTGAATGTCGGGATGAAGAGTGGTTTTGTGTGTTGGAAAAAATATCGCGCAAATAAAAGTCAACCAAATGTCATCGCTTGGTGTGGATATGAGCAGGAATTCACATATCCCGTATACGTTTATTAAAAAGTCAAACACACAACGAATAATTCTAATGATCGTAAATTGAAAATCTATTCTATTTTCATACAGATTGAACACAATATTAAAATATAATTTAGACTCAAAAATTATTTTTCTGTATGCTAAATTATTGTATAGAATTTGGTTTTTGCTGACGAAACTAATATCACAGCTGATTAAAAAGAGGATATTTGCACGTATAGATAGCTGATGTGGCTGAATCCGCAGTTTAGTGATAGTATATATTTCTCAGGAAAAATCAACGCAACCCCAATTCCATTTTGCTAGTCGTCTCAGAATGAAAAATGATCGTGGATGAAAACTTTTCTTTTTGGAAACTCAAAAGTGCGAGACGCGGGATCGAGGGGATTTTCAGAACCCTATTATACCTCTGAATACGTTATAGAGGCCGTTCCGGTTTGTGATAATTTGTGACGTAGCCGACGAGGGCTAAACGCAGAATGTGACATCACACATGGACAATATAAATGTGAATACATTTTTTTAGAAATGCTTAAAAAGAAGAATACTCGTGATTTATTTAGATGCATCTAAATACAGACTTCACACTCTTTTCCTCTTATATTTTTTGTTGAAAATTCATAATTTTTTATTGAAAATTCAACTGTTTTTAAAAATTTGATTGTTTTGTTAAGAATTCGAATATTTTGTTAATAATTCCACGGTTTTGATGATCATTTATCTTTTTAGATAGAAAATTCGTCCTTTGGATTTGAAATTTCAACTGCGTCCACAAAAAAATTCGTCTTTTTGCCTTGAAAATTCAACTTTTTTGTTGTGGAAAAAGTTTTTAAAGTAGCGTGACGTACTTTGAACGGCCCCCATACATTATAATTTTAAAACAAATAATGTGTCATTTTTGTGTGGATCGTAAAATCGTTTTTCTTAGAATTGACAATAGAAATATTGATAATATCTACATAGAAGATTTTCTGGAATAAAACAGTTTTTAGAAGGGATGGTCGACATTCGATTTAATTCACTCAAGCGGTGCGTGGGATGGCAAAAACTTGGACCGGGTTTGTTAGCGTTGTACTGAGTGTCAGAGTTTCCGACGTAATTATTCTCCACGAAATTGCACAGAATTTCTGACGACGTCACGTATTCCCATCTACGTACCCGTACCTTACGAATAAACTGGTGCTGTTCGTGTTTAATTAATTTTAAACTGACGGGATAAAAATAGCGTTCTAATGATTCATATATATGTATATTTTACAAGATACGAACGCCATTAAATTTTCTCGAAAGTCGCACTTACTACGGTTTATCATTCAGGTACCAGGTTTGCACTTTGCATAGGTTCGTGTGCTTTATGGAAAGGCGAATAATCGAATTAGGAATGTATGACTCACAAACTTAACGTCACTCGTTCGATTAATCTTTCTATAGAGAGATTGTATTTATTTTGCGGGACTGAAAGTTTGAAAATCACATTCTTCTATTCAAATTATTATTAAAAAAAAAAGCTTTTCTCAGAGGAAATAGAATTTCCTTTTTATATTCCAGGGATCACAGCCCCCATCCCCTAAACATCTAATATCGAGAATTTTGACCCAGTTTTCCCTTTTTTCCCCCTTTTTTACAATGTTTCAATTCATTTTTCAGGAATCATAAACACAATTTCAAGACATTAGAAAACAAGACACTTTGAAAGAGATTCTTTTTGATGATACCAGTTTCAAATATTTCCTGAACGATTTATTTACTAATTTTGTAAAATTAAGGGATTTAATATTAAATTCTTATTGAAACAAGTATAGATTAATTTTTAACCAAGTAGTTGAATTTTCAACCAATAACATGAATTTTAAACCATTTAAAGATTATTTTTGCAATGAAAAGACGAACTTTTAATTAAAATTACGAATCATCAACCAAACAAATTAATTTTGAACAAATTAGTTCAACTTTTAACCAAGTTTATAATTTATATTAATTTGATGTTATAATGTTGACCGGATTTTGATGTTAGTTCTTTTTTCTTTACTGGCTTTATATCAATATTTAAATATTGATATAAGATCAGTAGACAAAAACGAACTAACTTCAAATATAATTTTTTAACAAAGTAATTGAATTTTCAACCAAAAAATGGATTCTTATCAAAAATATAATAGCTGATATTTCAACCAAAAAGGATTTTAATTAATTCAAAAAGACGGCTTTTTAACAAAGTAGTTGATTTTTCAACCAAACTAGATTTTTCAGTCAAGAAAGAAAAAAAATGTGAATCAAATTGTTGAATTTTCAATAAAAAACTTAGTTTCCCACCAAATATTTGAATTTTTCACCAAAATAAAAAATGAATTTCCAACCAATAATATAATAGTATACTTTTCAACCAAAAATAATGAAATATTTAAAGAAACCTTCTAAATATGTAATAAAATACGAACAACGGCATAATATCAGAGAAAATTATGTTATAGGTGTAGTTGGAGAAACACAATTTTGGAAATCGAAAATAATATGCAAAAAAGTAACGTATATTAAGACCATGTAATAAAGTATAATTAATTTAGAGTTTATTGTTTTATGACTTGGTTTTACATGTTAGCAAATTGCGTATATTTGAAAAAAGTGTTATCTTTATAATTTTGTTGTTTTCGTGAATAATACTTATTTTTTAATTTCTGTTTTTCACACTATAATCTTTTCTTAGCTGATATTAAAGAATGTTATGAACATCTGAGAGCTTGCAGCTGATAAGAATAAAGTAGAAACAAAATTTAAGGAAAAAGAACAGAGAAAGTAGGTTTTTCAAATAGTCATTTTTGTGTGTTTTAAAATGTTTCTTTATATAGCTTAGTTAGAAAAATACTTTGAACAATTCATGGTTTTGTACTAAAAAAATACAATAGAAACAAATTTATGAGAATAATAAACTAAAATCTTTCTACTGATAAAAATACATGAAAAATGTAAACATGAGCATTTTTCAATTGTTCAATAATCACGAGATATCTCTATTATACAAAAAGTTTTTAATAATAAATAAAGTCCCCTTCCATCCCCTTTTTCGGAAAAATTCCCTTTTTTACTTCGAATTGAATTACTGAACCGTATGGATGATACACCCAAGTGTTTCTAATGAATCGATTTCTCGAAACTGTACTATCAATTGATTGCTAGATGAGTATTTGGGTTTGGAGAGAGAAATTCTATAATGTAAATTGTAATTCCTGGTTATTTGCACGAAAACGCGACGTGCATGTGAGTAATGCACCGCACGAGCATTGGTTGACTCAATATTCGTTTTATAGCGCCCTCAAGAAAATGTTTCATAGATTTCTTACGTCATGGGCAGGGCTGCCACACAGTAACTTAATTTACTTTTAGTTGTTTTCAAGAAACTTCCCCTTTTTCTTGATTTTTTTTTTTCAAATGCGAATTGAATTAATAGAACCCAATAAGAAGATCAAAATATGTATTTTTGGTTGAAAGTTCATTCTTTTTGGGCAAAAATTATATTATTTGGTTGGAAATTCAATTATTTTATTGTAAATTTAACTATTTTGTTATATTTTTTGGTCGGAAATTCAAGGTTTTTTGTTGACGATTCGCTTTTTTGTATAGAAAATTCATCTTTTTTTGTTGTAAAATAGTCACCTTTTTTGGTTCGAAAGTCATCTTTTTTGATGAAAATAGAACTTTTTGGCACAAAAACTCAACAGTTTGTTTTAAAATGATACTATTTGTGTGTCTAATAATCAATTATTTTAACTGAAAATTGAATTTTTTTATTTTTTGGTTGAAAATTTATCTTTTTTAGTAGAAAATTCAAATTTTTGTTGAAAATTCATGTATTCCGTCGAATATTTGTGTTTTTCAGGAGAGAATTAATATTTTTGCTTGAAACGTTAGGAATTTAAATCTTTTCATGCCTTCATTCAGTTAGGTACCTGCATATGTTTTATTTAAAATAATTTATTTCCGTATTCTTCCCCTATTTTCCTAAAAAATCACCCTATTTTCCCTATTTTGAGAGCATTTTAGGCTGTGAAGTCTTCAATATTAAAATTCACATTATTATTGATTTCCTGGTTTTCTAGTTCCTATAATTGTAAAAGCATCGAAATATAAATACGACAGTTAATTGTTTTAGTCACATTGTAGCTTAAATTAGTCACTTTCCTCTTTTTTCGAGTACATTAATCTGTGGCAGCCCTGGATAATATAATATAAATAATATATGATGAACATTTAATAATATATACAATAAAAATACAATAAAAAAATAAATATAAAATAATAAATAAATAATAATATTAATGAAAAAAAGCGAATATAGATTTTATCGGCAGCATAACGATTGTTAGCTCTTTTCTATTCGTGAAAGATAATAATGCGTCGCTCAGCTGTAATAGCGCAAAAAGCGCAACGGGAACGTTTCACCCCAAGGGCGCAATTTCAATTTGCCTCTCATTCGTGCAACAACGCACATACACCTGCCGATGAACTGTCATCATGTACGGCTCAACGCCTTTAGATCCAGTCATCGTCAAGATATTTATGATTGAATTGAATTTAAAAACAAAAAAGTCTGCAAAATATTTGATACTTTTTAATTTTCTAGTTCTATTTTTTAAATAAATTGTAAATTACAAGAGTATTTTAAAATACGTCTAACCCTTTTATAAAAGCAATATGTTCTCGATAACAGCGAAAAAATAAATGAAATAAAAAAGCACTCTCTGACCTCGTGATTATGAGTCGAAAAAAAGCAAATAGAATAAATTTTTTTGCTAACATTGATTTTATATATCTTGATCGTTAAATGATGTTTCGCTTTTTGAATGTTTGAGTTTTGTGCCGAGGGCAAGATGTCGTATAGCAGAATCACTCGAAGTTCTAAAATAAAACTGCGGAATCCGCGCGTTCGTCGCGAGAATGGCGAATCGTGAACGGGTGAACGTACCCTAGCGATGCAGCATTCGCTCCTGAAGATGTAACCCTCAGGAAGGATACTCTGTCTCCAATTAGATGCCAATTTTATTGCTTTAGCAGAATATAGGACAAAATACAAATTAATTGCAATAATAGAATCTTGTTTAATAATAGTATATTGAAATGTTGCATTTTTGGCTACACTTCAAGATTTTCCTCTCGAATATTGCTAAAATTATATATGCACTTACTATATATAGTTATATGCGCTTAGGTGCTCGCTCTCTAATTCTGAATTAAGTGCCAAGCTAATTACTAATTGTATTACAGTAAGCATTTCTTTACTATTTGTGACTAGAAAATGCTTATAAATCACAGCTAAAATTTTATACTAATACTAATTCACGATGCTGACAAATTATTTAGTAAAGTTAATTTGGGACTATTTCACTGCCAATTAGTAATTTTATACTTATGATTAGTAAAAATGCACCTATTCATTTAGTAATTTTAATCTTGATTACTTTTCTAACTTTATTGTTGTGTTAATTTATTTATCAAATGTAAAAATCTACTACAAATGCATGAACTGATGCCGATTGTCGTTCGAGTAAATGTAATTTTTGTACGTTAAATTAATTAATCAACCGAGGTTCTTCGTATAACTTTAGGGAACTAAAGCTGTGCTGGAACTTCGTTCAGTCTCAAAGACTTCATTCCATTTAAATAATCTACTCTCAATTTCCTTGGCGTTGAGATCAGGCGAAACTCAAACGAATAGGTCTCTAGTCTCCTACATATACTTGCTTCCGACAGTGCCATTAGCATTCATGAATTTTATTTGCACCAGTAATCGCTTAAACTGGAAATTATTGTTCGGAAAACTATAAATATATAATTATTCTCTTTCATAAAGTACTATTTTGATTTTTCAATGACGACTGACCAAGCAAGTGTATAAACGTAAAGTAAATGGCAGAATGCCCAGAGGTAGACCGCCGAAAGAATGGTTAGAATCTGTGAATGAGACATTAATCCAAAGAGACATAAGAAGCCATAGAAACACAAGAGCTTGCATGAAAAAATGCATGGACGTGAAGGAAGCCAGAGTAGTATGCCAGGACAGAAAAGTGTGGCGACAAATAGTTTGTAAACAGAGTGACAATAGAGTTAATGGCGCCTGAAACAAAGACCTTAGATACTAATGGGCCCAAGTGGGGAACCATGCATAATAACCTTGTGAGGCTCCTCACTTGGGGTGATCGCTAGAGAGATTGATCAGCAACCTGGGTTGGAGCAGTGGTGCGGAAAGAACGTGTCATTTAAATAAATAACACGAGAATTCAGATCAATCTAAAACATTTATACCTAACACCTATATATCTATCCACCTTATACCCATATACCAACCTACTTTATACCTATATACCACTATTTTCCAACCGAGCAAGTCACGCCTACCCCGAAAGGGAAGTGGCTTAATGGTATAATAATAATAATAATAATAATAATAATAATCAGAAGGCGGTTTCATTAAACACCTATCGCATTGTAAGACACTTCCTAGAAGCCAGCGACTAAGAACCTTTGGCGTGATACATGGTAGGTCTAAGAAAGCATCCAGAGGTGACTGTTCCAACACTCACGGCCGCTGCGTGTAAGGATAACAGCGATAAAAACAAACTGCAAACTACACCATGCTTCTAATTTTTTACCTACAACATCATTGCAAATGTTTTCTAATATCGTAATAAATTAACTTATAAGATCCTCATATCATCAGTCACTTGACTTAGTCCGTGGCTATGGACTATGTCAAGTGACTGGTGAGATGAGGATGTTGTAAGTTAATTTAATACGATGTTTGAAATCTTTTGCGATGATGTTGCAGGTACAAAATTAGGAAAATGGTGTAGTTTGGAGTTCGTCTTTTACCGCTGTAATACTTACACAGCGGCCGCGAGCGTTGGAAGTGACATCAGTCGCCTCTGGATGACAATTGTATTTTATTTATTTATACTTTATTATTATTCTTATTATACCATTAAGCCAAATCCACTTCGTTTTAAGCGTGACTCATTCGGTTATACGTTATAGCCTCGTCGTGTTGTCGGGGATCAAGGAGTTTATATGAGAAAAGTGAGGGAGGAAAGTATATGCGAGGAGGTATGGGGGGTATAGATTTTTAGATTAATCTAGAATTCTCATTGTTTTTAAAATATTGTTGGCAGAAATTCTTGTCAATGGAGTGAGCAGTTTTGCCTCAAAGTTTTATAATTATCAAAAATGTTTTACGTTAAAGGCCCTAATTTATCACAAAATCAGCCAAAGCTTTACGGGCTTAAAGGTAGTTGTCGAGGGGAAAATCAGATCTCTGGAAAAAACGTTTCTTTGATTTTAAGAATTGAATCACCTTCAAGAATATTTACAAAAAGATTTGTATTTTTCCGAAAAGCCACTAAAATATTCCCCAAAAATGGGTTTATTACAATGATTTCGTTGTTGTTTTAAATCAAATTTCAGAACGATGCAATATAAAAACAAATATATTGGAAGAAATGTGAGTCAATAGAGTAGTAAAAATGAAAAATTGCTGTAATTAATATTGAAATGATAATATGTTGAATAAATTTCGTTTCATTAATAAATTATAAATGTTTATTAAAATGTTTTTTTATTTTTCATTGTAATTTTTCGAGCTCCAAAAGGGAAAGGAGAAGTTCTGTTACACTCATCAGTTATAAACGTGATTTTACGGATTTCTAAATTTTTGGGTTTTTTGGGAGAAATTATTAAATTTTTTGGGTCTCGCCCAAATGAAATTTTACTTCTGGTCTAGAAAGAAGATTTTCAAAAATGTTTCAAACATTTTTGATACATTGAATTTATTAAAATTGGTCACGTTGGCCTTAATCTTCAGAATAAAACAATGAACTTACTTGGATGACGTGCACTTTTTTGTCTTTTATCATTTGACAACATTTCAAACTGATTCATTCTTATTTTGTTTCAAATAAGTTCAGAGAATGTAAATTGTTATCTTGTTTGATTTGAGCAATGCTCTAACTTACTATTCTCATTGCGCGCTCGGCGCCGGTGCGGGGTTACATTCGCGCTCATTTTCGTACGTTTAATTTAATGCGTGCATTTCGATTGCATTTCTTCAAATATCATAAATATTGCTACTTAAATCTAAAACTGGGACTTAAGCCCATGATGGACTCCAGTCATATATTGGAACTGAAATGTTTTTCCATTTGTTTTTTCAAAGACTGTTCTCAAAGCTTATGCGGCTTTGACAATTACATTCTTATTGCGGCACTCCCGTTAAAAATGTAACTGTTTAGTTGAAAATGATCTTTTTTGTTGACAATTCATATTTTTGGGTCGAAAGTTCAACTGCTTTACAGAAAATGCGTCTTTTGTGTTGAAAATTCAATAATTTTGATGATTTTTTATCTGCCTTGACTGAAAACCATTTATTTGTTTAACTATTTTGTTAAAAATTTAGTTTACGCTTGAAGAATCATCAGTTTAGTTAAAAATTCCTCTCTTTGGTTGAAAATTACACTATTTTGTTGAAAATTTGTGTTTTTGGTAGAAACCTAATATTTCTGTATTGAAAATACAACTGTTTTGTAGAAAATTCGCATTTTGGTTTATTTTGGTTAAAAGACAAATTACTTGATTGAAAATTTATTTTCTTGATTGAAGATTCATAATGTTAATTAAAATTTGATCTCTTTGGTTAAAAAATTTGACTATTCAATTGAAAATATTTTTTTTACTGATAATTTCACTTTTCCGCGGTTGGTTGAAAAATGATTTTTTTTTTAGTTGAAAATTCATTTTTTTCGTCTTTTTGTTTGAAAACTCGATCGTCTTTTTGTTTAAGAAGTCACCTTTGTTTGTTGAAAATTAAAGTATTTTGTTGAAAATAAAATTTCCTCATTTTTTAAATTCAACTTTTTCGTTGAACAATCAAATATTTTGTTCCAAATTATTTTTTTTGTTGATTGAATTATCAACTATCTTTTTTTCGTTGAGAAATAATCTTTTGGTCAAAAAATCAACTTTTCGGGTTGAAAATTCGATTATTTGGTTGAAAATTCATTTTTATAGGTTGAAAATTTATTTATTTCGTTAAAAATTCAAGTTTATTGTTAGCATTTCATCTTTTTTGGCCGAAAATTAGATTGGTTTATATTTTTAATGTTAGGAAATAAATATCTATGGACTTGAAGACATGCATTTACTGCTAGTATATAATAATCAACATCATAAATAGTGGCTTATATCCTCAATTATAATTTAATTAAATAAAACTGACCGGATTCCAGTTTACTGTACTCGTGAATCGGGGAGTAATCCACGATTTATGGAAGTGCACTCGGAAGGAGTTCGGTATATTCGCCTGCTTCTATACCGTGATATTTCTTTTATATACATGTGCTGTTTGGTTAGTGTGCAATGGTGTGCACTATGCAGGGTGGTTGCGCGGGTTCGCGGGTGGTTCGTGAGGTCGGTCTGCATCTGGAGGGAAAGGGGTGAAATTTAACGGGGAAGGGAGAAAGATTAGTTGGGAAGGGGTTGGTGGACCAGAGGGAGGACGAAGCATTCCGAAAGATCAAGAGAGAAAATGAGAGGATTTTCAAGAGAAAGAGGAAGACAGGTGTATGGGTAACTGGTGAGTGTTATTGGTTTTTGTTGCGCATGCCTACTGGTGGCGCCAATCTGGCGAATTATTAGCAAAGTTTAACCCAGAGCATAAAGTAGACGAGAGGGGGTATGACATGAACATTTAATTCTTTTCCCTCTGAAATATTTTCCCCGCTCGTTCTTTACTTCTCTAGTTTTTTCTATTTGATATCCTCCCCGTCTAATAACTTTTTTCTTTTGGGATGACCACAACTTTTATTGACAGCTACATATATGTGTAAGAGTTTATTTCTTTATGAAAATACGTCATTTCAATTTTGAATTTTTTATATATAAATTGGAATAAACAATTAGTGGTTTAACCTCATTTTTTTAATTATAACAAAATAAAGATTAGTTTATCTAAGGGGCCGTGCATAAATTACGTAAGATGTTTTTCTGAAATTTTCAACCGCCCTCTCCCCATATAAGATACCGTTGAGAATAAGAGATAAGGGGCCCCCCCCCCCCCTCCGAAAGCATTAATTCTTTTTGGTTGAAAATTTAGCTTTTTTTGGAAATTCGGTTTTTTGATTTGAAAATATAACAATTTGACTATATATTTTTTTCCTTATTTTGGTTTGAAAATTCCCTTTTTTTCGTAGAAGTTTAATCTATATGTTGGTTAAATCTACGACTGTCTGGTTGAAAATAAATCTTTTCCGGCTCGAAAATTCAAGAACTTGATAGAAACTCAACTATTTGGTCGAGAGTTGAACTATTTTGTTAAAACTTTATTCTTTTAATTAAGGATTCATCATTTTAGATAAAAATTCATTTTTCAACTGAAAATTTAACTATTCTATTTTTGATGGAAAATTGATCTTTTTTGGTTGAAAATTCAATGATTTGGTTGAGAATCAATGTATTTGGTTAAAAATTCAACTTTTTTGGTATAAAATTAACCTCTTGGTTGAAAATTTAACTATTTAATTGAAAATTCGTATTTTTTTTATCAAATTCTACTGTTTCTGATTTAAAATTAAAATCTCTTTTGGTTGAAATTTCAACTATTAAATTTTTTGTCGAAAATTAATCTTTTTAGGTTTAAAATTCATCTCATTGGTTGAATGTTAAACCAATTTCGTTAAAATTAATTTGTTTGCTTAAAAATTAATCATTTTAGTTGAAAATTCATCTCTTTGGTTGAAAATTAATCTGGTTTAGTTGAGGATTCAAGTATTTGGTTGTAAATGCGTCATTTTTGATCAAATAAAACTATTTCTGATTTAAAATTAAAATCTCTTTTTTATAAAATATCAACTATTACATTTTTTGTGTGAAAAATTTATATTTTTAGAAAGTTGAATTATTTTCTTCAAAATTAATTTTTTACAGATTTATGGCATCATATCTTTAATTGAAAATTCACCTGTTTGGTTAGAAATTGAAAATTTTTGTAGAAAATTCAACTGTTTTTTAGAAAGATCCTTTTTTTGGCTTGAAAGTGTAACATTTTTGATGAAAAATTTGTTCGTCATTGACTAAAAAATCTTTCTTTATTGAATATTTAGCTCTTGTTGAAAATCCCTTTCGTTTGGTAGAAACTTCTTTTTTTTGTTTGTTAAAAATGCCAGAGCTTCGTTGAAAATGAATTATTTTTAGTTGAAAATTCAACTATTTGGTAAGTTGACCGGAAATGACTAACTTTTTCTTCTATATTTGTGTTACCTTAAGGAGAATTTTGAATTTTTTTTTTTTTATAAATTGATTTAAAGTATGGGGAAATAGAGATATGGGTTTGGTAATTATGACAAAGCATCATTGGGTCTTCGGCCGACATAACTTTTAAATACTTCAGGCGACAGCGGCTTAATCTTGTGCGTGTTTATTTTAAATGTATATTTGACACGCATGGGTAAGTAGCTACAGGTATACCTGTAGCAGATGCTTCATGTCCTTGATATTTTTCTGGGATACACGGAGAAAACTGGATGTTCAATATTAGTTGTTCAAAGTATAAGATTGTACTGCCAAACATACTAATATTATTTTAATGCTTTCAAGATGATTCATTGTAATGAATTAAAAATAAAAAAATTTTAAAGCTTTTTCGGGTTTCAATCGTGTGCGAAACTATGAATCTATCTAAAACTAATATTAACACGTAACATCTGCTATGTTTTTGAGATATTAGGCTTAAATATATTTGCATGTTAAACTGAAACATCCAAAATGTTGAACTCTTACAGAAAGACACACCAGACCTCTGACGATGGCTCGATGCAGCTTATAGTCAAAGTCGTTTGATGTCATTTCGCGTCGTATAATGAACTTGTGGAAAAATGATGATTACTAATATTTTGTTTACAAATAATAATAATAATAATGTTTTAAATTGTGTGGACAGAGTAAAATGGTTGACGCAAGTGCTGTTTCTTCTTCAAAAAATTCTTAACGCTCTGGAATGCATATCTTCCTCTTCTTCTCCTTCTATAAGATCAGCCAGATTCTGATCAACGTTGACACCATACGAGTACTCGCTTGAGCAAACTACTCACGAACTAGTATAGTAATATCCAAGATGTTCCACGCACTCACCAAGCGCATGTTCCATTTGCGTTTAACATCTCGGATATTAAAGTTAAAGATCTCGGATATTTCAGTTTACTCTCAAAGGAAAATGAACTAATTTACCAGCTTTGTTGTGCCAGTGATAGTTCATTAATGAACGAAGTTAGATAAATAGCATCAGAGACTTATCGAGCTCGAAACAAGAGCGTTGATAAATTCATGGGGTATAATCTTATGTCGCTCCTATCGGTACGCGCAATCAAAGCGATTACTATCTCCATCGATTGATCAGAGACCTTCAGCCATTTGCTCTAGCATACCGAAGAGGAAACAGTTCTCACTTTCTATATAGATACCTAAGTTTCACGAACTCAGTATTATCTGCGCGTGCGTCTTATGTGACGTCACGAAGCTGCAATTCCCAATTCACGTAAAATAGGAAATGGAAAAGTATAGTATTAGTGGAGCAGTTATACTTTCGAATCATGTATTCTATTTCTTTTTATAGTCCATACATTTCTATATTTATAAAGACGGGCATGTAATACGCTTACCAGCAAAAATGAAAATAATGTCACGTTCCTCGTCACCAATTACTGCACGTAGAAAAATAGATGTTGAAACCTGGATATTAGAAGTTGAAGATTGTACTAACTCAAAAAGTATTCAAAATTAAGATCGAACAGAAATCCACTTTATCATGAATAATTTTCTACAAAATGAGTATGAAAAAGATTCAAAATTAAAAAGTAGATTCCTAAAAGTACATTTTAAATTTATTACTACATACTTCGCAAGCTCCCCCCCCCCTGATTCCCCTCTTTCCCCTCTTTTTAAATAATTCCTCTCTTTTTCCCCGTTTTCAAGAAACTTCCCTTTTTTCTTAATATTTTGCTTTAATGCAGACTGAATTAAAAGAGCGCAACCAAAAATAGTTGGATTTTCGTACTGGTACAAAAATCCAACTATTTTTGGTTAAAGTTAATTCTTTTTGATTGAAAAGATTACTGTTATATTTATAGTTCAGAATTCATCTATTTTTGTTTGAAAATTCTACTATTTGGTTGAAAATTTAATTATTTTTTTGAAAATTCAACCATTTTGTTACAAAGTCATATTTTGTGGTCGAAAATTGAACTGTTTTGCGTCGATAGTTCGTCCTTTTGGATTGAAAAATCTTTTTTCTTGCTTGAAAAGGGAATTTTTTGTTAAAAATTCAATTTGCCTTCTAACAAATTTGTTTTTTCGGCATGAAAAATTAACTATTAGTTTGAAAATGCAATTATTTTTGGTTGAAGTTAAATCTTTTCTGTTTGCGAAATTGGCCATTTCGTTGAAAATTCAGCTATTTTGCAGAAAAGTTGTATCTTTTGCTTAAAAGATCAAACTTAATTCTTTTAGTCGAAAATCTTTTGTGGTGGAATATTGAAGTATTGCGTTGAAAATGCAATATATTTTGACTTAAAATCTCAGGAATCTAAATCACTTCATATTGAATTCAATTTGGAATCTATATTCATTTTATTTGAACAAATTTATTTCAATATTATTCCCCCATTTTCGTGCAAAATTACCCTATTTCCCTGGTTTTTAGATTATTTTGGGGTTAGAGTTTCCTCTATAATTATTAATAATAATTTCCATCTTCGACAGAATCGACGCTCTCTTAAAATGAATATAGTACTTAATCTATAGCTCTATTCAAATGTAAATATGCATTTGTAAAAGTTATAAGTGGTCTACAACTCTACAATTTACATATAGATTTTCTAGACTGACATTATCTCGTTCAAAGTTTTTTTCTTCAACAGAAATACTTTCTTTTCTCACATTTCAAACAAGAAAATCCGTAGCTGCTTGTTATTATGTATAGTTTTTTATATCTGTATATGCCTGAAAATATAGTACAGATATAGCGATATAGACGTATAAAGGTTGCAGCGAAGTAGAAGAGGAAACTCGTTGAATGGAGAAACTCTGAAATTAAATCGTCAATCTTCACCCTTCTGAAAATATATGAACGTGTCGGTTTTTCGCGAACTTTTTCGATGAAGAATTAAATTTCGAAACTGGCTGTCGAGTTTTTATTTTTTAAATTGAAATTTATATTTTTCTCTGGAAGTCTGGTTATTGGTGCAATGACTGCCCGTGGAGACGCGCGTAGGAGTTGCAAAAACAAATGCCGAAACTCCTACGCTGATAATAATAAATATAATTAATCATATATCTCGTTTATAATTATATTTAAAAAAATAATGATCAATTTGAAATAAATAAAAAAATTGCAAACAAATAATTAATAAAGTATTCAGGTAAAAATATGTGAACTTTTTAACATATCTTGGTTTAATTTAAATTGATCCAGCAAATCGATGAAACTCTTCTGTGATATCTGCGCTTTCACTTTATATATATTCATACATCTAATGTTTTATCATACTCGTAAATCTTGAGTATAGGTATCCAGTGCAGTTAAATGTAAATGGCTATCACAAGCTCACGCTCAATATGTCATTGTCAATGCATTTCCGCTGGACATTTTGGATTAGGAATTAAAAAATATTACATGCAATATATTGTATGCAAAGTTAATATTTCGTTTCGGAACATTAATATAAAAATATACAAATTAGACTTATTTGTGAAAACACAGCGCGCAATTTCTATCGACCAAAATTCCAACTTCAAATTGCGATCAGGAGATATGAGAAAATTGGGTTAAGTCTTTGCAATCTTTATTATTAAAGCTTCTAATTTATCCTTCTGTTTACCATAAAAAACATAAATTTATACACTGCATTTTCATACAGTAGGTTGGCCGCAGGTCAGTGAAGACCTAGAAATCAGGGAAGTCAGACATTTCGAAAAAAATTGCAAAAAAGAAACTTGTTGTTAAAAGCACTTTAGTTAACTGTTAAGAATAATCTAATCACTTTTTTTCAATAAATTAACCCATTGGTTAACTATACTGTGGAATTCAGGTCTATGCCCATTTCTGAATCTTCTTTTGAATTCTTTTGAAATATTTCAGCGTATTTAAACAGATTCCAAGGAATGCTCAAGAGCTTTAAAAAAATTTAAGACTTTTAAAAAAATTGGAATAGATTTGAAATATTTCTAGATATTTCAAAAGATTTCTTACAATTTTCAATATATTTCAAAGGATTTTAAGGTATTTTTAAAACATCCAAGGGAATTTTCAAGAGCTTTTAAAAGTTTCAAGGTAATTCAAAATGTTTACAATGATTTGAAATATTGTATGGTATTTCAAAAGATTCCAAGACTTTTTCAAGGGATTTTAAAGGCTCTCAAGTGAGAATTTCACAGAATTTATTCACAAGAATTGAGGGATTTCGTAGGAATTCAAAGATTCTAAAATGTTTCAAAGTATTTCTAAAGATTTTTAAGAATTTAAAAGATTTTATGACATTATAAAAGATTCCAAGGAATTTGTTATTGATTTCAATAATTTGAAGAGATTGCAAGAGGTTTGAAGTATTTCAGGCTATTTTAAAAGATTCTAAGTCATTTTTAAGATTTTTAAACAATTTTAAAGGATTTTCAAGGATTTTAATGACTTTTAAGGATTTTTATGTCTTTAATGGATTAAAAAAATGTGTATGTGTTTGTAAGGAATTTCCAGGGAACTCTAAGGTCTTAAAATGTTTTAAAAGATTTCCCAGGATTTCAGTAATTTTAAGGGATTTTAAAAGATTCAAGGGATTTGAATAAATTTCCCAGGATTTCGGGAAATGCCATCAGATTTCATAGAGTCACACGGAATTTTATAATATTGTAAAGCATTTCAAATAATTTACTTGAAAAAGTGAGGGATTTCGTAGGGTTTCAAAGATTTGAAAAAAATTTCAAATATTTGTTGCCGTTCATTCCAGTTCATTTAGAATTTACCCTGAATTCTTAATAATTTATCCTGAATTCTCTTATTAAGTTCTTTTTAATTCATTGGAATTCTCTTGAATTCTTTTAAATTCACTCAAATATATACTCAATTTCATGGAGTTTTTATTTAATTCACCCTGACGTCTTTTAACTCTCCTTGAACTCTTAGGCATTGCATTGATTTATTTTGAATTCCCTTACATTTTTATAAATTTATTTCAAAATGACTGAATTCAATCAATTTTGTCATATTATTCCATTGTTTTCAATGCATCATGAATTTTTATCAATTTCTTTTACAAAATTTGAATTTTGTTCTTTCAATATTAACGGCCAGGGCAAATGAAAAATTAGTCAGGGGAAATTCAGGGTATTTTCTAACGCTATATTTAGCAACCACCAAATTTACAATTATTGAAGGGCCGCATGCAATAACCACACAGGTAAAAGTTTTGTCCGAACGTCTCGTTGGACGGAAATTTTAAAAGTCACAAAATTATATATTTTTTTAAATATAGGCTTGTAGATGTAGAGAATGACAAGACGGAACTTTTTTCTATTTTCTGTTTTTCCTCAGATAAATATTTTTAATAATATGCATGAAAAACTGAAAAAATTATCTCCCAAATTCACGAGCAAATTAAATTATTTTTTAAAATATAAATCGTCTTTACACATACAAATATTATTGAAAGTGTTTGAAATTTGTATACACATGCATTATATCGTAGCGATGTCTAAAAAATGAAAAAAGTTAAAACTGCAAATTGTTTAATAATGTTTAATTGCAAATTGAAACAGATCAGTAAACCCGTTTTTTTTTCAGTTTCACCGACAAAAAGTATCGAGGGAACTATTGAAGGAAGATTTTGGGAAATTTTCAGATCGATTAATTGAAAATTGGTGGAAATATCCATTTTATAATAAAGCATGCGACGTTGCTAACGATAGCTCCGCGAGCACTCAGCAGCACCATCGGACATCGTACTCGTCCCTGATCACCGTTGCCGGCGTCGCATGCTTTCTTATAAAATGGATATTACCACCAATTTTTAATGAATCGATCTGAAAACTTTCGAAAATCTTCCTTCAATAGTAAGGAACAAATAACTCACTGGAAGTTGTTTTAACTCTAAAGTTCCCTCGATACTTTTTGTCGGCTGGGTATGGTTACCAGAATGCGTGTATATGTATATACCATGCGTGTGTATACGAAATTTCAAACACTTTCAATAATATTTGTATGAGGAAAGACGATTTATGTTTTAAAAAATAATATCCGAGGTTCATTGAAATGGAAAAAAAAACTTCATTTTAATTATGTTTTAAGGCTTCTATAACAAATCTGGTTAGATTCAGCGAATTCTAAAATGAAACGGAATATTTTTTGTTGAAAATAGAAAAAAGCTAGGGGGACAAAGCACTACATATTTCGGAAAGCAATTCGTTTCGCAAAGTGGATCAGTGGCTACGCCATTGGGCTGCTGGCTGAGCTCGAGAAGTGTACCTCATTGACTCGCGAAGCTCCGTATTTTTACGTACGAGAGGCCGATCGTTCTTTTGCCTTCGTTTTTCTTCACTTCTCGACGACTTATACGTATAATGTTTTTGTTGGAAACACATCGCCAGCCATTCGGGCTTAAAAAATTATTCCAGAATAATTATACTTGCACAATGTGACCTGAATAAAAAATGTCTTTATTGATTTTACTAATCTCACTTTACAGTTGACAACAAACTTGTTAAATTTAACTTAATTTCAATTGAAGGTCATTTTCATTTACGTTAAATGCACTTATTTTATAAAAAATGTTGAAGAATTTGAGACAGATTTGATTAAAAATTGTAAGAATGATGTAAAGAAAGCTAATCGAGAAGCTAATTTAATATCAATGAAGAGCAACACCGCAGAAGGGTGTAAGTGCCAAAACCCGAATTTTACCGGAAAAACAAAAAACTGTAGAACTTTCACGCAATTAATTTTAAAAAAAAGAAATGCGAAAACAGTTCGAGGTACTATTAGGCTTTGTCGATCCATGGAACTAACATCCTGAAAGAAGCATCCATCTCCGAGAAAACCTTTGTCAAAGGAACCTTCGCCTCCCCAAAAAATCTGATTTTGATACATAAAGAGTTGCATGAATTTTTTATTTTTAAATTAAAAAAAAAAGAAGAAAGTACCTTCGAGCTATTGGTTATCTCTATTGAATAGCGAAAAGAGCGCTTAAAAAAACAAACATATGCGAGAAAACCATTTTAAAATAGCGGCGCATCCTGAAAATTCAAATTTTGACACATAAAAAGTTGCGTAACTGTTTTATTCTTGCATTTAGAGAAAAAACAAGAGAGTGCTTTCGAGCTATTACTTAACTCTATCAAACCGCGAAATAAACATTCTAAAAGAAGCAGTCATATCCGAGAAAACCCCTTAATATCAATGGTGTGGTGCGTCCCCAAAAACGAAAATGTGGACACACAAAGAGTTGCATCACTTTTTTATTTTTTGAAGAAATTAAAAAACAAAAAAGTTCTTTGAATTGTGAAAAGAACAGGAAAAAATATTTAATTACTTTATAAACAAAAATACCAAACATGAATTTTGACCAACTCCAAAGTCGAACCGGACCATAATCTTTTACAAAAATATGATTTAGGTCAAAAACATTTTTATTTTAGGCCAATAAAACGCATTTCCGAAATTTGGCACTTACGCCCTTATGCGGTGTTGCCCTTCAAATACTAATGGCGGTTTGAATTTCTGAGAGATTTATGTCTGTCGCATTCTTTGGCCTACGAACTAAAATACGAAAAGAAGACCCTCAGCTCATCAAGGCGTTGAAAGAAAATATATAGTAACGTGGTAAAATAATAATGATGCAAAAAGACATAATAGAATCATTTCGCTGGTAATGGGGGGAGGGGGGCTTCTGACCGCTTGAATTCACTCTCCGCGAAATAATTCTGTACCTCAGGGATCACAGTCCCCTTTTTTCCCTAATTCTCTTAATATACTTAAAATCGAGAATTTTGACCAAATTTCTCCCTTTTTCGATTTTTAACAAATTGATTTAACATTTATTCAAGTAGTTGTTCAAAAAAAAAATTTTTTTTTAACCAGATATTAGAATTTTCAACTAACTAGTTGAATTTTCTACAAAATTGTTTTTAAAAAAATTGTTAAATTTTCAAGCTAAGAAAAAAAACAAATTTTCTACGAAACAGTTAAATTTTCAACCATAAGGTTAATTGTCAACCAAATATTTGAAGTTTCAACCCAACCGTTGACTTTTCTACCAAATTGTTAGATTGTCAAATGTTTGAAATTGAAAAAAGTTTAATTAATAATTAACTAATAATAAATAACTAACTAATAATTAATATATATATAATTATATAATATAATAAATAATAAACTAACTAATTTTCAACAAAATAGGTACGTTTTAAACCTTAGAGATGAATTTTCAACCAATATGATAAATCTTCAACCAAAGTAATTGAAGTTTGCACGGAGAAAAATGGAAGGTCTGTTTGGCAATCTAGATGTGCAGACCGGCCATATTGCAGGGTCAACTATAGGACAGCCCTTGAATATGGCTAAAGCGACTATCTCTAGAAGGTTGAAACAAGAGGTTCAAATCGATCATCTCAAAGTGTTGACTCGATCATTTCCAACGGTCGAATCGGTCATCTCAAGAAAGCTGACCCGATCATGCTAAAGGGTCGATATGATTGTCTGTAGACAGACCGCTCGATGGTCTCAGATGGTCGATTCGATTTTCTCAAAGTGTTAACCTGGTCATTGTGAAGGGTCGGTTTGGACACCTCGGATCACCGCTTTGATTATCTCAATACAGTCGATTCTATCAGCTCGGAATGGTCGATTAGATTATCCCGGAATTTCAATATGGATATTTTAGGAGGGCAAATTCGATTATTGCAGAGGGTCGTTTCAAAAATCTGATATGGTTAAAATTACTATTTCTAAGGGCCAAATATATATTTTTATATTATTTTCAAAAATTAATAAAAAAATTAATTTGATTTTCTAATCTGGACTAGTATGAAGGTCTACTATGTGAACAGTGGGGAGTCCTTTATCAATTAATTTATAGTAAGCATTCTGATAATAATCTTTGATAAAAAATTACTAATTTAAAATGTAAAATCGTAACAAAGGAAATTAGTAAGAAAAAATTCTTTATGAATTAAATTTTCAACGTTTTTTCTACGAATTAGTAGTTTTTACTGAAGATTGGTATGGAAATACTTCTTACTATTCATCAATTGATAAAAGTCATCGCACTATGTAATTAGTATAATTTCATAGTAATTCAGATCTATAGTATAACATTCTATAGCGTATTCAAAAACAGTATATGGATTGAAAAAATTATAAACGCGCACGTAACCTTAAAATTAAACGAAATATTCAAATTAATGTTGAATGGGTCGAGGTTCGCTAAAAAGTGTGGTTATAAATGCATAATTTTATTTTTATATAAGTGACAACGCATTTTAATTGTTGGTCTATAAGTAGAACTCACTGCTATATTTAATATATTTATATCTATTAGGGTGGGCAAAAAAAAAACTTTTAATTTTTTTTCTTCAGATACCATGAAAATATTTTCAGAAATGACTTAGCAAAAAATCATATCAGACATTTTTTGTAGATCGTTAAATTCTCTACAAGAATAAGTTTCCATTTTCACTAGACAATTATTCGTTCAAACGCATGAAAAATCGAACAAAACTATTGAAAAATTCCTGTGTTATTTAAATTGAAAATCAAAAATCACAAATCGTCACCTCTTAATATTAATATTAAGAGCTCAAGCTTCACCAGAATTTTTTTTTGTCATTTCGGACAATATTCTAATGGTATCTAAGAAAAAAAAATTAAAAGTTTTTTTGGCCCACCCTAATATCTATAGAGATCCCTATATAAATCACAATTCTTTACAGCCTTCGTTACAGATAAATTAAAAAACTAATACAATTACGGTCGAACATTGTGTATAAAACGTAGAATAAATTATTAATTATTATTAATTATTTAACACTTTAATGCATTTGAACTGCTAACGCTCACAACTTTCGCTTGCCTAAAGATTTCCTTGTATGTGATCCGTTCCATAAACATTCCCTAGAAAAAGTAAATAATCGATAAGCATAATCAATCATTTGAATCAGTGGTGTCATCGAAGCCTGGCGGGTCTTTAGAAGAAAGTTGAATTTCCATCCAAAAAGTTCATTTCATACCAAGAAAGATGACTTTTCTACCCTGAAAAATGAGATTTTAATAAAAGAGTGAAGTTTTTAGGTTATAAAGTCGAATTTTTTTGAAAGCGGTGGACTTTTGAATAGGAAAAGATGAATCTTTAACAAAAAAGATAATTTTTGATCAAGAAAGATCAATTTTGAACAACATTCTCAACCAAAAAGTTGAACCATCAACAAATAAGAATAATTTACTACCCAAAAAGACGATTTTTTTAATGAAAAATATGTATGAATTTTCTATCAAATAAATGAACTTTCAAGCAATAATTTAAATTTTTAACAAAGAAAATTTACAGAAAAAAAACAACAAATTATAAACTTTACAGCGATTTCCTCGCAATTACTACCTGTTACAAAAATCCACTTCTGTTATATCTTCTGTGTTAGTTTTTTACCCAAAAAGACGAATTTTCAACAAAATACATGAATTTTCTACCAAACAGTTGAATTTCTAACTTATACAGTATACAGAATACAGTTTCAGCCAAAAACGGTCTATTTAAATTTTCAGACAAAAACTATTTGAAATTATATTACACTCTCACGAATGAGAATGTGAAAATAACTTTCAACGGCAAAAAAAACAATTATCAACAAAATTGTTAAAAGTCCAACCAAAAAGATGAATTTTCGACCAAGGAGATTGAATAGTCTACACAAAATACAAATTTTCAACGTAAATAATGTTCTACCAAAAAAGACCAATTTTGAACAAAACACATAAATTTTCAGCAAAATTATTTAATTTTGAAGCCAAAAAAACCAATTATCTATAAAAAAGTTGTCTTTTCAACACAAAAATATGATTCTTCAGCTAAAAAGTTTATTTTTTAAGCCAAAATATGAATTTTCTACAAAACAGTAGAATTTTCACCATAAATGTTCATTTAAAAAGAAATCATAATAGTTAACCGGAAAGTTTAATTATTACCAAGAAAATTAATTTTCTATCAAAAAATAAGAATTTTAAGTAATCCAATATACCGAATAAAGTTTTAACCAAACATAAAATAGTTAAATTTTCCGATAAAAAAAATTAACAATGAAAATGAAATTTAACAAAGTTATTAAATTTTCAACCGAAAAGATGAATTCTCGACCAAGAAGTTTAATGTTCCACCAAAAAAGATGAATTTTGAACAAATTACATGATTTTTGAACAACTGACATGAATTTAAGCGAAATGTTTCAATTTTTAAGAAAAAAAGATGAATTTTTTACAAAGTAGTAGAATGTTTACCATAACAGTTCATTTGAAAGAAAATATTTGAATTCTCAACCAAAAACTTGAACTTTCAACTAAAAAAGAATTATTTTTAACCAAACAGTTTAATTTTCAAGCCAAAAAGACGATTTTTCTACGAAACAGTAGAATTTTCACCATAAAAGTTCATTTAAAATGAAATGCATGAACTTTCAACCAAAAATTGGAACTTTCGACTAAGAAAAAAAAAAATTTTTAACAAAAAATGGAAAAGTATATTATTGCCAGTTCAAAAGATTTATTTTCAACCAAACATTAAACGAACTTTCATCAAAATAGTTTAATTATCAACCAGAGATGAACCTTAATAAAAAAATGATTCTTGGAAAAAAAAAATAATTTTCAATACAAAAAGAAGATTTTATAATAAGATTCTCAAATAAAAAGTTGAACTATCAACAAGCAAGAATACTTTTTTCCCCAAAACACGGATTTTTAACAAAATATATGAATTTCCTGCCGAATAGTTGAATTTCCAACCGAAAAGTTGAATTTTCGACCAAGAAAATTAATTTTCTATAAAAAAATAAGATTTTCCAACTTATCCAATATGCAGAATAAAGTTTTAACCAAAAGTAAAGTAATTAAATTATCTGATAAAAAAATTTCAACCCTAAAAATTAATTTTCAACAAGGTTATTAAATTTTTACCAAATTAAATTAAATTCCGAACCAAAACTATAATAGTAGCCTTTTCAATTAAAAAAAAACCTTTACCCAAAAAGTTGGATTTATGTTTTGAACCCCCCTTCTCAAACTTGCAACGTAGTTTATGGGAAGTACCACCAGGCCACTTTTTATTTTAGGACTATTGAATATAATAAAAGAACCGAAGATGTGTAACATCTTTAAAACTTACTTCAAAATGGCCTTCAGGATATACAGATCGACTCCAATTTCATCCTATGAAGAGCTTTCTACGTCGGTACAGGTGTGAATGTCGTAGATGTAACGCTAAATAAAATTCCAAAGTAGGCCGGTAATGGGGTACATCTCCAGCGTATTCCCAATAGCGATAATGAATGGCTGAAGTGTATCTCCACGCAATCAGAAGTTGTATTCGTTCTGCGTTCATTTTTCCTTATCCGATTCGGTCAACTTCTACAAAATATATTATACATTATTACCTGCAAAATTGTATGGGGTTTTCTCTAAAAAAAAGCTTTGAATTCAAAAAAAAAAAAAGAAACAAAGAAAAATTGGTCAAAGCATGGACAATTGACCTAATAACTTTTTATAATTATTTCTATATTTTTATTTTCAGGTATTATGTCAATTTTGATTAATATAAGTTTCTGTTCTTTATACCGGTAGTTTTCTCTACGAAACTTTGATAAATAAACACGAAAGTCACAGTTGAATTTTGTTCGGAACTGTTGAATTTTCAAGACAATGAGACAACTTTTCTATACAAAATTACATGAATTTTGATTTAAATAGTTGAATTTTTCAACATAAAAGATTAATTTTTCAACAAAAATAAAATAGTTT
>CAKNXH010000240.1:369086-385009 GCA_932178445.1 Andricus quercusramuli
TTTCTATATTTTTATTTTCAGGTATTATGTCAATTTTGATTAATATAAGTTTCTGTTCTTTATACCGGTAGTTTTCTCTACGAAACTTTGATAAATAAACACGAAAGTCACAGTTGAATTTTGTTCGGAACTGTTGAATTTTCAAGACAATGAGACAACTTTTCTATACAAAATTACATGAATTTTGATTTAAATAGTTGAATTTTTCAACATAAAAGATTAATTTTTCAACAAAAATAAAATAGTTTAATTCTCATTCAGAAAAATTAATTTTCAAATAAAGACATGGACTTTCTACTAAAATTATCAATCTTCCACAAAAAAAAAATGGTAAGAAATTACATAAATTTTTAACCAAATAGTTAAGTTTTTACATTAAAAAGATTATTTTTTGAACAAAAATGGAATAGTTTCATTTGGGTAAAAATTAATTTTCAACCGAATAGGTGAAGTTGTAAATTATAAAAGGAAAACAATCTTAACCAAAAATGGAATAGGTAAATTTTTATTGGGAGAAATTGATTTTACATTTGGAAAATGATTTTGTAATAAAAAGACTTAAATGTTGTACCGCACAGTTGACTTTAAACAGATTTTTGAATTTTAAAGACAGAAAGGCGAATTTCCTATATGAAATAGTAGAATTTTCAACCCGAAAATATGAAATTTTAAGAAAAAAGTTCATTTTCAACCAAATAGTTAAATTTTCCGTTTGAGCAAAAATTTTTTATTCCAAAAAAGGGAAATTTTAATAAAGTTCATTTTTCAACTGAAAATATTAATTTTCCACTAAAATTATGAATCCTGTACCAAAACAAGAAATTTGTAAGAAATTATATGAATTTTGAACCATATAGTTAAATTTTTAAACCAAAAAGATCAAGTTTTAAACAAAAATGATATACTTAAATTTTCATTGCCAAAAAATTGATTTTAGATTAAGAAAAATGAATCTTTTACATAGCAGTTAAATTTTCAAAGCAGACGAATTCTCTATATAAAATAATGGAATTTTCAACCCGATAATATGATGTTTCAACAAAAAAGTAAGTTTTCAATAAAATACTCAAATTTTAACTTGATACATTTAGTTTTTAATCCTAAAAATAAATTTTCAAAAAAATTCACACATTTTTTACCAAATAGTTGACTTTTAAATAAGGATTCATTTTCTACAAAAGGAAAAGACGAATTTTTAACAAACCACATTAATTTTCAACCAAATAGGTGAAGTTCTAAAATAAATAAAAATTTTTTTACCATAAATGGAACAGGTAACTTTTCATTTGAAGAAATTGACTTTTACTTAAAAAAATTATTTTGTGAGAAAAGAGACTAATCTTCTACAAAAAAGTTAAATTTCCTACCGCATACTTGTCTTTTCAAAGAAATTTTTGAATTTCAAAGACAACAAGATGAATTTCCTGTATAAAATAGTAGAATTTTCAAGCCGAGAATATGAAATTTTCTCCAAAAAGTTCATTTTTAACCAAATGGTTGAATTTTCAGTTTAAGAAATAAGTTTTTTACTCCAAAAAAGGGAAATTCTAAAAAAGTTCATTTTTCAACTAAACATATAAATTTTCTACTAAACTTATGATTGTCCCACCAAAAAAAGAAATTTGTAAGAAATTGCATAAATTTTGAACCACATAGTTAAATTTTTTAACTAAAAAGATTAATTTTCAAACAAAAATGAAATACTTGAATTTTCATTGTAAAAAATAATTTTAAATAAAAAAATGTATCTTTTACAAAGCAGTTGAGTTTTTAAAATAGACTAATTTTCTATATAAAATAATGGAATTTTCAACCCGATAATATGAAGTTTCAACAAAAAGGTCAGTTTTCAATCAAACAGATTTTAACAATTTTAACTTGACACATTGAGTTTTTAATCCAAAAAATAAATTGTCAAAAAAATGCACACAAATTTTTAACCAATTAGCTGACTTTTCAATCAAGATTAATGATAATTACCTTTGAATATTTTAATTATATTTCGCCCACACTTCCAGCTCTTCATCAGCTTCACGTACGACGACACAGACCCTTCCATCGATACTTGCACGAATTCAAATGTGCAATAGGAGACAACTGAAAGATAAAGTTTTATTGTTAAATTAATAATTACAAATCAAGTTTAAACTACATTAATTAATGCTAGAATAATCAGTGATTACTCAAATAATTATAAATGACTTTAAACTTGTATTATAATATAACCTAAAAAATATCAGTATTAACTGTTTCGAATGTCACAAAATTATGTAAAATAGATGCTTACCAATACGATCGTTTGCATTCCCAACACTAGGGAATAACTCTAGCAACACCGCAAGCACAACACTAGCACCACTAGCAATATTTGGCAATACTTTAAAAACAGTTTATCGGATGGATCAGCACCACGCGGTCCACTTGTCCGTTATGCAAATTGGCACTAATTAGCGATACCCGGTAACCTCTAAATTTTCACGCGCATGATTGACGCGCAAACGTCGAGCAATCGAGCATATGCGATGGTTTATCTATTCCTTCGTGGATGGTCGAAATGAGTGGAAAAAAGATGCGCGTATGGACCATCCCGAAAGGGATACCTTAGTTATCCCCGACAGTGAATCTGATGTTCTTATAACCGTCAGACTGGCCATAAAATAAAAGTCTTTCTGACTATGTCTAAAAAATTTTGGAAGGACCGTTCGACCATATAGAAGGACTGACTGGCTCTCTAAATTTTGACTTTCTAACTTTGACCATCCATTTTTCTCCGTGTGAAGCAAAAAAGATGAATTTCCTAGAAACCAGTTGAATTTCCAACCAAAAAGGAAGACTTTATAAAAAAATTGTTGAATTTTCAACAAATCAATTAAAATTGCAACTAAATAATAAAATTGTTAACCAAAAATATAATTGGAGACGTTTCAAGTAAGAAGAACCAACTTTCTACCAAGAATAGTTTGATTTTCTGATTGCATTCAATTAATTCAGTTCGCATTCAAGTGGAAAAGTGAGGAAAATTGGAAAAGAGGAGAATAAAAAAAAGAAAGAGAATAAAAGAAAGACTGTGAAGCCTGCGATAAATGAACAGGAATTTCAATTTATTTTTAATAGTTTTAAAATATGTAATAAAATACGTAGAACGTTGTATGCGAGAATACTTTGAACAACTCATGTCAGGATTCTGTAAATTCGATCTTTGATATTCTTGAATTTTTCTGGTTTATTTTTATCAGTCAAAAGTAAAAAAAAAAATTAACGTAAAAGTGACTTGAAAACTTGCTATGAAGAAAAGGTGCTACTATTAGAGGGCCCTTTAGTTGAATATTCACGAGTTACCCATATAATATAAACAGTTCTTAATAATAAATCAAATCCGCCTTCAATCCCCTTTTTACGTAAAATTGAACTAATACTGAAGCGTTGTGATCCCGCAGGTATCTCCTTTTTGCATCCGACGCTTCAATTTAAAACTGTTGAATTGTTGTATTCAGTGATTGATTTGGAAAATGCATAAATTAATTTCCAAATTAAATTTTTGATCTCGTTTTTAATCAATATTTTAAGATCATTAAATAAAAAATTATTCTGTCATTGAACCGTTTGAACAGATTCACTTTGTTATTATATTGGCGAGGCCAGGATCAGCAGTAGAAGCGATTAGCATGTTGAACTTGTGTATGTCATGTATGTGTATAAATGCGAGTGTGTGCACACGCGTTTGCGTAATTCGTGTCCACATGTACATGCATTCTATCTCGGTGGCTTCGCCGTTTCCATGGTAACCCACCATCCCTTCTGGCGCCCACCCTCTCACTCCTACCCTCTTCCTCCAAATTTCTCTCTCTATCTCTTCCACGAATTTCCTTCTCTTTCTCACTTTAAACTGATCTCTCAGAACGACGAAATTCTCTCTCCTTTTCTCTCTTTTTATTTTCCTCTTTCTCGCTCCTTCCTGTTTCCCTCTTTTCGGATCTCTTCTCTTCCTTTACTCTTCCATTCTTTTAATTCGTCCTCTCATTTCATCCCTCTCTCTCACTTTTTTTTTTGTACATCTCCATATTCTTCTCCATTCTTCTAGAGAAGAAACTATTCATTGTGAATACTCAACCCCGAACCAGAAAATTTCAGAGTCGCAAGCAGGAGAATAATTAGAGAAAGATGAGATTAATTTCGAGATTAAATAATTTTAAGTGAGTGCTGTTAGTTAAAAATTCATTACTGGATGGTTTAAGGTAGAAAAACTTGAGAAAAAAATGACAAAAAGTTGTAATTTGTTTACAGCAGAATTCACACTCTTTCCCCTATTTCCCTCTTCTAAGAAACTTCCTTTTTTTCGTTTTATTCTGCTTAATTGAGAACTGAATTATTAGAACCCAATGAGAAATTCCAACAATTTTTGGTTTTAAACGAACTTTTTTGTTGGAAATTGAACTATTTTGTTTGAAAGTCATCTATTTTTGTCGAAAATTCAAATGCTTTGTTTGGAATTCGTCTTTTTGGATAAAAAATTTAATTATTTTGGTAGAAAATTTAACTATTTGCTTGAAAATTAACTTTTTTCTTGAAAATTCCACTATTTGTTAGAAAGTTCATCTCTTTGGACTGAAAATGAACTTTTTATGAGCTTTTTTGTTGATAATTTAATTGCTTTATTGAAAATTCATTTTTTTCCTGGTTGAAAATTCTGCTGCTTTGTTTGAACTGTTTTGTTGAAAATTCGTATTTTGTGGTTGAATTAAATTGTTTTTTTATTCAAAATTAAAATTTTTGTTTGAAATGTCAAAAATCTATTTTTGTTTTTGTTTAAAGATTGATCATTTTTGGTTGAAAGTTAAACTTTCCTAGTTAAAAATTCAGCTATCTAGTGGAAAATTCATCTCTGATGGTAAAAAATTAATCTTTTTGGTTGAAAATGTATCTTTTTTGTTGAAAATTCAACTATTTGGTTAAAAATTCATCTCTTTTGTTGAAAATGCAATGTATCTCTATTCGAAATGTTAGGATTTTGAAGCGTTTTAAATTGAATTCAATATGTTACCTACATTAATTTTATTTTTAAAAAAATGTATTCCCCTATTATTCCACCATTTTTGTGGAAAATAAGCCTATTTCCCCTGTTTTGAGAGCAGTTTGGACTGTGAAGTCTGCAGTCATGATTCGATATAGTTTTCATAATATTTCATTTGGTTCATTCACATACTTCAAACCATGCTATCAATTTTCATTAGCTAATTATACGACTCCAATGGCAACATCTTTTCTTCCAAATAATACAAAAGGTAATGAAATTGCACGTTTAGCCTTCATGCAAATGTACGATCAAACCTTTTTTAAAAATTTATAATAGATTTCCGGTTATGAGTATTACAAATTCTATAAGAATTCTTTTAAGACCATGTGTTACTTGCTTCTTACTTACGTCATATGATTCCTATTATACCGATCGGTATGCTAGGAATCGTATGACGTAATTATCACATGGCCTTAAAGACTGTCAAATTTTTAATTGATTGCATGTATTTTCTTTAGTCCCTTTTCTATTATACAAGTATATAATGACTTTTATGTACTCATAATTTTTTTAGAAAAACTTTAATAAGTTTTGACATTTCTTCAAATACTAAAACTGACCAAAGAATGTCAGTTTGAAGATTGAATAATGCTTTTAATTAAATAGAATTGTAAAGTAATTAGGCATAACGTTCCATAGGGGATTACAAATTATTGGGGTTTCCTAGATGTGGTATATGGCTTGAATTTCACCCACGTGAACGTAATCCTCGTTAATTAGTTTTCCCAAGACTCTAGTTCAGAGTGCGTGTTTTGAAAACAACCGTGTATATCTATATAGCCCTTGTCGTCAGCCCTTCGTATTTGGTCTTGTCATAAACTTACAACCCATTATATATCTATAAACTCTCTTCCACTTACTGATCAAATTTTGTTGAAGAACATTTAAAAAAAATGGTTGTTTTCATTTTTAAAAAAGGAATATTGTAATGGTAGATCTATATTGTATAAGGAAGCTTTGGATGTATTTTTAAAAATATTAATATTATTGGTTCGAGAGCGAATGCGTAGTTTAGCTGTCTTAATTTTTCTGATTTTTCAATTGACTAGCATAACCTAATTGTTTTTACTAATTCAATCATATTAATCGACTTTTTGGGTTAAAATTTAGAATCGTACAATTTTTAAAACTCAATTTCCAAATTTCCAAGTAAATAGTGAATACAAAATTTAACATTTTTGAAGTAGGTTTCAAATTCTTCATTCTGAAAACCTTTCACTTTAAAATTGAATCTTTAATTGTTAAACATTTATTTTATTAGTGAATCTAAACAGAGTTTATACTCCGCACTTTTTTCTTTCTTGAAAGTTAATATATATGTAAATGGTCTCGTATATGGTTTTATTTCCTGAAAGGACAGCGGTGCATTTTCTTTAGAATATATTTTCCGTTAAAAAATATCTCATGAAATCTACTTTGACATTTTACGTATACTTTCTAAAATTTTTCATAATTTCTTTGACAAATTTTTAATCTACTTAAAACATGCACATTAATTTAACTTTAAATTACTTATTTAATTTTTCTGAAATTCCGTACAAAAATCACTTATGCTCGCTTATGATCTGTGTTTATATTTCTGCGGTTAGTCACGCTTTTGGACACCCTCTGCTACATTAAAACTTCCGGTGTGTAAAGTGTAAAACAGCAACCATTCGAAATATCGAACGACTGCTGTGCAAAGATGGGATTAAGGTGTGGGTGTGTTTGAAATTTCCCTCGAAATTTCCTTACCAAGTCTATTATTCCTTCGTGATTGAAATAGAGGAAGGAAGGTGAACTTTCTATCGTAAAACTTCTTTCACTCGTATAAGTTACTGTCCACAAAGTAGTAAAATCTGTCTCTTCATTATGACTTGCTTTATTATGAATAGCAATCTTTCAAGAAATGATTTATCTCAATTTTATAATTATCTAATTTTACAAACAACCGTCAATTATTTCGAAATTATTACTTTTTTAATTATTAATTTTCAATGAAATCGTCTGGGAAGTTTAAAAAAATCTAGAAATGATTACCATTACTCCACTCTCGCACAATGTCCTCCAATCGTGATTAAAAATTAATTATTCTCAATAACTAGTGCATCGGTAGGTCTAATGAGAAAATCGATATCGAAGTTATCCCGAAACAGAAGATTCTTGAAACTTTTTCAGTTTTTTTAGTGTTAATTAAATTTAAGTATAAAACACAGGGTTGTTGCTGATTAAGGGTGTATGGAAAGTCCGAGAAGAGTCAGGGAATTTTGAAATTGCAGGAATCAAGTATTCCCCTTTTTTCCCTTGAATTTAAAAAATCTCCTAAAACCCCTAAAATTGACAATTTCTCCCTTTTCCTCTTTTTGCCAAAGTCCCGATTCATTTTTTAAGAAAGATAAACAGAAATTCATGATATTAGAAAACAAGACGCTCTGAAAGACATTATTTTTGATGATAACAATTTCAAATATTTCCTAAACCATTCAGTTGCTAACTTGGTATATTTGAAAGACATAGTTTACAGCAAATAAATCACTCAAAATCCTGTAGGGGAAATAAAGCGATTTTTCACGAAAAAAGTGCAATAATAGTATATTACATCACAAGTTATAGGGTTAAGCACATCTTTTCGGGTAGTAAATTTTGTTTTGCTTCTTTCTCTTCTTCATATATGATTATTACTTTAATTTCGAATATTTTACAAGATTTAAAGAAATGAAAACACTCAGTTTTCAAGCGCGCTGTTATACCGACCTCTATTATGAATTTAATATACAATCTATAGCTTTTCATATTTTAATGTATATTAAATTTCAACTACCGTTTATGTAAATGACTTCATATAAATTTGTATTAAATTTAATACGGATTTTTCTGACACTGAGCATTTCTCGACTGAAATAAAGTCAACCACGCACGTAACTTTCAATATACGGCTCTGCAAGTAATTTGAAAGCAACCGGAAATAAAATGTAAGGCTTTTGTTACCTAAAATTAAGGAGTACAGTAGTACACCTTACTTAATTTCAGTTTGGTTATATCTTCATCGCGCTGGGTCATGCGCGCCATGCGATCTTGGTATTGTGCTCCATTTGTGTCAAGTGACGCTTTGTTGTAAATCTCCAAAATTTTGGAACACTAGCTGCGTTTTATGTGTATGTTAAATATTGTAGTCAGTTGAAACAAGCACTCGTGAACCGTCTATGATAATGATCTTCGGAGTTTTTAATGGAGAAAAAGTGTATGAATTAATTTAAGCTCATCTCAACCTGATTTATTTTAAAAATTCAAACCTGGGCATTTTTCAATTCTGTTGTTTATGTATTTTTGAAGCTTTTTAACCTTCATGAATTGTTTGCTGCTGTATTTTATCATTAGAAAGTGCTGAAGTGTTCTACAGATTTTTGACGAAAGCTAAGGAAACAAATTTATACTAAAAAATTATCTAAAAACTGAAAAGACACTTTCCTTCAATATTCTCGAGATATCCAAAGTATATAAATTAAAAAATTTCATGCTAAATGAAATCAATTTTTAAAATAATATTGAACTACTGTACCGCTGTTTTCTCTGAAATTGGGATTGCCCCTGAAAAAATTAAAATCATTGTAATTTATTTACTCAAATATCACTCTCTTTTAAATTGATTCAGTTTAAAGATTAAAAAAAAGAAGTAGAAATAAATTCGGTAAAGACACGGTCTAATTTGTGAAACGAATTCGACATCAAAAGCCATGCCGAAAAAAGCTGGATCTTAGCTGGCAAACGGACACCTACTGTTGTAGTAAATATAGATCATCCCACGATGATTGTCATTAAAGGAGAAGAGACCTGTTTCACAGGTAAAGGCTTTTTTTAATTGCAAAATTATTAGTGTCAGGAATGGAAACCTTAGTATGGCTCGAATTTAACGAATTATTATTCCCAGTGACGGCCAATTAACTCGGTACGCCAATGGTTATACGGGCGAAGCCTGACGCTTTAAACTCATTGTCAGTGGCGCGGTCAACAGTATATTTTTGGTGGTGGGTAACTTGGTACGCCTCCACCCTCCTGCACTTTTACGATTTATAATTTACAAATTGCCCTTGGCGGCCCTTGGCAAGCATCCCGACGACAGTCCTCCTCCCTCGCGTTTCTCCGTTCTCGTAAATTCCGCGCTTCGCTATGGAAAACACGAGAAAAATGTTTCCCGAGAAAAATCTTTCTGAAAAATCTCGACTGCTTTCATATTGATTTCATTTGATGAGACAATGTTTTTTTTTCTTTTTATTGAAAATTCTTTGCTTAGAAGGACCAGAAAAAAGTTGATTGATTCACAGATAATTATTTGAAAGACAAATTCTTTCAGGAGATTTTATTCTGTAACATTCAAAAAAGTTTCTGATTGTAATTAACTGTCTGATTCTACAATATTCAAATATTAAACAAAGATTCTTCAATTCAATTTTAAGTGGAAAAAAAAATCAACTTTATATTATTATATTCGTTCGAAATATGGAGGAGAGATTTAAAATAGTTTATTGTGTATGTGTTATATATGCGGAATTCTCAGTATTTATGATTTTATCTCATGTATCGTTTACCTCTGGAGAAATAATATTCTGCTACGTTTGTGCTACAAAGTCCACACTGTAGATTTTCTGCAGCTGTAATGGTGGCCACGAATGCAGACGCCTATGAACCGTCCTTGGTTGTTGAGCGAGACCGGAAAACTTTTGTCCATTTATTCCCGCATTTAGGCACGCTTCGAAGATTAATAAATTCCCAGTTGGCTTTGAGAGGGTTTCACAATATAATAGTAAAAAAGACGACCCCCGCCATTCGAACCCAAAGCGGTTATTTCTCACTATATAATTTAATAACTACCTGTATTTTGATAACGTTATTATTTCAAGTTTGCGAATTTCAACGAGATAAATGATCAAATTTGAAGCGACATATTTATAAGCCATTTTCCTTTCCCAGAATCGACGATATTTTCATTGGCACGGCGATTTTCAATTTATCGATTCTGCAAAATTTTAATATGGGGTCGTTCAAAAACTGCGTCATACTGCCCGGGGGGGGGGGGGGGGCAGGTTTTGTGACGGAAATGTAAATGTGAATAACAATTGTTTGAAATGCTGGAATAAATGAAAATTAGTGATTTTATTTTACAAGTAAAGAATCTGAATACAGACTTCAAACTCTTTCCGCTATGCCCCTCTTTTTCCCTTTTTAAAAGAATTCCTCTTTTCCCCCTGCTTTCAACAAAATTCCCTTTTTATTCATTTTTTAGCTTGAATACCAACTGAATGAATAGGACCCAACGAGAAAATACAACTATTTTCCTTTGGAAGTTAATTCTTTTTAATTGAAAAGTCTAATTAATTATATTTTTGCTTCAGGATTCATCTCTTTTGGTTAAAAATTTTACTATTTGTTTGAAGATTTAACTATTTTGTTTGTAATATTTTTCAGTTGAATATTAATTTTCTGAACTGAAAATTTCACAATTACATTTTTGGTTAAAAGTTGATAATTTTTAGTTCAAAATTCAAATATTAAAATTTTCATTGCGAATTCATCTTCTTTTGTTGAAAATTCCACTACTTGATTGAAAGTTGAACTATTTTGTTAAACATTCATTTTATTGTTTTAAGATTTCACTATTTTGTTGAAAATTAGTTGTTTTTTTTTTTGTTGAAAATAAATCTTTTTAACCGAAATTCAAAATATTCCATTTCTGGTTGAAAATTCATCGTTTTTAGTTGAAAATCAAAATATTTCGTTGCAAATTCAACTGTTTGGTTGTATTTTTGACGTCAACCTGGGGGGTTCAAGTTTTGTGTGATGATCTGTAACGAACAAGAGGAGGGATGAAAAAAGTTTTCAAAATAAAGTGACGCAGTTTTTGAACGGCCCCTACATAATTAAATACTTGATGTAAAATTTGCCACATATGATGTTTTGATGTATGTATTAGTATAATAAATAATTTAAAGAATATTTGATTTCACCTACAACTGAGTGTCGAGCCAAGAACAATTGTTTCGAAAAATAGATAGGAAATTGATGTATATGAACAGCTTCGATAAAATAATGCGAATTAATGCAATGAACTACTTCTGAAATTTATGTAAATGTATTTGAATATTTTGTATTGTTTGCATACAATCTTCCACGCTCTGCTGCAACTTCGTTTTATCTTCTTTGAAAATGTAATAAAATTTGAGCAAGGAATGAAGTTTTTCATTTAAAATGTTTAAGAGTGAATTTACGTGATTGATTTTTGCAATTCAATTTCAATTAGCAGGTTGAGTTAAATGCCAGTCTCTCTAAAATTAAGTAGACATGTTGCAGTTTTACGTAATTGAAGAGCTTTTAATGCGCCGCTTGTAATATAAGTTTGATTTCCTGATTGCATAATTCATTTTTTTCCGTTATGCTTCTAATGAATCGCATGCGAATTTTATAATCGAGTTTAAAATGTAAATACAAAAATTCCATTGATATTATATGACTCGTTTAGAAAAATCATGAAATACTTCAGAAATATAATCAATAAATTCATAAATTATTTTATCATTATGAAAGTTTGTTTATTTTAGAGAAAATATAACTAAATTAATTTAAAAATTTTACATTTAGCAAGTTTTCGCCTTCAAGTGTATTAATTAGACCTACGTAAACTACAATCTTGCAGCTCAAAAATTTATTTTAAAAATTGTTTTATTTTGTCGTTCGCAAATTCTAAATTTTTCAATCCCAAAGGTTTCTAAATTATTTTCAATATTTCATTTTTTAATTCTACATAATATTTGTAATATCCTTTATAAATATAGTCCACATACGTCCTTCCTTTAATAATCTTTGTACTTTCTTTTTGTTTCAGGTAAGATGTCTTTTAGTTCTCAAATTGTTGTTCTACTTTCTGCTTCTGCTGCGTAAGTGCATAAAAATAATTTAGAAATTATAAATAATGAACTTATTAAAATAATTAATATCAATCAAAGTGTTTAAAAACACCTTTTTCGGGATAAACATTATAATTTTAATTAAGATATATTAACAAATGTATCAGCTTATTAAGTACCGTAATTAAAATTTACTCAAAAATACTTATCCACAGGGTAATGAAAATAACAGAAGAAAAGATATGGGAAGTCTAAAGTGGATTTATGTCAGGAAGATCATGTATGGATCAAATATTTAGTTTAAGACAAATCACAGAAAAGAGTTTGAAAGTAGGAAAGAAAGTTTTTTGTGCGATTGTTGACCTAAAAAAAGCATTTGATAAGGTAGATAGAAGTAAACTTTGGGAAGTCCTCAAAGTGTACGAAGTCAATGGATGGCTCCTACAAGCAATAAAAACAATATATGCAGGTAACAAAGCGAGTGTAAGGGTGAATGTGAAACTAAGTGACTGGTTCTATATTATGCGAGGCGTTAAACAAGGATGGGTTATGTAGTTATTTTTTCAGATCATATTCGTTAAAAATCTGAAAAAAAATAACTACTTATAACAGACTGCAAAAATGGTTTATATTAATGATTATTAATGATTATTAATGATTATTAATAGTTTAAATAATTTCAAAATATCTTAAGCAAAAAAATATTATTCTTAAAATTCGTTAATTGTGTCATTAATTGAGGAAAAGAATAAATTTGTTCGATTTGCAGAGAAAACAATTTTTAAACAAACAAAAAATGTTTAAACAAATAACAATTATTTTAAAAATTGCTGAATATTCTATAGAAAAAAATATTACTCTCAAATTCCTTTAATTGTGTCATTAATTCCAGAAAGTAATAATTTTTCACGCTTTACAGGGGGAAAAAATTGCTTAAACAAATCAAAATAATTTAAATAATTACCAAACATCCTTCCAAAATGTATTGCTTTCAACATTCTTTAATTGTGTCATTATTTTCAGAAAATAATAACTTTTTACGATTTTATGGAGAAAAAATTGTTTAAACAAATGAAAATTGTTTAAATAATTACCGAATAAGTTAAATAAGAAGTACTACTCTTGACATTCATCAACTTTGTACGATTTATTCCGAAAGATAATAACTTTTCACGATTTACAGGGGGAAAAAATTGTTTAAACAAATACTAATCGTTTAAACAATTTCAAATTAGTTTAAATCTACTTTAAATCTCTTCACTTATCGATTAAAAAGAATTCATGTTGAAAATTTTTTCAAAAATACCGTCTTTAGCATGAATTTGATAGAAAACTGCTATTTTGCATTTTTTGGGGCATTTTCCGGGCACAATTAAAGGGGTTAAGGTGTAAAAATTAAAAGCTATTGGGTGGAAATTATACCTTAAATACTCCTCAAGAGGTGACAATACTTTAATTGACAAAAAATGTATAACAAGTACTTCTTTTTTCCATTTTTTTGAAAATCGAGCTTTTCCCATTTAAAACCCCATGTTAATTTCAAAATCCCGGGGGCACGGGTTAACGTTGAATAAAAAAAAAATACAAAATTACGGAATTTCTTTTTCCGGAAAACGAACAAAATCGGAGGGTTTTATCACCAAAAATCGAAAGTCGAATTTTTGGACCACCCTATTCCGCACATTGTGTAATGAATTTCATCTGTGAATTTACAGAGCTTGTTTAATATTCTTTGAATTAGAATGACCAGATATCCTCGGCTTCAACAAAATTGATTGATTGAAATATTATTGCAGTTTGAAATATTAATAATTGCACGAATTTTAAAACTTCTTTGATTCAAAATATTCTCAACCATTATAACAAGATTTTTGGCAGGATTGGAATTTACACATAGAGTGAAAAGAAATTTGCATGTGAAAAAAGGTGTTGAGAAAAATTTTTAACTCGTATTGTGTACCAATGCACAGGGCTGCTCTTTAAGCAAAGCCCAGTGTATGTATGCAAATTTTTACGTGACCACCATAGTATTCATATTCACACACTAATACATATATTTAGTGGAGAGGTCATTGGCATAGTGAAGATAATAATAATAGGGTCATCCACAAACATTTTGTTTGCTTTATAAGTTGAGTTTTTTTATCAACTTTGACTCCCAGAGAATTAAAAAGGGGAAATTAAAACTTAATTTCTATTATTTAGTAATTTATAATTATTTAATAAAAACTAATAAAATGTCCACCGTAAATTTCGATTTATAAAAGAAAACATGTGGCGCCCTCACGGCTCGAAACGCGTGGTGTGACGTCACGCGTCGTCATAACCGAAGAAAATACATGGTCAGTTTGATAAAAACAATCGACGTAATTAATTATCAACGTTTTTTGGCGAAAAGGGTTTATTTTTATGAAGTATCAATATGCCTAGATACGTTAAAGCCAGTTTGGATAATTTGCCAAAAGTGAGTACACTTATGACTAGTGATTTCTTCTATTTTTATTCATTTAATTTATTAGTTTAGAATGATAGTTGCTTTAGGCTAATCGTAACGTATATGAAATATTGAATTCGGAACACCTAACCTCACTTTTTTTATAGATGCTTTTATAAATACTTCCACAACTACTTCTATAAAATTGTTATAAAATTCATAATTATTATATTAATAATTACTTTTATAAATATTTTATTTTATAATATACTTGTTGCGTGAACAAACGATTTGATTTCGCGAGGTTATAGCCTTACATACACCCCGGCACCCCATATATATATAACACCGTTGAACATCAGTCAATTACGAACTTTATGTTTTCAAAAAAGCATATTTTAAATATATTTTTCCATTCAAAATAAAAATATTCACTTATAGCGTTGAAATGATCTTCGCAGCAATATACTGTTGGCGTTAAAGATGTGGTAGGCCACATGTCACGCCAAACAATTTTGTACCATTTTTCCATTCCTCACCTTTGGGTATAGATATAAATAATTTTCCTGGATTTTTAACAGACGTTGGCGCGAAAGAAATAGAAATTTTAAATGTGTACAAATTTTTCTTTTTAAAATATAAATTCGAAAAAAAATTTTTTCCACACTATGCTGGTATTATTCGTGATTTTAGAGCATATACTTTAATATGCAAAAATACAAAAAATTAGTGGATGACCCTATTTTGTCTTTTCTGCCTGATTGTCTCGATTTCCTCTGAAACATTGGGAAGTGGTAAAGAACGTGAAAAATCATTAAAATTCAAAGAAGATTTACATTTTGGAATTTTTTTTTATTATGTTATGTTAGTGTTTTCCGCCGAGAAAAGTATTTTTAATCAAAAAAATCTTACGATTTTTCATATGATCATTATTCTTCAGATTTTCATTCAGAGTCATCAAATTCACAATTTTTAGGTTTTTTGGCGTTTTATACCAGAAGTCTCTACTTTTAATTAAAAATCATCAGATTTCTAAGAAGATATTTTTTTTCATACAATAAATTGTAGGTTAAGCTTGCGATTTTCACCGGAAATGGGTATATAGATTTTAAAGAAGGTTTGCAATCTTGGAACAATTTTAGGTTATGTCAGCATTACTATTGTTAATCAAAAAGCATTAAATTTAAAATAATATTTTAGATTAATAATAATTTTATATTTTAATTTGAAAATTTTGCGAGAAAAACGAAAATAATCACTCGCCTAACTTCAAATTCGACTGTCGAAAACACGGTTGAACTCGGGAGGTGGTTTTCTGTAGTTTTTCTCTTTCCTCACAAAACGTCCAGGAAAATGCGGCTAATTCTAATAAAATCGGATGCAGCCGTGGGTTATAATACGAATACTACGAATACTTGCGCACTTAGCGCTCGTGTTGGCTTGCAAGTATTTATATAAATTCATGTCACGCGTTCTACTAAATAATAATTTGACAATAACCAATTTCACGTAAATAAATAAACACACACACACACAC
>CAKNXH010000240.1:390009-477754 GCA_932178445.1 Andricus quercusramuli
GCACTACGAAATTCTCCTGGATACCTCTGTGGCGACACTAATCAGCGTGAGCATAAGGTCACTCATGTATTCTATATGGATGACCTGAAGATCTATGCCGCTGGTAAAAGCAGACTTCAAACTGCTTTAAATATCGTCAAGAACTACACAGGAGAGATTGGGATGGACTTTGGTTTGGACAAGTGTGCCAAAATTCATTTGAAGAAAGGAAAGATTACTGGCGTTCCCAAGGACCCTGAGCTTGTGGATATAAGTGTTATTAGACATCTTAACACTGGAGAGACCTATACATACCTGGGCGTGCCTCAAAGCCGCATTCAGGACGTAACATCAGTGAAGGAGTCTCTCCGAAGCAGATACAAGCATCTTCTTCGACAGATTTGGTCTTCCAATCTGTCGGCGTTGAACAAGGTATCTGCGACTAACATGCTTGCCGTCCCGGTTCTACTCTACTCGTTTGGGGTGGTTCAATGGACGAAGAACGAGCTTAAGGCCCTTGATGTCACCACGCGTAAGATCATGCATATGCATAAAAGCTTGCATATCAATTCGTCAGTTCCGCGATTATACATTTCACGCCAGCAAGGCGGACGCGGACTTCTGAATCTCCAGTGTCTTCATAACCGAATTGTTTTGAGTACAGCTTACATCGTTGCGAATGGCAGAGATCCTCTCCTAAAGATGGTCAGAAACCACGAGATGATTGGCGAAGGGGCGTTCCTTTACAAAGCCGCGGAGCAAGCTGCCGAGACCCTTGGCCTGAATTTTAACATCAGAAGTGAGGAAAGTGCATTACTCCATCTAGATGCTTCACGTCTAAAAGCCGAAGTAAAGAAAGCAGAGGTTGGAAAATTTCACCAAGAGCTACTCGACAAGCAAATGCACGGAAACTTTCACAGAAATGTAGAAAAACAGTCCTTGTCGAAGGAGCAAACTTTTGCTTTCCTCAAATCATCAGGGCTCAATTCAGGTACAGAGGGCTTTATTTTCGCATGCCAGGACGGTGTAATCTCCACCTTAGCATACCGCGCCCGCATTTTATGTCAAGAAGTTCCCAGTGATAGGTGCAGAGCGTGTCATGCACACGCTGAGTACCTAGAACATATACTATCGGGGTGTCCGACCCACGCAGGAACAACGTATATCTATAGACATAATGCGGCCCTAAGAGTACTTTATTACCACCTTTGTCGCTCTTACGGTGTTGGTCGCGACCCTGCCCTGCCGAATGCTCCAAGGGATATATAGTCAATTGTCCGAAACGAGAAGTGCCAGATTTTCTGGAACTACGATTTTCGGGCAGCAGTCTCCGTTGCGCACTCGAGGCCTGACATTGTTCTCCAAGACTTCGAGAAACGAACTATATTCGTGATCGAATTCTCGGCTCCATCCGAATACAACATCACTGCAAAGGAGAAAGAAAAAGAGGAGAGATATCAAGACCTTAAAAGAGAGCTGCTTCGACTGTACCCAAAATATTCGGTACGAGTGATTGTTCTTGTGATAGGTGCTCTCGGAGGTGTGAAATTATCGCTGGTTCGTAACCTTAAAGCCATACCCGCGTGCCAAAAATATGCCAAGGCTCTTGCGAGATGGATGCAGAAAGCTGTCATCCTTGGGTCGCTTCGTGTCCTCAAGACACACGAGGGTTTCGCCGGCCTGTCGTTGTGATTTCGTCGTGCCCTGTGACCACCCATCTCACGGATGTGAGACGTGGCCATAGGTGTATTTTACCGCGGTTCTACTGGGGGCCATTGACATTTTTTCAAGATGGCAGTTGCTCTTAGTGGTACCCTGCGGTGGTTGTTTAACTTTGTTTTTAATTATATATATATAAGACATTCGATAGACTCCCGGCTTGCCTTTACACAGCATTAGAGGTGTTGCATGGCTGCACTCACAATCTCGTTTACACTATATACTTGCGAACGGGCGCCTCCTCGCACACATTTAAACTCATGCTGTAATTACGTGCCCGATATACTCGTAATACGTACACTGAAGCATTTTACTGCGCTCGTAATGCATAAAACGACTCGTTTCTCTTTGTCCCTCTTTTTACCAGTTTTTTTCTTTAACCCCTTACTCCTTCCTCTAACTAACCCCGCGCTGTTTTCAAAAAAAGAAAAAGAGGCACAGTAAAAGAATGAAATAATTCACTTAAAGTGGAAAGAAAAAAAGAGCCGTTCTTCGGTCGACGTGAATTTCTCAAACTCTCAAAGCTTGAGTCACGGGCTCCCTATGCGTGAAATTTGTTTCACGTTTTTGAGACCAAAATTATGCATTTTAAAAGTAATCAGCAATTTTTTTAATCGCTGAATATGTTGCACGTGTGGGCTTGTGATATTTAATTATATTTTTTGCTATCTTAATTCTGGGTGGCCTACAAACTTTATTTTCAAAATTCCCTGACTTTTTTCATTTTTGCCGACCAAAAAATAGTTAAATTTTTAACAAAATAGTTGAATTTTGAACAAATTTGTTGACTTTTCAACCAAATAGTTGCATTTTCAACCTACAGAGATGAATTTTCAATCAAATGGTTAAATTTTTAATAAAAAAATTAAACATCAACCAAAAACAGTTGGATTTTCAACCAAATATTTAAATTTTCAAGCCAAATACGAATTTTTTAGAAGGCTGTTGAATTTTCAACCCAAAAACCACTTAAATTTCCAACAACAACAAAAAATGATTCTCGATCAAAAATGTAATAGTTGCATTTTAAACAAAAAAAGGTCAATTTTGATTCTCAAGAAAGAAAAAAGTTTATCTATATTGTTGTGCTTTCAAGCCCAAAGACAATTTTTTTGTCAAAGAGTTGAATTTTCCACCTGAAAATATGAATATTCAACAAAAAGTTACGTTTTCAAGCAAACAGTTGCATTTTTAACCAAAAAGGAGGAAGTTTCAAGCAAAGAAGATCAGTTTTGTGACAAGCAGTCTAATTTTCAAACAGAAAATTTGAATTTTAAACGAATAATGCAATAGTGGATAGTTCGACTAAAAAAGATTTTAATTCTCAATCAAAAACAGTTGAATTCAACCATAAAAGACGAATTTTCAAGAAAATAGTTGAATCCTCAACCAGAGAAAATTAATTTTCAACCAAGCAGTTGCATTTTTAGCGGGAGGAAGAAACTGCATAAATATAGAAATACAAGACAAATAAATTACTGACGAGAATATTATATCTGGGTTTTTTCAAAATTTTCAAAATTCTCTAATTTTTCCCTGACCCATTTTTTATTTTCCATATTTTCCGATTTCCATTTTTTACTAACCTTGTAAGATTTTTAACATAGCATGTATCTTTTATAAACGGACTAAAACAATCTTAATTTCAATTTTATTATCCTTGTTACTTAATTCACTATCAGATAAAGTACATAGATTTTATTTTTTCAATGTGAAAAAAATGTAATTTACTGTAGTAATTATTCTATAGCTAGGATAAGTGTGGGTATTACTGTGGATGCTCTGATTATTGCGGTTTCAAAGGTAAAAAATGATTTAGAATTTTTTTGAATGTATATGATGCTTTGGAACAATTCAATGAATCTCACATGTTCGTATTTCTATATATTTTTTACCAAATCAGTATTTGGCACACGATTTGCCTTGTTGCATGTTTTACTGCGGCTTCCTAGGAGCTATATCATAACCTCAAAACTAACCTTACTTAGTCGCCAGTGATAATGCCTGTCAGTGTCTCAGTGTGTATTTCACCTAAGTGATTTTTAATCCATGTGATCAAAAATGTAAAACATAATTACAAGGTTTAAATTTCCTAAATTATTGGTAACTACACTTCAAATAAAATAGCAGTATTACAAGCCTAGTAATTGGGTTACCGCAGTAGTTGACGTGCAGTAATCCATGCGAACCCGCAATTATATCTATACGTGGAAAATTTTTTTTAGATTCGCATTTTTCACGTAAATCTAATTTCTTTTCACGTTTTAACAACTGAATTCTATTAATTAGATACCAAATATTGCTTCAAAAGTTAATGCGTAACGAATTTCTCATTGAAACACTTGTTTTTTATCTTCAAAAGTCGTCTTGATTTTTTTTCCGCAGTAGTACCCATTACCCTATGACCCTATGTGTACTCTGGCTATGTGGTGGGTGGTAAGGATAGGTCGAAAGGCGCGTGAAGATCCAAATCTTCAATTCGTATTTCACAATCGATAGCCGTAACCGACTTTGAATAGTTTCGTAAATTGATTCATTAAACTTAATTAAATAGAGAGAAGACAATTTCCTTGAGCAATATCACTGTCTTTATCCTCGTTGTTAAACGCCGATCCTGAAAAGTACGCCCAATTTGGTGTAGTTATGAGTTACAACATTTTTGAAACACGAAGCCAAGTAAAGGCACAATGAAGATTTTCATTATTCAAAATAGATTGCAACACATTTCACACCATTGATTTTCTGTGCTTGCCGTAATAAGCAGTGTGCCACCATTTCCGAAAACTAACTTGAATCTCAATTGGAAAGCCTTTAAATAAATAAAAATAAAAACCTTAATATTCCAGAGAATTTCAGTTTGAATATAATTAAAGTATGTATAGCCTTTTTATATTTCTTTATTTAACAATTCCAATCAGGAAAGCCTTATATCATTAAAAAATGTATAATTAACAAAGCAGAAATAAAATTTAAAAATGTAATTAAAAGCATTCAGATAATAAAAATTTTGTTGAATGTCCTTGAACTATTAGAATCAGTACTGATTTTACGATTTTTGTGCTTCCTATATCAGAATCACCTGCAAAACATTATATTTTATTCTGCTGGGTCTATGTTAATTATGTTTTTTTTTCTCTGTCGTTTAAAGCATTTGTATTATCATCCTTTATGACATTTCGCAATCTAAGTATTATGAATAATTCAATTCTTTGTTCATTATTAGTAATGATTTATTGTCCGACAAAAAATGATGAGAATTTATATTAAAATCTACAATGGATCTTTAAATTCTTAAGGTTCAACTTTTAAAATAATAGTGACTCATAACTTCATAAGTGCGATGTAATCTAGCATGTTTTTATTACATCACTATTTTTGTAGGTCAAAGAACTTGTAAATTGCATAATTCAATTATTTTTTTATTATCCTTTTTAATTACTGAATATACCTAGATCTTAATAGTACAAATTATTAGGCACTGACTAGTGTTATGGAATTTTCGGCAGTTCGAAATCATAGCAAAATTTGTGTCTTGTTTGCAGAAATTTACGTATGTAAAGTTTCGCAAAGTTAACAAATGTTATCATTTTATTAATAATGATATTTTTACTAGATTATGAACACTCTTTTGTTATTAAAACACTTGTTCGTTATTAAAAATTGTACTTCCAACCTCGCCAGAACTTTTTCTCAGAATTGTTTAAAATTCGCGTTACGTAATTTAAATTGCATGCGCTATTAAGGTTGCATTTGAAAATTGCTTAAATTTTACATTACTGTTTGAGATTAGGAAAATGGTCTTGATATTCGCTGTACTGTAGATACATAATTTCCTTGAATGCTCGTGTGTGTTACGAATCCGAGTGGGTATATTCTGTGTCACTGAAAGGTTATTTATAATACTTCGTTTAACAGTGGTAGAGGTTGAAACACAAATTCTATACGATGGTGATAGCAAATACTCGGGTACACTCGCCTTAAAAAGTTTGAAAATTTTTTTAGATTATTATTTTTTACCAACACATCCATCCATTTTTTTTATGTTAGTTTACTAATTTTTTAACTCGGTTCTTAATTCTTATAGTAAATAATAAATTCATAGATTACACATTTTTTTACAAAAGTTTGAAAAATATTTTTCAAAATAAAAAATAGGTATTTGAATTAATTTCTTAATCATCTGATCACTCAGTATTTTTTAAATATTATTTTACTTACTGTAAAACTTAGTTCTTATTTATTTTTTTTTTTTATACCATTAAGCCGTTTCCCTTTTGGCGAGCCTCTAGGGGTAGGCGTGACACTACCCGATTCGGGTAGTGTTTCTAGGTGGATAGTTTCTTGTAGTAAATAACTACAAGTGTGGGCTCACCACACCCACGACCGCCAACAGCAACGCAGTAGTATTATTCTCGAACGGTCACCCATCCAAGTACTAACCGCGCCCAACACTGCTTAACTTCAGTGATCTAACGGGAACTGGTGTTTCCAGCGTGGTATGGCCGTTGCCATAAATAATAAATTCGTAGATTATACATTTTTCCGATTAATTGGAAATCAATTCTCATAAATAAATTACTATTCCGAAAATCATAAAGTTTTGTTGGTGTCTGTATGTCTGTATGTTTGGTTGCCTAAATATTCTATCCACACTAACTTTTGAAGGATTTGACTAATCCAATCAACTGTTTTTACTCTTTTTTTAGGGTCCCACAAATAAGGTCGAGTTTCTTAACGGTATTAATCTAACCAAAATCAAAAAATTTATATCATTTTTAAAACTCAAAAAAACATTTTTTTAAGAGTTTCAGAAATGAGTTTCATGTTTCTGGCAGATGGCAAAAGGACTTGCAAATTATCTTCTGACATTTGAAAATTCGACAAAAATTTGAAAAAAATATATGCTATTTGATAGTTTAAAACATTTCAAAAAATATAGAAGAAACTTCTTTTATGGTAGATTAAAAACGTCTAAAAGTTCTATGAAATATTAATAATCTAGTAGAATATGTTAGAATCCTTTTAAAATACAGCAATAATTTTTAGTATCTTTTTCGAATTCTTTGACTTTTTTATTTCAAATTTAATCTCCTGAAAAATCCTTTGAACTTATTCCAACAATTTACATTTTAGTAAATAGCCAAATTTAATTTGTATTAACATTATATATCAAAAAACATACCTTCTTCTTATATTCCATTTTATTTCATCTAGATCGTTTCATTTTTCAAACTGAGCCGCCTGTATAACCTAATTGTCTAGCGCAAAGCGCGAGTGTCGCAATAAGAGTGTAATCATCAAAGTCGCAGGTGTTTTGAGAACCATCTTAAAAAACAATGTTAGTTCCAATTTATGCCTGAAGGTAATCAGGGGTTTGAATCACAGTTTCTCGATTTACGGTGTGAAGCGTGAGACCACCCCCAATACGCCCTGATGTTAAACTATTTAGGGTATTGGCCCAGAATTGGTAAAACTTCTCACTGTTGGTTCTGTGCATTATATATGTGTATATAATATATGTATATTAATATATTATGTTATATTATATTATAATATATGTGTGTGTGTGTGTGTGTGTGTGTGTGTGTGTGTGTGTGTGTGTGTGTGTGTGTGTGTGTGTGTGTGTGTGTATAGTTAAAAGTTTGTCATAAGTACAACCGCAGGATTTCGCCGGGAGCGATTGCTAATCTAAAAAATTGCACCCGCTCCCAGCGAAATTGCGGAAAAATTTCAGCTGTAACCACGTCTCACGACCGTGAGATAGGTGATTGCAGGCTGCGACAAATTCAATACGATAATCCTGCAAAAGTCTCGTGCACCCTGAGGACACGGAGCGACCCAAGGACGACCGCCTTCTCCCTTATAAGGTCTTTGTACCTCTCTTTATTTTTAATTTTATTACTTCTTATTACTATATTTTGTGTGTGTGTGTCACTTTTCAGGTTAGCACCCCCTCCCGGCGCAATTCTGCGGTAAAGTACTTATATCAAATTACAATTTAGTAACGTTTCTAAATTTTAGACAGCATCGTTTAGAAATTATAGATAAAAAAGTACGCAAAATATCTTGTCACGCAATTGTCCCAACGTACAAACTAAAAATTACAAATAACTTAGCAATATTATCAAAAATTTTTTAAATATTCGAAGTTCACTCATATTACTTATATTGAGTTAAAAAAGATAAAAGTTAAGAGTAAAGTTCAACATTTTAGAGTTGAGTATTTTAAATATCACTTCAAAGTTTGTCCCGCAAGTTTTTTGCCTTGTCATGCTACATTGCTATTTGAGGATGAAAGTCGAAATCAATTATTCAAACTGTTCATAATGTGGACTATAATTTTTAATTTTATACTTACGAAGATTTTATTATGATTGAAAATTGATTTATCAACGTTGATTCTAAATAACAGTTAATAATTATCACTATTTTTGCGTAATATTTTGTATAAAATGTCCGTTAACGCTATATATTAATTTATCGTACTATAAAATGAGAGAATGTTTTGAAATGCTGAAGTAAAAAAAAAAAATTCATAGCAGTTCGAACTCGAAAGTTCATTGCCTCACTACCCGATTCGGGTAGTGTTTCTAGGTGGATAAATACTACCAGTGTTAGCCCACCACACCCACGACTGTAAAGTGCGGAAGTGAATATCAAATAAATGATTAAAATGGTCATTTTTCCCGTATTGTTAAATAATCTTATTGGTTCTTCATATATTTAAAAAAAAATTATTTTATCGTAGTCGCATGTTCTGTCACGCGACCTTTAGTAACGTATAATATTCATATCCATCACAAGTACATTCCTTGTTCTATTAGTGTTATATTTTCATACACTTTTGGGTTTCCCCTTAATGACACAAAAATATTTTAGGCTGTTTGGAATTTTTTTTAATTTTCGAAAATATCATTGTCTAGAATGGTCAACTTTTTGGCAATCACCCATATATGCAATGTTTACCAGTAGGGTGGGTTTTCATCTCTTCACATATTTAGCATAATATAACATGTATTAAAGTAAATCGACTATTCCCATACGTTATTATGAGGAGAGGCTGTATTTAATTTTTAATTAATATGGGGACGGCGACTGACACTTGTGGCCGCTAGGGTCGCTAGTGCGCGTGGAGATACACGAGATGACGGTTCCAACGGTGGTAACGTCTGCTATTCAAATTATATCAGTCCTTCCTAACGCAGCGTTATGGTGTTAGCTTAAAACACTATTTTCGAAATGCCAGGTGTGGATGCGGTAATGGGGTGTACAAATAAAGAAAAAAATCGCTTTTAAAATAATAAAAAACTAAGGAAACTGTAGATAATGCCTTGTGCCTGCGTACAAGGTATATCTCCACTCATGGTGCTGCCCACGTATACGTAAATTTTGCTCAATAGAGGCATTTGGGACAATTTTCAAATGCAGTTGAGTAAAACGGATTCTGTTGACAAAAATAAAAAAATCTTTTCCTTTTCCTTTGACGCTGCGTTTTCCTTTCAATTTTCTCAAGCAATCACTCGTTTTACTCAACTGTTTTTTTCAAAATAAACACGTAAAATAGTTTTAAACTCTACCAAAATAATATAAAACTTTCTCCAAATGCCTCTATGTCCCAGCTTTACGCTGTTAAAAAAATCTGATCAAAACTTAATATACATGTGAGTAAAGTTATTTGCATTGCCGTAAATTAATTTTAACATACGATCATATGAAGCGTTGGGTGAAAAAACAACCTAACCCGGGTTAGATTGTTTTTCCGTAAATCGCTTTTTCGGAATCAGCGAACCCTAATTAGTTAGTACACAGCTTAAAACTAATATAAAAATTAATATTATTTACGTAAATCACGTTATACTAGAGTAGGACGCATGGAGAAACATCGGGCGCGTAGCTCCCGTTCTTCGCTCTCGCACAGCTATGCAGACATTAAATAATGTTTAAAACGTGAAATTAATAAAAAAATATCTATAATACCCATTGGATGGAAAAACAACCTAACTCGTTTTGTTTATTTTCAATTATTTGAATTATTTTTTTTTCTATTTTTTTTTCTCAACAGGAGTTCGCTTTTAGATTGTAATACTTTATGCGTAGGAAAGGATTTATTTTTAAATTAATATTTTCTTAGTTTAATAACAGCTTAAAATCTTTGAATCGATTTATCTCAAAACACGATTTTCCGAGTAAGGTTGGTTTTTCACCTCGTTTTTCACCCAACGCTTCATATGTTGTAAAATTAATACACATGCGTATATTAAAGTCGATAAAACAGAGTTCGTGTAAACAAAAAGTTCTTTGATGCCTTCAGATCTTATCAAATATTAAAAAATAAAGTAATAACCTCAAATTCGTCGACTGAATTCCTACTTGCAATTAAAGTGCAACGTACGGGTGGAATTTTTTCTAAAATTCGCTGTGAGTATTAGAATTTTAACGTTAGTGCACGTGCTTGGGGGTTAGGTTTCTCAATTATTTGCTTAATATTGAACTTTTCTCTTAAAAACCAGTGTAATTTATATTTATGTAGGAGAAAATATTATGTTTGATTATTTATATTTAAAAATTGGTGCCAAAATTGTTTTTAATTATGTACCTGAAGTTCAGAACGTTCAAATGAACGAAACATTTTTTCTCAGTTTTATTTTATCAAAAAGTAATGTTCCAACTACATTCAAAATGAAGCATTTGAAGTTTATTTTGTAATCTTTTATTTTTAATATAAAATTAATCAATATTCAGCGCTGTTTCTAGTTTACAGAGCCATCAGTAAAAATTTCGATAAATGATCAATATGCGGTATATGAAATTTAATAAGATAGTCTCTTAATGACGATTACCTAGGTTTTAGATTTAATATACAAATGTATATTAAATGTATATTAAAATTGCAAAAAATTTTAACAATGTACGCAAATCTTGCGGAATCTTTTCCCAATTCATTTTCTCCGTGTACGTTGATTAAAATTTTTAATTACTAAATTTGAAAATTATAAAAAGAATAAAAATTCAAATTTTTATATTTCGTTGACTTTAAGTTGTAACAATGTAATTATTATAAAAATTTAAATTGTCTATTTGGTAATAATCACTATGATTATGATTTTGCGATGCTCTCTTAGTGCGTTCAGTTACCGTTTTCACAATGTGATATAATGATAACAAAATTATTGTCCTTTTTTATCAGTTCGTGGAGGACGACTGATAAGAGTATCTATGACTAATATTTGATATTTAAAGAGTTTCTACACAATATATATATTTTATCCGGCAATCAGGATTTTAAAAAAGTGTATTGCATATTAGAGTTTAATTATTACTTTATAATCATCAATGATCATCATTGTTATGAGTCTTGTTCTGGGTCATTATATTTGCAGGAAACCCGCGACTATCCGCATTCTCACAGACACAATTATCGTACACATTAACTATATTACTATTGTACATTTGTAGCCCCCTTTTTCACCAAGAAAACTTATTGAAAATTTTGTACAAATTTATTAATTCAAAAATGACAAGCTCAGTTATAATTTTAATTTATACTATATATCAATTTATTTTAACTGAATCATTACGTAAAAGTATTTTATTTCGGTTTCGCGAATTAACACAATGAAATGAACAATTTTGCATTTACAAAGAGAACCATTTTTACTGATATCTGCGCATGTTGAAGACAGGCTCTAATTAATTAAACAGTAAATTAATTCTACTAAAGCTATTCAAATTCTAAATTATTTGAACGTGAACGAGGTAACAGATTTATCGGTGAAACTATATAGTCGGTCGATCGAACTCTCGATATTAATTATAAATTGTGGAGCATTGTTCCCATCCATAAATTTATTTTATAAATTAATGAAACGCTTTTCGAACGAGTAGAGTAAATGATATAATGTATAAAGTTTAACAAATGATAATTTTATTTTAGTTTCACTACCAAGCATTAACCTACACGCGATATGGTTATCGTGTCGAAGACCGATAAAAAAGCACCCGTTACATAAATACTATTCATGCTGGTTTGATACTATCGCAAAACGGTGCCCTAAAACAGAAAAAATCTTGTAGTTTAACATATTTTGACGGAAGTTGTTAAAAATATACGATGATATAAGATATCACAGAATTCATAATGGAAGATAATGAATATAAATATAAATATTTTTATAAAAGTGTTTCAGAAATTGCATATGAATTCTTCACTGTGCTGATGCCTTATATATATGATGACATACTATAAATTAAAGGCAATCATCTCTCCTAATTTGAGTAACACATATACATCAACGATTTCTATTGTGTGTGTGATGCATTCTCTATTGGCTCGATAGTCGATGAGTTATTGCGAGGATGTATGTCTATATGTATTTGGGAAACACAGTCATGAATGCACGTTTATGATACTGCACACCTGTGTAACATATCAAGAGTAATACGTGCTGGCTAAATTATCCTACTGCCATAATGACGTTTCAATGATATTATGTATATTCCCCAAGCCCATAATTTCCACTTAATCATTTAATTTATCTTCATATGTATAAATTAAATTAAACTAGAAACAAAAGTTTTTTTTTTCAGAAAAGGGGTTTATTTTGAGCTAGAAAATAGGCTTAATTTTAAGTTTGAAGTCGTAGGTCAGGAAAAAGCTGGAAATCAGGGAAAAGTAAGGGACTTTCGTTGGTCAGGAAAAGTTAGTCAGGAAATTTTATAAGAGGCACTTTAAATAACTGTCAAAAATAAATGAAGTTTTGCGGCCACCCTAATATAATATTATTCTTAGTAATTAATTTGCCTTGTATTTTTATTTCTATTATTTTATTTTGCGCAGTTAGTTCCTCCTAATGATTATTTTGTCGCAGTTAAAAATGGTATTATTTGGTTTGAAATTCAACCATTTTAGTATAAGATTAAATTTTTGTTAAAAATTAATATTTTGGCGTTGAAAACTCAACTGAAATTTTTCTTGAAATTTAATTTTTTTAGTTGAAAATTAATTTTCTTTGGTTAAGGATTCCAGCATTTTGTTGAAAATTCGTATTTTTTGGCCGCCGTTCGCCACGAACTATGTACGATGTTTTTCATAAAAAGCGCATCGAAAATTCGGCTTTCGCTACCTTTTAAGTGATTCGCAGTCGCCTGTTTCAACTTTCTAGTCTAGGGTTGAAAACACAACTTTCGACCCGCTCAAGAGGCAACGAAAGTCGAACTTTCGATGCGCGTGTTATGAACAATACTTTCTGGTTGAAATATCTGATATTACACTATCCATCGAAGATTCATTTTTTTTATTGAAAATTTAACTACTTGGCTAAAGGTTGTCAAAAAACAATGTTTTTTTGTTGAAGATTCTTCATTTTAGTTGTAATTTCATCTCTTCGGTTGAAGGTTGAAGTATTTTGTTAAAATTTCATTTTTTTTGTGGGGTCATTCACGAAATGCGTGATACGTTTAGGTGTGTGGGGGGGGGGGGCCGGCCAAAGAACCATCTCCATGTTACGAAAAATTTAAAAAGTATCACGCGGGGGGGGGGCAGAAGTTTCTGAAAATAGATCACGTATTTTGTGAATGGCCCCTGTTTGAAATTAATTTTTGAACTGACAATGTGTCTCACATTTTTGGTGATAATTTATCTTTTTTAGTTGAAAATTCGTGTTTTTTTTTATGAAACTCATTTTCTTGGTTTGATATGTCCTTTTCTTCGTTGAAAATGCAACTATGTAGTTGAACATTCATCTCTTTGATTGAAACCTTTAAGTTTTTTTTAATTTAAAAAATTTTTTTATGTTTGAGAATTCGACTACTTGGTTGAAAATTCATCTTTGTAGGGACAAAATTCAAGTATTTGTTTAAAAATTCAAGTATTTTTGTTTGAAAGTAATCTTTTTTTTGTCGAAAATTTAACTGTTTTGTTGAAAATTCGTCCTTTTGGATGGAAAATTGATCTTTTTCGCAGTAAATTCATCTTCTTTTATTCAAATAAATTTTTTTTTTTGTATTTCAATCTTAAATTGTTATATTCCGTTTATAAAAAGTCTATGTTGAAAATCATAAAAGATTAAGTTTCCGGTCGTTGAATATTAATGGTCAGGGAAAATTAACCTTATTCATTAAGTATAGTACTTAATTGAAGGTACGAGGGTTGTCTTTTATATTTCGGGAATGGGCGATCCTGCTGCTGCCATCTGACGACCGATGCTTTTATCGTTAAGTTTGACTTATTTTAGTAATTTCTTACTCAAAACGTTTTGAAGTGCGGGCGCAATTTGTGTTGTGTACAGTTCCTTGAAAATTTCATCTCGAGAAAAAAATGGAATTGACTCTTATACATTTCCTTGCGATTATTTTTTACAACTATCGACGTGGATTATTTCAACAACAGTGCATCGATGAACTTTATTCAACTTTTGGCAACGAAGCGCCATAAAAAAACTGCGTATCGGTAGTTCTCTGAATTCGCTCATCGACGAAGTTCGAGAAGGTGGTCCAAAATCAGTCGTTGTCCCAAAAAGCAGTGATGCTGTGCGTGAACTTATACTGGAAGATCGTCATGTGGATATACATATATTGGATATACATAATTTGACAATCGCTCAAAAAAGGCTTGTCTGAAGCGGTCATTTCAAGACACTGTACATGACACAAATTGTGTCCGCACGTCGAAACGTTCTGAGTAAGAAATCACTAAAAAAAAGTCCAAATTAACGATAGAGTCATCGGTCCTCAGATGGCAGCAGCAGGATCGCCCATTCCCGAAATATAAAAGGCAACCCTTGTATATAAACCCTCTTGCTTAAAACTACATTTTTTTCTGTTTAGACAGACCCAAGTCTTATTTTTGTTACACTTTAAATTAAACGTATTCGTTTACTTAAAACAAGACCTTCTGTTGAAAACAAAAAGAAAAACAAGAAATTTTTTTTTTAAGAAAAAGAAACTTGTTTCATGAGAAAAGATTTAAGGCAAAAATAGTCTTAGTTCAAATAAAGTGTAATCAAATTAAGCTGTAACAACACTCCGATTTTTTTCTGAGTAAGAAGCAATTCTGAATAATACTAAGGCGTTAAATAAGATATCAAGCTATTACTTTGTTGATATTTTTATGGAACATGTGACCTAGGATCAGAGTACAGCATGAAAGGCAGTTTTTTTAAATCTCGACATATACTGTGAATGTCGACAAAAATAAACGCTTCAAGTGCGCAAGCGCAAATCACCCCTAACACTGTGGGGGATATATCTTATTCTGTATCTAGTGAGCCATGTTTTTTTAAATCACCCACGAAATGCAAAAAGAAATAGGAAAATAGGACATAGAAAAAAATTGGAAAATATGACTTCCTACTTTCTCATTAGATTCCTTTGTAATTGGATTTGTTTTCCTGTTTTTGATTTATTCTGTGAATTACAGAAAACTAATACTAAGCGTGGGATCTAATATAGCAGAGAAATTGTGACAATCACAATGAAGGCGGGGACGATGCTAATACTTCATGATATGAAATTCAAAGTGGCCTCTTAATGATAATTTAAGAGAAAACTGTCTACCACAAGGAATTAATTCCGCGATGGTCGACTGTGCTAAAAATGTGGGATAATTTTTTTTATCGGAAAGAAGTTAGATAATATATGCTCAAGCTAATTATAATTATTGTCGACTGGTAGGGAAACGACCCAGTTTGTTTCTCTAGCTTTGATTTTGGATCCCGAGTCTTTCCTTCAAAGGTACTTTAATATTTATCGTTTGAAAACAATTTTTTCAAAGAAGTGATTAAGGAAAATTCATTAGCTTATAGTATTTTTATCTGTTATTGTACATACCATTTGCATTAGGAAATATGGATTTTTTCACAAAAGATACTCTTTGTGAAAAGTCTTATTTCTGTTTCAATAATTCAATTCAATTTAATTTGAGTATTTATAATTTAACATAATTATATTATTTAATTAGAGAGTTTAATTATAGCATTCAATTATATAATTTATTCATTTTATCTCAGCCATAACTAGATTCGTGTGCAGCGAAACGACAAACGTAAAATTGTCCTAGTTTTTGACTTTGTTTATTAAACGTGCAACTGCAAATGAGAAAATCCCAGCGGAGGTGGAAAGCATGGAATGAAAGAGAATGAGAACGAAACGGGTAAGCGAAATTAATGTAAAGGAAATTTTAGGACGTAGATTGCAATGATCTACGAGGAAAATAGAATAAAAGCAAAATGAGAAACGCAAAAACGGTTCACCAGAAGGGTTGTAGGAAGGACAGAGCAAAGGAAAGAAAAAGTCAGATCTAAAGAACTAGTTTATTGGACTTTTTCCCATTTGAACTTCATTGTCGTCTTTCTTTGCCTCTTGCGCCTTTATATCACACCGCTTGAACAGCCCTTTCAATGCTTTATTTTTAAATGCTTTTATTTTCATCCATTTTTAATACCCAACAATTTTTATTAAAATCTTAATCTTTAAGAATATACGAATAAGTTTAAACTGCTATCGGAAATAAAGCGACCTATAATTATATCATGCTGGATTGAAAGAGGCACTTTGAATAACTAACTGTTAAGGATAATAAGTATAACATTTTCAAAATTTTCATTTGAAATTGTGTTATTCCATTTATCAAAGATTCTATATGTAGTCAAAAATCTTGCAAGATTAAGATTCTGGTCATTAAGTATTAATGTTCAGCAAAAATGAAAAATTTGTGAGCGAAAAATTAGAGAATTTTCGGAAATAAAGTTTTGCGGCCACCCTGATATATTCTTGCCATTAATTTATTTGCCTTGTATTTCTATTTTTTTTTTGTAGTAATACAATATTAATCATATATTGATGTTGGAAATTCGAATGAAACACGAAGAAAAGTAGATATTAAAGAAGACTATCCAGATATTACTAGTTAATATCTTAGCGATTTTACGATGGGACAGAAATCTACATATTGAAGTAGAGCATCCATAGATATTAAAAAGAAAATTTTACCTGACAATATCCAAGGTATATTAAAAGACAGAGTCTAAATTATTCAATAAATATTTTCTAATCATGCAAAAATTACCTGTAAAGCATGCCAGTTTCTATAAAATCCAAAAGGATTTTACATCGCACTCCTGTTTTTGATGTCCGAATCCTCGAGCATTGATAATAATACGCTGTTCAAGGCTAACATAAGTGAGGCCTGTAGCGTCAAGTTCTAATTTTCTTTACAAAATGATGATATCCATGTCCAAAAACACTTAATCCATTTTCCGCCAAAATTTTTAACGCAGTATATAACCAAAAAACACAACACACACTTCTATTGCTCAAAATACAGACAAATCGGTGTTAAAACTTTTGACGTGGCGCCACACGTCAACGACATTGCGCCAATAAAATTTCGCTTTTTTAATATCTTAGTTATTAACGGTTAATATTACGCATTTTATTCTTTCAATATAAACAGAAATTGCCCTTTAAGATCTTGTATATTGGATAGAAGATTTAAGATATTATACCACATTATCTTTATATTACAGTTAAATATCAAAGTTTTTAATATCTACTCTTCAATATCTATTTTTCTTCATGAATCTTTCTTGTTTACAAATTTAACCATTTTTTTTTAATTTACCTTTTTGATTTAAAAATTCCTGTTTTTTTAGTTGAAACTTTATCTTTATTATTGGATAAAAATGCAACTGTTTGAAACTTAAACTTCTTTGGTTGAATTCTTTGGTTGAGTTTAAACTGATATTATTTTGTAAACTGATAACTGATATTATAAACTGATATTTTTATAATATTTTATATTTAATATTTTATTGTATTTTATTTTAATATTTTATATTTTTATATATTTTTATATATTATTATAAACTGATATATTTAAACTTGATATTTTTCTGTGCGAATAGCGGGAGCTGGAAAAGAAACTATTTGTACCGAAATATCCATACAATATCCCCGTTTTTTCGGTACATGTAGACACCGCCTTAATATTAATTTTATAACAGAAAATGTTACTTTTCCATTTTTGGTTGACAATTGATGTTTTTAGTTGAAAATTCTTCTTTTTTGATAGAAAACTAACAATCTTGATTTGAAATTTTCTGTTTTTTGGTTGAATATACACCTGTCTAGTTGAAAATTAACACTTTTGTTTAAAATTCTTATTTGCGGTTTAAAAAATAAACTGTTTTACAGAAAATTCGTCTTATGACTAGAAAATTCAACAATCTAGATGATGATCCTATCATTGAATATTGTTGAAAATTCGTCTCTTTTGGTAGAAAATTAACCTTCTTGTTTTTAAAATCAATCTCTTCTGGTAGAAATTTAATCTTTTGTGGTTGCAATATCAACTATAACATTTTTTGTGGAGATCTTATCTTTTTAGGTTGAAAATTCCACTATCTGGTTAAAAATTCAACTATATTTTTTTTGAAAATTTCATTTTTTTTTCGAACATGAAACTCTTTGGTTGAAAATTCAACTGTTTTGTAACAAAAAACGTATTTTTTGGTCTTTTTGTTAAAATGTAATCTTTTTCGATTGAAAATTTTACAGTTTTGTTGAAAATTCGTTCTTTTGGATTTAAAGTTAATCTTTTATGGTAGAAAAGGTATATCTTTTGGTTGAAATAAATCAATTTGAAATTTTTCAATTTTAATTCGAAATTGTCTTATTTCTTTTATAAAATATTCTATGTCAAAATTATAAATATATGAGAATGCTGGTTCTTTCAATATTAATGGTCAGGGAAAATAAAAAATTGATCAGGGAAAAATCAAGGAATTTTAAAAATGATGTTTTCGGACAACTTGTACTATATTACTGGAATACTGCTGGTTTGGTACCAAACTAATAGTGTAAACGGTACTGGGCTAGTATCCGATTAAACCTATTAAAATTTAAATAGTAAATTTTTTCTTGGCTATTTACAACATTTAACAATTTTAATTCAATGAATTTTGTTGTATGTGTATTACAATCAATGGGTAAAAAATATTTCTCAAAAGTGAAGTGATCGTTATATCAACATGCTACTGTTATCTGGTTTGTTTACAAGATAATTTCTTATCTTGATTTTATTATTTAGATAATCTTGTATGGAATCTGGAAAATACAACCGCGTGGAGATGGATAAGAATAGACGGAGTAATTTAAACTAATATCCTTCGCTTGACTCACTTCTATGGAATTTCATTATTCGTTTTTGTTCTTTGTTCTAAAGCTTACCTTATATTTAAAAAAATTTTTAATTAAAAATTTCACATAAAAGTCTGGGCTTCCGAAAATATGTCCAGTTTGAGGTATTAGAGTTTATTATTAAAAATTAAACAAAATGTAAACTATATATCTGGACTGACATGTAATTATTGAAAATTAAACAAAGGGAAATTGAGAGGTGCGGTCGGTCAGCTTGAAGTGAAGTAGTTCCGATTTATTTATAAAGCGTTTGCTTGGGAAAGATGTCGTGGGTGGCCTTTGAGGACTCACCAGTGGAAACACCCTTAAGCCTTTTAACCCTGTCCTTCATTGTCTATGTCAAATTGTACATTACAACGTCTGAAAACTCTTGGGCCATTTTCGCGTCTGCATTCATGCGTACATTACGGTCAGACATCGCAGAGTGAAATAATCGGATAAAGCGAGAAAGTACAAGCCATTATCGAATTGGAAAAATGATTGAATTTTCCGCTACACTAGAACTCGGTGGCCGCTGGACCGGACATTTTTTGAGACCGGAAAAAAGCGTGAAATGACAATGAATTCATTTTTTCGCCGAAAATTTAAAAAATGTTTGGCAGAATAATCTATTCAAACACTTGTAATATCCCAAAGTTCATATCACATGTTATAATGCAATTCAGAATACTTTCAGTTTCAACTTTTTTTGAATGTTAAGTTCAATCGTTAGCTTTTTCAATTATGAAATCATTCAGTTTGCAATGCTTAATAAATTTGCCATTTTAGGTTTTCATTTTTAAGCGTATGTTTTCAATTCACAGAATTTTAAAATGTTATTAAGTTTGTGGGAAGAATTTTTTATTTTCAATTTTTGTATGAATTAGGAGAGGGAAATATTTATTGTTAACATTTTTATCGAGTTGGAAGGGAAGTAATTGTAATTTTCAAGTTGTTTCAAACTGGAAGAGGCATTTATTTTGTTCTCAACATTTTTATTGAGTTAGAATGAAGGAAATTTTGGTTAATTATTGTTTTTCTGAATTAGAAAAGGCCAATTTTGTGTTGAAGTATTTTCGTGGTTTGGCCGCGGGGGGAAATTTGGTATCCTTCAATTGTGACATGCTTTATTTTGAACATTTATATTTACGTGAGTTAAAAATGAGGATTAGCTTTAATTTAGAGCGTTGAAAATGATTGCGTGGATTTATATTTTTTAACCAGAAATCTTTGAACTGTTCAATTTATAAAATTCAAAAAAGTTCCAATTTTAGTGCTTTAATTTGTAGTTCAGTTGTGATTACTCCAAATGACAAAAATTTCTGTTTCAAGAGCTCGAATTTTTTAATTTCGGTGACCATGAAAAATGTTGTCGAACCCTGAATTCAACTAACTTGTACTAATTTTTTAGTAATTGAAATGTTTTAACAATGAATTTGTGATTTCTTTAAATTAAACTTTAGCACACAAAATTGTTAATTTTTGACGGAGAGGAAATTTCAATTAGTAAAAGCGAGGCAACATAAAAGAGACAAATGGACGCTAAGCAGAAGAAAAAAGAAAAAAACATTCTAGTTGTTTTATGCATGCGTTACTCTCACCACAAAGGTAGATGATTGTGTAAAGAGAACATTTAAGAAACTCGGCTCCTGTGACATACACTACGTTGCACTTGTATTTGTATTTTGTATGTACATTAGTTGCCCACAAGCGTTGTTCGTATGTATAAACACTGTTACCGTAAAACAAACGGGGAAAGGCAAGTTTCCTTCATCAGCTAAATGCAAATATGTAGTAGTTACCATTAGATAAATTATTTAGAATATCATTACGTAGTCAGAAGTTCTGCATTCAAATTTCCAATCAAAAACAGCTATTGCGTATTTTCTCACAGTATATCAGTTCAGTTATTACTCTTATCATCTGTTCTTGAGGAGTTGTGTAAATTCAGCAGGAAATTTTTTTGCAATTTTAAATTCGCTGATTGACGGCAAGTGCAAACTCAGTTTTGTTGACAGAAGTGGATAGAAAAATTGAGGGGGTTCAGTACACAAAACTGCAGAATGTTGAATAAAACTGAAAAGCCAGACTCACTCTGCCACCGATGCGATGGCGTGCTTTATTATCATAATAACTTTTCAGACTCGGTTTCCAGTCTTATCCATTTGGGCGACGTAATTTATAATGCGATTCCGATAAAATGACGCTCGAATCAGTTTTCTCAAACATTACTTAATGACGAACATGCACAACGTGAAAATAAGTAAATACTGAAAATGTTTTAAAGAAGTTTATTCTGAAGGACTTATAATAATTTTAAATTAAAATTATTACATTAAATTTAAATTATTAAATTAAATTTAAGTTTTAAAAAATTGAAAACTTCTCAATTAAAAATTATATAATTCAATTTTTATATTTATTAATTAAATTAATAAATGTACGGAAGAATTATAAGAATGATTGTTCTTTTGACATGTACAAAATAATTATATTAAAAACTAGAATATACTACCGCGTGTGGTGAAAGTTTAAATTTTTTCATCTTGCAAAATAATTTATTATATTATACAATTTTTATAATTAAAACTTGAATCTGAAACATTTAAAAAAAAATTGCAAATGTGAAAACCGGAGACAGTAGCTGTTATACAATATAAATTTATAACTGTTAAAATACATATAGTATTTAAAAAAGAAGTATTGAAAGTTGAACACCTTTTAATTGAAATGTACAAAGTGAAATAATTAAAAATGGAATATTCAAAATATTCTAACTTGACTTTAAAATCTGTATAGGAGTGTTGAGCAATCTCAAATTTTATTTTTAAATCTCATGAATAAAAAATTTAGAAATATTTCTTTTGCTGATTTCAAACTAAACTGTTCACGATTTTTTTATAAATAAAACTTTAAGCTAAAGTATTTTTTCGTTGAATCTACACAAATTAAATTTTCTTCACATGTAAAATATTTTAGGTGCTCCAATTTGAAATATTTTCAATTTTAGTTTAAGGGCAGTGAAGAGTGTATTTTCATATTTATATATTTAAACTATTAATTATAGTAAGGGCGGAATGACAAATCTTGGAAAGAAATATTTAATTATACCTATAAGTATCACGATTTTATTATTAATAATGGAACACTGAGAAAAATGGATTATACGAACTGGATAATAGAATGAAAGAATAATACACCGTATTGAAAAGTATATTAGCGCGTATAATCTATAATACTTTTCTAATATATGAAGATGTTACCAAATATAATCTCTAGATTTTAAATTCTTATAATCTTCAGATATTAAATTGTAACATCTCAGATTTTTAAATATCCAGGCGTCTGTGTAGTCTCAGATGGTACGTCGCATCGTGGCGCGTGTCAGACGCATCCGTCGCATTGAAACAAGTAAAATTAAGTTATAAAATGATTATTAGTATTAAATTACACGTGATTTAGATTTAGAAAATGGGTAAGCTCATATTTCTTTTCGTTACACATCACTGCCACTTGTACAAGTACAGAAACATAGCCTCCTTTACTTTCGTTTTTGTAGTCTTATGATAGCCACTTTCCTGCTTATAGTGTGAAAGGGTTAAAAAATTTCCGAGCTCGTCTATCAAAATTTTGTATAGGTTTATAAACACGTTTGTAAAAATTATTATGTATATATTTGAGGTCATCTAATGGACCAGGATTATAATATGGATATTAGATTTTTAAATCTTGGATTATAGATTTTATTATCTCAGATTATAAAGTTTCATAATCCAAGATATCCTGTAATATCTATTTCTTAATTATCTATAGATTGTAGTTCTAATAATCTGGATCGCTGTCCCATAGTTAATAGTCCGAGATTATATCCGGTAACATATTTTTTATTATCGGGTATCATTCATTTTTCTCAGTGAATTTTAAAACGCAGTTTCTCGTCGTCCCGAAATTCGGGATGACCAGTGCCACATAAATAATATTGGTCCAACCCCCCTAATTTTTCGGGACGACTAGACACAGCCATTTTAAAAAAGAGGAAATATTCCTGATTATGAGAACCATTTTAAACATACAAAAAATTGTTTATGTAACCTTTTTTCCCGAATTTTACATCGCCGTCAATGGATTTTAAACGAGCTAAGTAATAAGTATATTCACTAAAAAAAAATTCCTTAATGGCAGAAATAATTTTAAAAACATTTAATGTTATTTAAAAATATAACATTTCTCATAAAAACCTTGTCTTTTTCTTCTTTTCTACGTGTAAAAAGATATGTTTAATCTCATCCCTACTTTTTCCCTTTTTTGTAAAAAAATTACCCTATTTCCCATTTTTTTAGCTACTTTTGCATTGTGATTCCTGCCCGTGTCAAAAAATATTAATAAAGTCACCTGACGTGACACCACTCCCCTTATTTTGAACATTGAGAATGAAATTTTTAAGTAATTTATTTTTTTTTGTTTCAGGTAAGATGTCTTTTTAATTCCGATACTTTTGTTCTACCGTTTTGTCTCCACTGCGTAAGTAAGATTTGAAAATAACAATATTTGTAATATTTAATAGTAGTTAAAGTGTTTTTAACACTTTTTTATCGTGGTGATAATTATATTGGAATAGAGTGGGACGATGGACGTGGAAGTTAAGGCGAAGGCTTTGGACCCACTCCGTCGGCTTGCGGGTTCGATTCCCGCCTCGCACTCTGGAAGAGCCTCGATGGCCCATGCGGTGAACACTAGCCTAGCAAGGGACTGTTCATCTCCGGAGAGTCGTGGGACTGGTACCTCTAGACTTCTAGAGAAAAAGGTTCTCTAAGTACTTAAGGCTGTTGCTCTTGGTGGTTCGGAACCCACCTTAAACTGTAGGTCCCCCTTCCACCACCAATTAAGTGCGTGGGAGTGTGTGTAAAGGAATAGGGAAGAGATACAAGAAAAATGTAAACCCTCAGGGGACACATTAGAAGTTTCCATTCCATTCCATAATTATATTGGAATACAGTAATTACTAAATAAATTTGTATTATTTCAAGATTTTCGTATTATGCCTATTTTATGCAATGCTCAGAGGGATTTGCGTTAAATCAGGCAATCATTATAAATCAATAAACCTTGAAAACGGCGGGAAATTTATTGTCCAAGAATGAGTCAGAATTATTCCCTCTATCACTCACAACAGAGAAAAATTTATCTTAAAACAAGAGCATAGTCATGTTTTCTGTTTCGTTTTGAACCACGTGAATATCGTTTTTACACAAACAGAATTACTTGGAAGCAAGATTAGGTGCAATTTCTTGCAAGAGGATAATGTTTGGTGCAAAAAGATTCTTGGGAAAAATGAAAATCCTCTAAACCTTCAATTTGAGATGAAATTTCATTTGCGTCGAGAATCAGCCTTTTGACACAAAAGGACATTTCTCTGAGTGATTACAGTAAAATAGATTAACATAAAAATGTTCTCTTCATGTGGGAAAGTGTAATGTAAAATTATCGTATATTCAACTCCCGATATAAGCACTGTTTCGGGCATGTCTTGCATTTGTCTTCAGCAGATCATTTCTGTTGGTTTAGGCGGAAGACGCAACTGGATACATCTAACGCGCTGAAAGTGTGGACTGTACTATTTAAAACATTTTTAATTTAAAGATGTTGATTCCTCAATTAAAATTAAAAAATGGTTCATCATAACATTTTAATTTGTCAACGTGCTCTAATTTGATACTTTAATCATTTTAAAATGTTCTTAATGTGGAACGCTTCCATGGAAGCAAAAAAACAAACTTCTAAAATGAAACGATTTATAATTGCAATTATAAATGGTTTCATTTTAAAATTTGGTTTGCAATTGTTTACACTTTTTCAGGCTTCCATTTACCATCTCAAATTTTTAACGCTTTCAAATTCAAGGCTTTACATTTCCATTTCATAATCTACGTATAGTCAATCTCAAAATTCGTCAAACATTTATAATGAATTATAAAATCAACAAAAATAAATCCATGGTTAATTGCTTGGAATTTTTAAGGAAAAATCTAAGGGTATTTTAGTAGAAAAAATAGTTTAGGTTAAAATCATTTATTCAACCAAAGTTAATATATTTGGAAGTTATGTTTTAGCTTCAAATTGTATGCCTATACGTAAAAGTTATAACCCTTATTCAATCCTAATAATGAGATTATAAAATATAAATAATTTAAAATATGTAAATGCTAACTTTCAGTTGACCTGAAAAATTCAAAAATTCCACAGGATAAATTTATTAAGACCTTGTCTCACGGTAATTACCATAGTATTTAATTACCTTAAACTTTCAATACTTGAAAACTTCATGGATAGCAAATAGTTAATGACTTAATAATCATGTTTAACTTCCGTATTTTTATTTAAATTCACCTGCTAAAATTAAAATAAAATTTTTTAAAACTGTTTTGAAACTGAAAATCGGGTTCACTCTTTTTTTTAAACAGATTGGGCCTGTTAGTGCGAGCGGAAAAAAATTTGACTAGTCGAGACAAATTGAACGGGCTTTTAGGCGTGTGCTATACCGCATTCTGTGGGCAAATATTGTACTACTCCTCCTCCTTTTCCTCCTATAGGTCAATACTTTTCCCATCTATTTTACCACTCGTGTGTAAAATTATCAGATCTATCTGGTCATTGTCGGCTAAATTATTGTCCAACATAATGGAGAAGGTAGTGGATGATACGAGCCTATGTGTGTTTACTGTGTATATGTGTTTATACTCTGAACTGGAATTAAGCCAGTTCAGCACAGTTTGTAGGAAAGTTAAATGATTGGCATGGCAGAAGATAATAAAAAAGCGTGCTACAGAAATTGAATATTAGTTGATAACATTTATTTTAATTGCTTCAATATTTATTTATATACAAAACTAAAATTAAATTGTATATAAATGTTTGTTTACTAAACAGTTTTGATCAAAAAATGGCTTTTGATTTTCTATTATATTTAAAAACCAAGTAGTTAGACCTATTCTATATCTATTTTTTCAATGTACTTAATTATTTATAACAATATCTTTCTGCAATTTCAAAATAGTTTTACTTTGAATACCTAACTACATACCTTCACGCGGCACATGTAGTTTCACGTAGATTAAGATATTATCATTGCAAGTCATTATAACGAAAGGCAACTGGGACGTGCTAACAAAGAAGCGCTGTTTGCTCGCACAATATCCAATAATCAAGAAGCCAACATCACTAAGTTTAGATATCATATTTTATTCTGCAATTCTTTATAATCAGTAATCCTTAAAAAGTTTTTGAAAAAGTATTACGAAAACGTTCTTTAATTGAAGGCTTTAATCGGAGAGTTGATTATCTGCGTCAGCGTTCGAGGAAGAAAGGACAGAAACAAGCCAAACGAGTTTTTCGTCTCTTTCCTTATTTCACGGTGCACCCAGAACACGTATAGGCACACGTAGGCCAGTCAAAAAAAGCTAAATTCATAATTATTTTGTTTTGAAAATATTATACTCAGATTTCCAAATGATTTTTCTATTTTTGCAGGTTATTAATTTTATTCAATATTGCATTGGACATATTTAATCTTATATATATTTATCTTACTGAATATAGTTATTATTTTAAATTTATTTTCGAAATCTTTAGGAAAGATCGATTCAATAAAATTCTGATAGGCTTAGATTAGGAGGAGCCGAAATGCAAATATTCAAGCTTTGATTCGCGTTTGCGATAATTATTTTGCATTGTATGCATAATAATGGCACTGTGTTTCCGCGGGATTCGCTTGCTCGAGCTCGAACAGCACGACATGCACGCGTTCACACATGCACATTTCCAGGCTCACACATTTTCACATATTTACACATACACACTTATACTAACATTTGCGGGTTCACAGGCACTTCTACTTCGAACTACGAATTCAGACCAACACACACACACACACACAAGCGACAACGCTACACTCGACTGCGTGATTCATGTGCCAATTACCACATACACAGAGAAGCAGGTTCGATGCTGTCATGCGCGTATATGAATGCACTCGCGTATACTGATAGACATTAAAATTCATGAAAAGAGTTTATTTCAAGTTTCATACGCGAAAAATACACTACCATTTTCGTACACATTAAATTTACTCATTCGAATGTCCTTAGAGGCGAATAAAAGACTCAACTGATTTCTATTGTTATACTTTATTATAATAATTATATATAATTAAATAAATATTAAAAATGAATCATTAACTCGTCGCCTTCCACAATGCCAAAAAGCACTTTTTTGTTGACAAAAATCCCTCGACAGTTCAATTTGCAACGAATTTCGATGCATTGTTTTTTTAATGCCCGTAAGGCTTCCAGATAAAACGAGCAGCTATCAATAAATGATTTCAGCCAAAGCAACATTTGTTTGTTAAATAATAAAAGCCATTTTTCTAATTTAACTTTTCATATGTGTCATATTGTTTTAAAGATTTTTAAATTCAATAAAAACAGGCCCTTCTCTTCAGAAATAATTTATATTTGTGTTCGAGTAAGAAAAAACTGTAATGATGTTATAAAAAAAATCAATGAACAAGAATCATTTTTTCGTGATTTGTAATGATTATTTGTTGAAATTCATTGATTTTGCATAAAATATGAGAAGAATTAATATACGATTAAAATTAATTAAAAATAGTTGCTCTTTTCCAATTATTTAAAAAAAATGGTAAAAAATTCAGTTTGACAAAGTCTCAATGAATAGGCTTAAGTTTTTCGCACAATCAACTAGAATTGTATTTTCAGTGACTCCTTATTGTTGTCATATTTAGTAATTTGACAAAAGTTTTTATTTATTTAAACAATTCCTATAAACAAATGCTTATGTTTACCATTCTTCCATGAATAGACTCGATTGTCTTTACGGAATAAAAAAAATTTCTTTTCAAACATTTATTCCTGTCATATTTTTTAAATTAACAATAAATGTCAATTACATATACAATTTCTAAAAACAGATGCACATTTAGATATTTTTTCTATGAATAGTTTTAATATTTTTATCGAGCTAAGATGTATTTCCATATGAACGTCTCGCGTAGATAAATACACCCGACTTTCGGTTTAGGAACAGTGTCGGGGGTCTACTGCAAAAAAGCCCTGTTCCTAAATTGGGATTCGGGAGTATCGAAACGTAAATAAAAAAAACCATGTTTATGTGCATTGATTTTGCATTGATTTTTAAGTATGAAAATAAAATATTTATAATTATGATTCAAATTTATGAACTTCAGGAACAAATTTGAGAAACGATTCATTATGGTACATGGTGTTGTGGAACCTTTTTTCGAGATGAATCGTACGTGAATTTATACCGGATATGTATGGAAAGGGTATTCCATATTTTAAAAATAAATTAAATTAAGTATCGAAGAGTAAATGATATACTTAGATAATGCCTATTAAAATAAATTAGAATTTGCTCGAAACTTTGTCTGTACATAACTAAACTTATTCTTAAATCTATATTGTGACCTCGTCGGACCCTTGGTATTCGAAATCAGTAATAGAATTTTATCTAAACTGTAAAATGTAAGCCGATAAAAGAAAAATAGGTACACTCAACTCCCGATATAAGAACATTCTGTTTACGATATTACTAGAATTGGTGGCCTCCTAATGCGAAGCCGAAAGAGAGGCGGTGCTCAGCCAAGCATGACAAAGAGCATGAGGGCCGCACTCTCATCGCGTAAGTTGCGTAATTTGCATCAGGTTGCGTCATACGTCCAAATCCAACAAATTATTCACTCGGCTCTGCTTGTTTACGTTTTGATTCTCCTGAATTAGGATCAAGGACACTGCAAAACATGCTCAAAACCGTTCTTATATCGGGAGATAAGTGTATTTAAATCAAAATTTTCAAATAGATAAGCTGGAATTGTCAGGGATTTTCTTCAGGATTTGAGTAGACGTCTTGAAACACAGTATCTTGTACTCGTGTACTTTGCTAAAATTTTAACTAATTGAATTAAAAATCGACAAGATATGTCGTGAACCATTGTTTTTATAGCACATTTATGTACATTAATTTATCTAACTGTACTCTGGAGAACGTGTATGATAATACGTGAGATTCTAACACTTTCGCACAATAAAAGGAAGCATCGAAGAACAACTTATATAAAAGAGTTTTATAAACGTGTCGTGCACGATGGAACAATTCTTTTCAATTTTAAAATTCTTTTTCACTGACGACGTTTACAAAAAGAATTGTTTAAACGAAACAAATTGAGGTTATCATTAAGTTTTGATTATTAGAATATTAGAAGCATGTTTGACAGAAGATAATTTGAATCTGAATTTGAATAACAATTGGAGACAAGTCGTTGAATAAATTGTGGGAGGTCTTTGTGTAGTGTGTACCTATAATGCGATTGATGATATGGATTCAATGTAGTAGTGTAGAGCTGATAACATCACAATCTGTTACACATATAAACACATACTAAAGAATTACACGAATGCTTTCAAACAAAGCCCCTTTAAAAACTACAATAAAATCCGAAGACCTCGTAAAAACGGATATCGATCAGTTATTCTGGGAGAGGAAAATAAATGTATTGCCTAAGAAGGCAGACTGCCATTTTTTTTTAATTAATAAGGTTTTAACACGTTTAAATAATTGAAGTAATTATAATTATTCTTCGAAACGGAGTGTCCATTAATTATGTAAAGCTTTTTTGGGGGGAGGGAGTGCGGAAATTCTTACTAATCCTTACTTAACATTTCTTACTTAAGTTTGCTCTTCCTAATTATATTTTATAATTATGCGAATATTAGAACCTGTTTTGACTGTTGAAATTACTTTTTATACCATTATACACATTATTTCATTTTTTTGTTTTTCTTGAACACTGCATACTTGTACATACTCTCTTGAAATCACTTAAAAATGATTGAGCTCCCTGAAAGTCTATTGCAATCTTTTAAAAATGGTAGAAATCCCTTAAAGTTCTTTGAGATTCCTTGAAATCTTTTGAAATAGCTTGAAATCTTTAAAATCCCTTATAATCCATTAAAATCCATGGAAACCCCTTAAAATTTGTAAAAATCGTTTTTGGTCAGTAGTGTGCCAGTACAGAACATAGTTATCACTGTAGAATTTTTTCCAGTACTAGGTCACTACCCTAGTCTTTCGCGATATAGAGCCAGTAGTAGATTGGGACAGTCTTTATAACCTTCTTCTTATTATTGCAGAAAATTTAAATTTCTCTCCAACTCATCAAATTTTCCATTTGAGGGTTTCTGAAGTTGACTAGGAAAGTTGTCTGCTGTTAAATTGTTGTACTATCCTAATAGAATTTGATCGCTTGCAAAGTAATCGATGATACGTCATCGCTTTCATGCCAAGCGATGCTGGCCTGGAATCAGGGAGACTAGGCTTGGATAGCGGTGGAAGGAATTTAATCCCTCTGATCCTTCGGACCTTCGCTCCGCATCCGACATAACGCTCGCGGCCGATAATTGGCGACTAAATCACTGTTTTATCGACAGACGAGTCGGCAGATTAGACGTTCCAATTGGGCGGTCTCCGATCCGATGTACACGAATTAACCGGGCATTTCCTATCCGACTACCGAGCGATTCATCACACCACTGTAAACTCTGTGACCTGAACCCGTGGAAAGTGAAATCGACTTTTAACCACTCGAAATCTCTCTCTCGCTCACGTTTTGTTCTCGAGAAAGGTGCCAGAATTCTGAAATGAGAACACTTTTAATATTTTATAAAGGGTCGATATCAAACGTATCAATTAATGATCAATTAATTCATATTATGATGCCGTGATTGTAATTTTGCATTATACTTTTAAGTGTCATAGAGAAAAGAATGGATTGCACGAGTTTCTTCATGAATCGGTTTCTTTAAGAATGCGGTTTGAGCAATTTTTTTTTTTCAATTAAAATGCAACGTTTTGAATCGATTACAAAATCTAAATTACTTGAATCTGCCACTTTGAATTCAAATCCTACATCAGTAAACTCCGATTGAATAGATAGGAGTTTTTTATTCGATTTCGGCATTTTTGAATAGGATTAAAATATTTGAGCAGGGTGGCTACAGGTCAGGGAATTCCAGAAAGTCAGGTTTATTTAAAACTGGTCTGGGAATGTCAGGGAAAACCTGACCAGTGATTTCGGATAAACTAAAGTTGAAGTTAATTTTATTATTTTGTTGGAATGTCAACAATCTTATTAAAAATTAATTCTTTTTGGTTAAATAATCCGAGGAAAATTTGTCTTTCTTTGTCGACAATTCATCTAATTTGGTACAAATCACATAACTGATTGGTTCAAAATTAATCTGTCTTGGTTGACGTTAGGACGAATCTAGAAAAAAAATCAAGAGGAAAAAAACGCTGGAATTTTGAATAAGTTGCCTTTGTACGTTTTCAGGAAAACCGCCGCCATTTTCTCAGTTTTGAACTTTTTTAAATTATCTAACGAATTTCGAAAGAGGATGCGAGAAATTATAACAGAATCAGAAAGAAAGATAAATTTCTCAGTTATATTGAAAAATAGCACACTTTCAACAAAAATGTAGACCAATTTTTGATGATTCGCGTTTTGAATTATTAAAATTCAAATACTCATAACTTTGTCAAAAAAATTGTCGGCAAATCGATAAGATACGTTTCGTCTGATTCCCTTAGGCTTAACTAAAAAACAACATATTTGAGAAACACATAATTCTGTGACTTCAGCATAGATTGCCTGCGCGATTTGAAATTGATTCGGTCAACAGAATCAATTTACAACTTTGGAAAATTCCACAAACATGATTTACTGTAGTCAGGAAATTCCGAATCATAATAATCCGTGATCGAAATGATCAAATCAGTCAAGTCAGTGATCAAAATCAATAATCATAAATACATTTTCATAATTGATTGCTGACATAAAGCTGGCTAACTGAACAGATTTGTCGTGCGACAAGAAAGCGGCCTGGCGACCCCAGGCCTTCCAAAAAAGTACACTGCCGACGACAAGGCCCGCCAGGCCTCGAAACTACACCACTGCTGAAAATTCAACTACATATTTGGTTGAAAATTCTTGTATTTTGTCAAAAATTCGTCATTACTGGTATAATATTAATCTTTTTGATAAATAATTGATCTTTTTGATTGAAAATTCATTTCTTTGGTTAAAAATATTTTTTTTTTCAATTAAAAATTTATTTTTTAAAAAGAAAATTTAACTATTACATTTGTTGTCGAAAGTTTTATTTAATCTTGGTTGCAAATTCATCTGCTTATTTCTAACTGATAATTTGGCTATTTTATTGTGTGTTTGGTTGAAAATTGATCATTTTTAGTTGAAAATTAATTTATTTTGTTGAAAAATCGTATTTTTTCAGTTGAAAATTCAATTATTTTGATAGAAAATTTACATGTTTCGATTAAAAATTAAACTATTTTGTTAAATTCGGCTTGAAAATTCAACATTTTGGATGCTTTTTTTTTGTTTATTGACTAGATTATTCTGTTTTAGTTTAGGATTCAACTAGTGTGTTGAAAACTCGTATTGTTTTGGTACGTAGGAAAGAATGCCAGGAGGAATCGTATGTGTGACAGTACAGGCGTCTATATTTGAAGTACCTTCAGGTTGGAAACATTTGAAATTCCACTTCGTATTGAGAAACTCCGCCCCTTTCATTATACATACTCGGTTGACTTTGTGGTTTTAACAAGATTCCAATTCCACTAGAGGATGCCTGAAAATGAAAGGAAAAACCAGAAATCCTTTGAATTTCCCGAAGATCCATCTGTAAAGCATTTCCTTCCTCCTCACAAATTGCCTTTTCGGGAGCCTTTTAAAGTTTTTCATTTTGGTGAATATACCCGGTTCAAATATTGTTACAGTAATAATGAATTATTTTTAGTCATGTTGTCTACTCTAAGTCTCAATGCGGTGACATCTGTTTTGTATGTACAACGTAAATTTGAACACGTGTTTCATTTAAATATTTGTACCTCAAACTACGATACGAATTTACACAAACAACTTGTGTTCACGGCGAGCAAAGTCTGCTCATTAACAATTATTCTGTCTAAAATTGTCAACGATTGAGAACCTGTGTGCAAATGTATTAAAATCTGGTAATAACGAAGCATCCGGAGATTTTGCGATCGAGGTAGAGAGGTGCTGTTTATTTTGTTAATAAACTTAGAAATAATGGTATTCAGCTCAGGGACGACTCTCTTAAAGTACTTCATGTTAATGAATACAGAAGCATTGTACAATTAGCTGACTTTGGAAAATAAATAATGTATTAGTATCATCTTGATTATAAGTTCTTTTCCAGTGATCGTTTTATGAATGAATACATTTTCTTTGGGAATGATATCATTGATCATTCCTTTCTTAGATTCGATCTAGAACGGCCTTAATTCGTTAAAACGTGGCGAAAGTTATTTTCAGTTGATTACGTCTCTTTTTCTCGACTGAAATATTTATTTCAGCTAACTTTATTCCTCGATTGAAAAGTCTCTCTTAAGTTAATTACTCCTATAGTGCTTGAATCTAAAATATTTTATGAAGAAGTTATACTTGAAGAAAAATGCTCATGACGTCGCAAATACGCGAACTCCCCCCCCCCCCGGCGGGGGGGCGGGGGGGGGGGGGGGGTTTCAGTTGGTAGAAAATAAGGTAATTCTTCGCGAAAATAGAGGCATGAATTTGTTTAAATAAAATTAATGTATGCATCGTAAAAACGATATTATGATTCTAAGAATTTCCCACTAAGTTTAAGAATATTTGCAACTTAAATAGGCGCCAAGAAAATATTCCTAATGTACGATGGAGGCCCTCTTACCTTAAGAATATATATGTAAGAAGTCCCCACTGAGTTTAAGAATAGTGTTGCATCCGAAATCTGTCGCAGTATAATTGCATAATAAGTGACGAGCTCGAAGAAATGCAACCAATTTTGAGGATAAATCGCATGTGCACATCTCTAACTCTAGCTCTTTCTCTTCGCAGAGAACGTTAAAGTGAGAAAAGTTTTATTTCACACGTCAACGAATAAATAATGTAGAGAGGTTATGTCTCGGTGTGGCACGCCGGAATTCAACCTCAATGTGACATCAGACTTTTGTCACTCTAACGTTTTCTGTAAACAGAAGGAGATGGATGTGCGCACGTGCTTTATCCTTAGAATTGGTTGCATTTCTTCGAGCTTGTCACTTATTAAGAATTCGAAAAACTTATCGAAAAGCACGTCGCAAAAAACACTAAAAGAAATGATTGAACAGAGCAAGGCGCATTTCTTCTTTCCCCACTCATATTCTCATTTTAAGAATATTTTCTCCCATTTGGTTAGAAGATACTCTTAAAGTAAGAATTTCGCTTACTTTATTAAGAATATTACTTAGAATATGCCTGTAAGAATATGACGCTCTTAATATTAGAATATCGTTTTTTCGGTGTAGCTACCATGTTAAATTCACTATGCTATGTTCAAGACTTCGAGTCGAAATATATTGCATTTTGAAGAAAATAGTTGAATTAAAAAAAAAAAGATTAATTTTCTACCAAAATAGATACATTTCCAACAAAAGAGTTGAGTCTTCAAGCGAAAAAATCGAATGTTCTAGAAAACAATTGACTTTTAAACCCGAAACGATGAATTTCCAACCAAGAAAGACGAATTTTCGACCCATTATTGAATTGCCAAACAAAAAAGAATTAACTTCTACCAAAACTGTTGAAGTCAATCAAAATGACGAATTTTCTACCAAAAGAGGCCAGGAAATTTCAACCAGGAAAGATTCTGCAACAACTGAGAACAAAATTTTTGAATAAACTGTTAGGTTTTCAAACCAAAAAGGCGAATCCACTAGAAAAAAAGTTCAATGTTCAACCAAATAGTTAATTTTCAATCAAAAAGTTTATTTTTAAGACAAAAAGACGAATTTTCTACAAAAAATTTATTTTCAACCCAAAAAAAACGAATTTTCAAGAAAACTGTTAAATTTTAAACTAAAGAGATATATCTTGCACTAATAAAATATGGCATTTTAACAAAGTGTTTGATCTTTTAATAAAGTAGTTGTAATAAATTATTATTATCATTTAAATCAACAGGATTATTTTTCTACGAAAAATACGAATTTACAACTAAATTGTTTAATTTCCATGTAAAAAAAATTTGCAATAAAATAGTTCAGTCTTCAACCAATAAAATTAATTTTTAAGAAAGTAGTTCAACCTTGAACCAAGTAGTTCAATTTTCAACCAAAAAGGATGAATTCGCAATGAAAAACTTAATAGTTGAATTTTCAACTAAAACCGATCAATTTTTAGCCAAAAATGGATTAGTTGTATTTTCAGGTAAAAAAATTAATTCTTAACTAAAAAGGAGGAGTACTAAAAAAAAGGTTCAACCTTCAACCGAATAGTAGAATTTTTTACCTAAAGAGATTATTTTCTGAAATAAAAATAAAATAGTCGACTTTTGAACTAAGAAGAATTAATTTTCAATCAAAAATAGTTGTATATAGTTTTATTAGGTTCTATTAGGTCAGTTCGAATTTAAGCAAAAAAACTAAAAAGGGGAAGTTTCTTGAAGAGTCACTAATTTTCTTTTTTCAAGGATTTAAAAAAAGGGTGTACTTCCGAAAAGGACATATGTCCGATTTTCTTCGGGCTCCGTGTACTTATGTATTTTGACGCGCTAATTACGAATATGATAGTGAAAATTGGCGACTAGTCGATTTTCATGGTGAAAACCATGAAAAACCCATAAAAATCATGGTTTTTTTTGCGTTTATCTCAGCTAATATGCAAAATAAAAAAAAATGTTTTAAATAAAAGTTGTAGATCTCATTGAAACACAATTTTCTCATTGCATACATTTTTTCGTACGAGTGATAGTTTTCAAGAAAAACCCTTTTCCAGCGCCGTGTGGGGAGGCGTGAAGGCACCCGTGTGACTGGTCACGAAAATACTGTAAGGTCGTACCCCTACCCCTTTTCCAGCGCCGTGGGGGGGGGGGAGTGAAGGCACCCGTGTGACTGGTCACGAAAATAATGTAAGGTCGTACCCCTACCCCTTTTCCAGCGCCCGTGTGGGGGCGGGAAGGCACCCCTGCGACTGGTCACAAAAAAATGTAAGGCTGTACCCCACCCCTTTTCCAGCGCCGTGGGGGGCACCCCTATGACTGGGCACAAAAATCGATTTACTACTGATTTTCTGGGAAACATTTTCTTGAATTTTGAACCATTACTGAGATAAATGCAAAAAACCATGATTTTTATGGGTTTTTTATGGTTTTCACCATGAAAATCAAATTTGCGCCAATTTTCACTATCATATTCGTAATCAGCGCGTCAAAATACATAAGTATACGGAGCCCGAAGAAAATCGGACATATGTCCTTTTCGGAAGTATATCCTAAAAAAATTGTTATTTGCATTTATATTTTTCATGTATGATATTACAGTCTGCCCTTCGCCTCCCATTGCAGTGTGACGTAGTTTTTGAACAGCCCCTGTTGGAAGGTTTTTAATTTGAATAATTTGTTTCACATTAATAAAAAAATTATAAATTATGTAAAAAAATACCTTAGAAATAGGGATTTTCAATGAAAATAGTTAAAAGTTCATTAATTTGAACACTTTGTTTCGCATATAATTAAAGATTTAAAAATTGAAAAATTGTCATTGATATTGCCTGTGGTAGTGACCTCGGCAGTGACAACTGGTTTAAAATAATAACCATGAATTCTCTCTCTCTCTTTCTCTCTTTCTCTCTTTCTCTCTCTCTCTCTCTCTTTTCATCTCTTTCTCTTTTCATCTCTTTCCTTTTTCTTTTTTATCCGAGTCGCACGACTATAACACATGCGTGTGTCCACTGTCCATGCATACCTGGATTCACGCGCGAGGGAGATAACCCTATGATTCAACGTTAGTGAAAAGGAGATAGATGCACATTCATACGAGGGAGATAGAAAGAGAATATACTTGAGCGAGTGTATCCGGTCGTTGCCACGTCCAGAGCTCGTTCACTTGTTTTGTCTTCCCCCATTCTTGTGTGCATCTTATTGTTAGGGTGCATTCATACAGACCAAATTTCTAATCAAAGATCTCAATCAAAAATTATTTTCCAAAATTTAAATAAATTTCATAATTCATAAGTTAAAGGTCAACGTCAAGATCAGCCGTATTTTAGGCCGTGGCTACGTGTACCGAAATTTCGGTACGAATACCCGGCTTCTTTCGATACTAATAGCGAGACCTTTAAACCCCTGAAAGATATTAAACTCCTGGAAAATATTTAATACCAAATATGTTTGAGATGGTTTAATTTCTTATTACGTTATCAAATTGAAATTGTTTAATTCTGAATCTTGACAATTAAAAATTATTCAGTTTCTTTTTGTTTTAAATAGCTCAATTATTATTTTGTAAAAGTAAATTTGAAACGGATCAATTATTAAAAGTTTGAGGGGGCCATGCATAAATTACTTGAATTTTTTTTCTGAAATATTGAAATCCTAGTATTTTTATGTTCAATCTGGAATAATTTCATGTTTAAAATTTTCAGTGAACATTGTACAATTTTTAAACGTTTTTTAAGTACGAAATTTTTTTTGTTAAAAATAGTTTGATATTATTCAGTTTTAAAGGCCCAAAATTTAAAAATGGTAAGGCTTCATATAAAATAATTTACTTTAGGTATGAATAATTTTTGAAGGACAGAGTCATCGTGGCCCAGATTGTATAGTAATTGAGTTGTGTTCCAACATGGAGACCGAGTTTTTGAAGCATTTGCAGAAAGTTTCAATTCTTTAACTTTACATACTACCCCACAGATACCCTAAAATTAATAATTAACCCTATAATACAGCAGTCGCTACGTACCCTGGCAGTTGAGGCGACTATGAACCTTCAATTAATAACAAACACAAATTTTTTTAGGGAGGGAGGCTCTACATTTCAAAAATATGTTTTCCGAATTTACGTATGATCCATTAACGCAAATAAATAATTTTTGGTTGCTAAAATAAATTCTGAAAGTTACAGGAAAGTTTTTTCGCTGAAAAATAAACATGATAGTTATATTTTTAGGGTAGAAAGATTGAAAGAAGCTATGTATATCCATAGACAGTAATCAATAAGCATTCTCGGGTCTTTTCGGTCGGTAAAATTTTGTAGTCCTCCCTCAGAGAAATTCGATCAGGGGATAAGTAGGTTTCCTGCTTATCGATGATCTTACCTGACGGCTGACGTGACCTCACCTTTGAAATTCAATTATCACTTATCAGTCCTTATCTTCTCTTAATTTATAATTGAAAAAAAACTTCTATTTAAACCTAATTATGTTTTCTCTGCATTCCTGCATACGAGAAAAGTTTTTAAAAAAATGACCGAGCATAGCAAAATGGCTACCCAGGTTTAGGAGATAAGGAAAGAGATATTAAATACGTTGCACTGGAAGGAGGCAAAGTTACACGATGCTTGCTACCTCTGATTTTGTAAACGGAAATTAATTTAATTTCTCAATCAACTCAGCTTTATTGTTCTTTTTATTCTTTGTATTTTTATAAATATCATAATTTTAATATAAATATTAGTAATTGTTTAATAAACTCATTCTCTGACCTGAAAAAATATTTAAAATATTTTTTCCATTCGATGAACGTGATTCGTTCTAGTAATAATTAAAAAAAAAAAAATTATTTTCATAGCTCATATATTAATTTATTCACTTTAATCATTCTGCCTCTTAAATTAATGTTTCTTTGGATCAACCAAACTTCATTCGACTGAAAATTTATTTTTCATCAGAAGGTAGTTATTTGTGTGGGCTCAGATTCTGATAGAATTACCAATTTCCTCAAATAGGGACTTGGGTCATCAAGGCATTCTAGGGAATAGAATGTCGTATTATTCTGTTCCGCATTGTGTGGCAAAGCCTCAGTGGCAATTTCACTATTTCCCTTTACTTGAGGACATGAATTTCCTCTTGCATTCTGTATAGTTTAACTATTGTCGACCACATATTGAAAAATGCCATATAAATATATGAGAAGAACTCGGAAGCTCGCTCTGTTATTTTTTCATGTCAATGGTAACGCGCCTTGTCACGCAAATCCTACTTCGTTCGATGTAACTCCAGGCGCATTTCTTTGTCGATATTTTAACGCCGACGACGCCCTTAAAGTTCACCCTACTTGCCAGAATCACCGCCCTCACTTTTAATGGGATTATAAAACTGATACTGACCTTCCTTCACTCCTTTAATTCCATTCTTCGACACTAAAATACAAAGTGAAATTAAATAACAAAAAGAAACTGGAATCAAAATATATACAGTTCTACTATTCTCAAAATATCAAAGGGAAATAATGTGAGATTTAAAGTGAATATTCCCGACATGGAGAAAAAAAGTTCACGAAAGATTCCTGAACTTGTTACGAAGTTTCGACTCAAGTCTTAATATGAGAAAAATAGGGTGATCATAGGTGTGGGCAAAACCTGGAAATCAGGAACAGTCAGGGATTTTGAAAAAAAATCTTTTGCAAAAGTCAGAGAATTTATATAAGGGACACTTTAGATAACTGCCAAGAAAAATAAAAAATCGGTTGCAGAAAAGTTAGCGTATCTTCAAAATGAAGTTTGCGGATACCCTGATATAATATTCTTGCCTGCAATTTATTCTTCTTCTATTTCTATTTTGTTATAAAGTCATCCTTTTTGGTTTAAATTCAATTGTTTTGTTGCAAATGCGACTTTTTGGGTTGAATTCAACTGTTTTTTATTTAAAATTACAATCTTTTTCAGTTAAAATATCTACTATTACATTATTCGTTGAGAATTAATCTTTTCTAGTTGAAAATTGAATTAATTGGTTAAAAGTTGAACCAGTTTGTTAAGAAATCATATTACTGGGAAATCTCTTAAGAACTTGAGAAAATTTCAGGAGAAACGTAGAAGCTGAGTCTCGAGCTGAGTCCTTGAATCAGAACTATTCAGCGAAAATTCAGGAACTGTCCAGGAAAAAGTCCGGAACTTATCTACTAATGTTTCATAATTGTAAATTTAGGAGTTTTTAATTAAGAAATTACTTGTTAATTTAAAACTTGGCAATAATGATTATGGCCGTGTAAAATATTCTAGATTTTACAAATAAAGGTAATTAGAATCAAGGATTCCGATTAATTAAACATGTATTGAATATCTTGAAAGAATGAAGGCTACGTTTTCGTATCGCTGACACTTTTTATCCCTGTGCCCGTTATAAATCTTTCAGAACTTAAATTACATACATTTGCAACGTTCTTCTGCGACAGCGCTCATTTGTCATATTTTTTGTCTCCCTTCAACAGGGTAGTTGGAACTTCTCTTAAACATCTTTCGACGCTAGTTAAAATATATATGCATTACCTTTTTACATTCTCATTATAATGAGACGGTATTAGTTTGATGAGAAAACTGACTATCAGAAATTTTTAAGAATGAAAATCATATTTTTTCTTAGGTTAAAAAATAATTCCCATTATTTCTCTCTAACTTCTATATTCTAACTCAATTACGCTTTAATAACCATAAACTGTATCAGTTTTATTATAATTTAAACTTCTGATAATAAATTCAAATAAAAATGGGTTTAATGTAGTTTTAATACCTGTCGTGAATTCTTGTTCGTCTGCTTCTCCTTCTTTTACTTCTCTTTTACTCTTTGCCCTCCCGCTCATTTGCCGCTTCTATCTATCCTCTTTCCTCTTCTTCGTCGGACAATTTTTTTACAGGTTTTCTCGTTACTATAGCAACGTTCGACTCCCAAGTATCTCACTGTTGTCCCGCTTTTTTCAATATATTTCCCTCTATCGCGTTTGTTTTCTCCATTACGCTATTATTTGTTTTTAAAGTCTAGCCCGAACTCTATTTCATTGACAGGATTTTATTGCGAGTCTTTAAAGTACATATAAATTGAAGGTGCTTGAAAAAATTCTTCTTTTTATTTTGATTTTAGTACTGGTAAAATGTATTATTCAAGGCCATGTGAGCGTAACCTCGAAAAAAATTTTCACAGTTTTTTCAAAATCAACTTAAGTTCATACGAAACGCGACATCGAGTTGAAAATTTGGGAAATTAAATATGAAGCACTGCGAAACGCGGGTCTGGTCCTAAATTTTTATAATTATAAAAAAAAAGTTTTACTGTAAACGTAAGTTGGTTTAGAAAAAAATATGAAAACAAATATTTGAGATTACGCTCGTATGTCCTTAAAAAGAAAAAATGTTCTCCATTTTTTTTATTAAAGAAGCATTGCCTAAATATTTTTGGTAAATTAAAAAAAAATGTAGGGTATACAGATTTGAAAAAAATCTTACACAAGTCAGGGAATTTGTAACTTTAAATAACTGTCAAAGATAATAAATTAAAATGTTTGATTTAAAATTGTTTCATTTCGTTTATAAAAGATTCTATGTTCAAAATATTATAAGATTAGGATTCTGGTCTTTAAATATTATTTTTCAGGGAAATGTTAGGGAATTTCGTAAATGAACTTTTGCTGCTACCCTGATATAATATTCTTGTCAGTAATTTATTTATCTTTTATTTTTGTTTATTTTTTTTGCTGTTACATCGTCCTAACGATTATATTTTTCGTAAAAATTTGTATTATTTGGTTTGAAATTCAACAGTTTTGTATAATTAACTTTTTGTTGAAATTTCATATTTTTTTAATTAAAAATACAACTGTTTGGTTGAAAGTTAATCCTCTTTGTTTGAGAATTCAAGTATTTTGTTGACATTTTTTTTTCTATTCAAATTTTTTTTTTATTTTAAATTAAAATTTTTTTGGTGTATATTGAACTACTTGGTTGAAGATCGAACCACGTTGTTGAAAAATAATTTTTTTTATTGAGGATTCATCATTTTACCTGAAAATTCATCTCTTTGTTCAAAGTTCAACTATTTTGTTGAAAGTTCGTTTTTTTTGTTTAAAATTAACTTTTGTTGAATATTGGTCTTGTTTTGTTAAAAATATTTCTTTTTTGGTAAAAAACTAATCTTCTTTCTTCGAATTTTTCTGTTTTTTGGGTAAAAATGCAACTGTTTGGTTCAAAATTAACGTTTTTTATGAAAATTCACATTTTCGGGTTGAAAGATCAACTGTTTTACAGAAAATTAGTCATTTGGCTTGGAAGTTCAACAATGTGGATGAACATTTTTATTTTTCTTGGCTATAAAATCTTTATTTGTGGAAAATTTGACTCATTTCTTAAAATTTTTTTTTTTTCGTGGAAAATTGATCTTTTTTGGTTTAAAATTGGTTGAAAATTCGTCTCTTTTGGTTGATTTTAACTGCTTTTCATGTAGAATTAAAATCTTTTTTGACTGAAATATCAACTATTACGTGTTTTGTTGGGAATTCATATTTTTTTGATGGAAAATTGAACTATTTTGTTGAAAATTTAATTATTTGGTGAAATAGTCATTTTTTTGGCCGAAAATTCGTCCTTTTGGATTGAAAATTCATGTTTTTTGGTTTAGATAAATTACTAAGTTAAAATTTTAAAAATTTTTAATTCGAAATTGTCTTATTCTGTGTATAAAATATTATATGTTAAAAATGTTACAAGATTATAATTCTGGTCCTTGAATATTAATGGTCAAGTAAAATTAAAAAGTGGTCAGGGAAACGTCAGGGAATTTTGAAAATGAAGTTTTTTCAATCAATACACGAATCTATTTTTAAATATATTTTTTGTGCCAGTGCGCGACCCTGGATGTCGAATGGACGACCCTACCCATTGCACGGAATGCAGCGCCATTGAAACCGAACTGAAATCGCAATGAAATCGCTGAAGATAAATTAACCGAATGGTTTCCTAGATTGTAAAAGTAGTGAGAACGAATGGTTTTGACAGAAAATTTTTTAGTTGACGTTGGTGAACGTGTAAAAATATGAAATGTATTGTTTGCTTTCTCGTTAAAAAGCTTTAACAATTTTTTAATAAATAAGAGCATGTATGTATATTATATCTATCTCTATATATTATCTATCTCTATATATTTTTATTAAATGAAATTTGTTGCGTTTCCATTTTCCTTTATTTGAATACCATGAAATGATCCGATTATTATGAATACAGCAAAAATGAAATTGAATCAGTTAGAATAAATTGAATATTGTAATATAATTGTATTCTGATAATGCTTCTGGTAGGTATAATTTAATGTTCAGCAATGAATCGCGTGACATTTGTAGGCCGAAAATAGAAATCTCTTCAATAATTTAGAGTCATGAATATATATTATATTTAAAATGAAATTGACGTTCAATAAACGTTTATTATAATTATTATTAAACGTTTATAATAACGTTTAATAAATAAAATTGACGTTTAGGACTTAAAAATATTAAAAATTGAAGTACGTAAAATACAATAAATTAAAAAATTAACAACCAAACATTCAAAATCGAGCAATTTAAAATTTGAGGGTGGTAAAATGAATAATTAAAATTATTGTTCAATTTAAAAGTCGTGGCAAAAACGTGTTGTAAGGATACAAATGAATGCTCAGCGTTAATTTAATGCACTTCCGGGATCTCGCATTTTAAGATATTATTCAATTATTGTATTCACCCTTTGCTCGGATTTGTGTTTTTAAATATTTTTTTCGCATATTTGTTTATCACTTGGCTTAAATAAAATATAAGGACAATATTTGGGAGAGACTCCACATGAATCCAGTGTCTATAATATATAGGAAACTTGGCGAGTGCCGAGAGTTGTTTAGAGGGCGCGTGCGTTCATTAACCTCCCCTTGTCTCTTATCTCACACGGCAGACACACTGAAAGTGGAAACATCGTAATTTTCACCCCTTTAATCATAGGAAACAAATCGAATTAATCAGTAAATGTAATATCATCTTGGTGTTATTTTTAAGAATCATTTTTATTTATTCATTAATTATTACAAAGTTTTATCTCTCTAATTCCGAATAAGTAACAATTTTAGTAATTAAATTAGTATTGCGGTATTTTCCTAACGAATTGGTGAATAGACTATCGGTGAATTTTTGGGTTTCGACTGTTGAGAAAGTAGTATTTTCCATACTTAACAAATTCGTGGCTTGTTCATTTTTTGTAATATTACTAAGTGAAGCTAATTTTATTTATTGACTGATTTTTAGCTATTTAATCAGCAAGCTTGAATTATTGATTAATTGATTGTCAGTAAGTTTTACTGAAATATCAGTCAAACTCACTGAAATAGCTAGAAATGATTCTAAAATTAATTGATTCAGTTAACGTGACTCATTTCTAGTTATTTACTAAGTGAGTTTGACTGATTATTAATTCAAATGTATAAGGACAGAGAGCTTTATTTTTAAGGGAGTTTATTATTTTTATTTAAAAATAAATGAAGTTAGTATTCATTATATTTTCATTCATTCATTACATTCATTATAATTTAGCAGATTACATGTATTCAAAACGATTTAGGGCTTTTGTTCGGTCACTGAAGATAATCATCGCTTGCTCGGTTATACTTGGATGGGGGCCGCCGTACAAATAGTAATAAATACTTTTTACTATCCTAATTTACGATAATCATCTCATTTATTCTAAATGTGCGCAATTTATTTAAATAAATATTTTATTTTTTATTTATTTAAAATTTTGTACTTTTAAAATTTGGCACTGACTAGCATTATGGAACTTTCCGCAAAACTAGTAAAAAAACTATTCAACAATTTCTTTGTAACATTAGCCTTAATCGAGCTGGAAATATGGCTAGATTTATAGAAAATTTCGTAACGAAAGACAGTTCGTTACAATTTGCAGTCTTTTTTTAAGTCTCAAAATACTTTAAACTTTCAGAATTTTCAGTGTAATAATTTTGTACGCTTTTGATAACAATTTGTTTTTAATTTTGTGTGCATGTCAATATAAATCGTTAATTTATTCACTCTTAAAATGTAAAACATATTAAAATTTTTCAATTGAAATTATAAATTCAAGTAAAATGTTTTTTTCTGTATTTAATATAATATTTGATTAATTCCATTAAATGTGAGTTGCATCAAACAAGTCTACTGAATTAATAACATACTAATTATCTTGGTCCATTCAACAGAATTTTCAGTCAATCGACATTTCCGTGTGCTTCCCCTGAATCGCTTTCCTCCTGGGCTCTCGAACTCGCGCTCGCTTGCTCTCTATATCCATACCGAAGGCGGTAAGAGAGAGGATTTTGACGAGTTGACAATTTTTTGTACTTTGCACTCTCAGAATTTCAGACAATTCTCATTTCTAAATAATTGTATTCCTTTGTCATTTTACTCTTATCATTAAACTATTTTATTTTTAACATACATAAATTGTAATATTACATTATGGATTTATAAAAAGTGAGATAGTATAATTAATATGATTAAATTCAATTACATAATAATATGATTAATAAATTTGATAACCCATTACGGGAAACTTGTACAGGACATTCCAATGAAGAATTCTATTTATGAATCATCTGGGTATGCCATCCCTAAAACACCCCTTCAGTTGTCCGAAAAGTACCCTTCAATCCCAAAATTTCATTTTTACACGAACTCTACACCTCTGAGCACTTTACTATCGTCTTCTTTGAAAAAAATGATTATTGTTGGTCTAGCGGAATATTTATCAAGATTTTAAAGTATGTTTTATTTATTTAAACAAACCCAATTTCAAATCCAATTTTAAACTATCCTTATCTACAAGGCTCTATCCACAAAAAATGTTCGGGAGGGGATTTCATGCGGCATATGCTAGCGCAGAGTCAGAAATGCATATGCCTATTCTGCCGTACAAACTAAAAAGATACATAAGTGACATTGTCGCTTAGGTCGACTCTTCCATTGCGAAGTTTAAGAGAATAACCCTAAACCGCAATGTCACTTATGTATCTTTTTACCTTGTACGGCAGTATTATATACATATGTTTCCAGAATTTCGTGGTAGGGGGGATCAAACCCTCTTGATTTCCTCCTGGCTATATACGGCCTTCATGCTTCTCTTTAGCCAAAAGAATTATTTGATTGTAATAAAAAAATTTTTCATTCATGATAAATGCTTTATTTAGTATAATAAAGGTAGTGTCCCTAAATCCAGACAGTCCGTACGTTTACTTCCAGCTACACGACCGGGTCAAACATATGCTCAGTCCGTACGTTTTTGGTCAAAACCCTACCTATTTCCAACGTCTTGTGGGGGCGGAATAGCACCCTTGTGATTGTTCACAGAAATATTGTAGGTCAAACCCCTACCCTAAACGTACGCAGTCCTTACTTTTAGCCCGACCGAGCTAAAAGTACGGATAGTCCACCACTTTAGACTCGGCCTATAATAAAAGCTTCGTACATTTAATTTAGTGGTTTTTAAAATCAAATAATATAATCATTAAGACAAACAAATTTTTCTTTGATTTGATTGAATTTTTGTTCGAATGTAGCAAAATATATATTCTTTCCTTCAACAATGATTTTTGTTAGAAAGAAAAAAACCATTTCATTAATTCAAATAAAAAAATGTAACTGAGAAATGTCTCTGACTGTGAAAATGTCTCTAAATTAAAGAAACTTTTCTTTGACCGTATAACAATGCTTACATGTTTTTGATTTAAAAAAATTTTGTTTTAATCGAAGAACCTTTTTTCTGGGTGTAGTTATGCCTGTGGGATCCCAGCTGGGCTATTCGTACCGAAAATTTGCATTCTTCAAAGTAATTACAAAATTGACTGAAGTCAATTATAAGTTCATTTTTTACGTTTATTCCTCGAAAAGTTTAGGGACTAATGCTTAAGTTTTTATAAAGTAAAATTTTGGCTGTAAAGTCGTTTTACTTAACTTGAAAACCATCCCAATATTGCTACATCAGCTTCATTAAAAAATAATACCTATGTCATAATTGAAGGAGAAGTTATAGCTGAATATTAGTGGAGCCAAAAGTAATTGAACATTGCAGTGAAAACAAAGAGTAAATGAATGGTGTAAAGTTGACAATAAGCTGGAAGCCAATCACTCGACGAGTTCGAGTTTCATGTTTTTGACGGTATGGGTTTTATATTGCGATGTAAAAGGATCTTTATAACATGCGTTTAATCGCGGGCATGCAGATGCCACTATTATTCTTCGTTGTGTAACTGGAACTGTATGTGCACTACTTATTCATACACATTTCACGTATGTGAGCGCGTGGCCTCAAACATTCAAGTTCAGCATTCATACAGGAAAACTGATATAAATACTTGTATGCTCACCATATTCCTATACAACGAATGTAACGATGGCCAAGTATACGCTTTATCCGATTTTTATGTATGCGTTTGTGTTCACACATATATTCAATGATGCGCGAATATATTTGAGTACGTGCCTCGCCGGCACTGCACTGCCAACATTGAGGGATTTTTATTTATTTATGGAATGCATTCTGCGATTCAATTTCGGCTGCATTGCATTCTTTTTTACTTTCCCTCGCATTTTTCGCATTTTTTGACCACCGTATATCAAAATCTGTTTTAATTACGTATCTTGCATTTACGCCAATTTTGACCTATAGGGAAGGTGAAAAACGTTATGCACACTTGAATCATTTTACTATTGACTTATTCTGCATGAACTATTTCACAATATTAATAATCAATGTCTATTTATTCTTTAAAAAAAAAAAGTTCAACATTTTTAAAACCTTTTATTTATTTAGGTAATTAATTGCGTTCTCTGCCATTATTTGGTCGTTTGTACTAAAAATTTGTAAAATGCTCACTATTTACGCCGGCAAGAACGCAGTTAATGATTTTTTCTCGAATTTTCCAGAGACTGGTTTACTCATAAGTACTTTGATAATTATACAATTATAACTAATTGATATTTTTATTAATTCTTTATCTTAGTTATTGAATTATCATCCATATCAAAAAAAGTAATTTATATTATCGACCTCTGGAAAACTAGTCTTTTTCCAGTTTTGCATTTTCCAATTCTCATGTTTCATTACGCAGTTTTATTAAAATCAAGAAATGAAAATAAATAACGAAAGCGCAGAATTTAATTTCAGTTTGAACCGGTCGAGGTAGATTATGTTCTCGACGAACCAATCAGAGTGACTAAATAATATAGTATTTGTGTATGTAACAACCTTGTATTAAAATAGGTTTTTCTCCTAATGTTTCGTTCAATAATTTTTCTCAAATTATATAAACTCGAGTTTCAGTGAAAAATTATATTTAAACAACTTTTGTTGTGGATTTAACGCATCTTGAAGCACCCAGTAACCACGAACGTTAAATATTTAACGGGATAATAAGAATTGCAAAAAAAATCACGTACATAAAAATGCTACTCGTTTTATACAACAAAAAATTGCTTGAAAGTAATATTGGAATAATTATTAATTTTTTTTCTTTTGTTTCAGGTATGTACTCATTCACTGATTTTAAAAGCGGAGAAAGGACTTGGTATGAAACATTCTTTAATATTCGTTTATATAGGTAATTAAAATCAAGTATTTTCTTGTTAAGAAATATTTCTATGAAACACGGTTTCGAATTTATAGCACGATCCAATTTTCTTAGTTCCATTATTTTTTCAATTTTCATAACTCTTCCAACGACTAAATATATATGTTTTTCGCAACGATTCACTGCAGCATCTTCTCAGAGTTTTAGAACGTTGAGAGGAAGTAAAAGAGCATTTACTTTGCTATTTATAGGTGGTATCCACTGTAGCAAATAATAATTCCTGGAAAGAAACAAGTTTCGGAAAGTAATAATATTTAAACTGAAATTATATTAGATAAGGTAAAACGCCAAGTCTTCGCCAGCTTAAGCTATTTGGTTATCTTTGAAAATTTTAACAAAATTTTAGACAGTTTAGGGTGAAAAGTTTTTAGTATCGGTGGAATCTGTAATTATTATGATTAATATACACTTTCTTTCTTCAAATACATGTTTAGACTTTTCAAATAAAATATTTGAAATAAAAGTGCAAAAGAAGCCCTGTCATCGCCAGTCTGTCATCTTATAGCTTGCCCAGTGATCGCCAAGTCTACACAGTTTTTGTATGTTTCTTTAAAACAAACAAATTCTTTGTTAAACTCAAACTTATTATTTCTTTACTATAGGGTCGAAAAAATGTTTGTTTATATTAAATATAGTTTTTGCTCAATTCGAATAAATTTTGTTTTAATCAAATAAAATTTGATCGGATATAAATGAAATTGGTTTACTTCAATTAAAAACTTGTTTTGATCAACACTGTTAGAAATTTCTGTAGGAATTTTCAGAGACACGTCACTAAAGCTTTATGCAGAAACCGTTTCTAAATTTTCCTAAACTGTAACAGAAATTTCAGCAACGGTAACTGCATACAGCTTCAGTTACATGTTTCGGAAAATTCTGTTACAGTTTAGGAATTTTCAGTTACTGTAACTGAAAATTTCAAGGGGTTGAAAAATTTTTTTCGGTTCATTAATTTTAATATAAAATGTGTAGTATATATTTGTCCTGAGAATATAAATAGAAGAAAAATACGAGTTAAGTTATTACAAATGACTTTCTTATGTATCTATGTTATAATAATACGTACACTTATTGTATCAAATATGTAATCAAAGCCCATCTTTTATGATTAGAAATTTTCTTTCACATTTGATCAATTGAGTATATTATATAACATAAATATATACGTATAGTTATTTAGATATAAACTTCGCTCGTATTTAGTCATACTATAATTTATATTTTCAAGACAAATATATACTGCAAATTTATATTGAAATCAATGAACCAAACAATACTGTCTCTTTATATTACATGTTCTGAAAAATGTACGCACAAAATTTATATAAAATGTTGTTTTGTTTTTTATACAAGATAAAAAATCTCAATTAAACTTTCTTTTAATATTAATATATCAATATAGTATATGAAATAATATAAAAACACATAAAATTTCTTATATTGTCGGTAAGAAGTTGTCAATTTGTTTTGCTAATTTTAATTAAAAAATAATTTTAAAATGTAGCAAAGAAGAACTTAAGAAAGGTCCTATGCATAATGTTTTCTAATGTCATTGATTTAAAACAGCAATGAAATTATATTGTAACTAATCAAATAAAAACAATTTCGGTTTGTTTATTAAAATTGCTATAAAATTAACGTCATGGTTTATCAAAAAACAATTTCTAACTTGACGAAAAGGCAGATTAGGGGTTATCCACAAAATACGAGATACTTTAGAGGGGGGGGGGGGTATCAAAGTATCATTCTCCGTGTTAAGTGTGATTGGCCGTACTTAAATTAGGTGACGGTTTATAGGCCATTTCTGAGACCCCCCTCCCTCTTGTAACAAACTGCAACAAAATATTTCTACCCTCCCCCACTCTTTCTGTACGTAATTTTTTTTGCCAAAAATGTTTTACTAGGTATTGCTGGTAGAATTGGGCAGGGTATTGAAATATCAGCATTTTAATCTTGTAATACTTTCAACATAGAAACTTTTATAAACGGAATAAAACAGTATTTCAGATACAAATTTAAAAAATTCAAATTTATTAATTTATTTTAAACAAAGAAATGTCTTTTCTACTATAAAATATGGATTTTTAATAAGACACTTGAATTTTCAACAAAATAATTAACTTTTTAACATAATAGTTGAATTTTCAACCTAAAAATATAAATACCCAACAAAAAGTGTTATAGTTTATATTTGAATAAAAAAACATGAAATTTATGCAAAAAAAATTTCAACAAAAAGACGAATTTTCTCTACAAAAATTGAATTTAAATACAAAAAATATGACTTCAGCAAAAAATTATGACTTCAGCCAAAAATTATTTTTCCACGAAACTGGTGTATTTTTACACAACAAAAAGGAAATTTTAAACCAAGAAAATTATTTTTTCCCTACCGAAAAAGGAGAAATTTCAACTAAAAAAGATCAATCTTAAAAAATAGAAATGTTACATTTTCAACTAAAAAATTAATTTCAAACAAAAAAAAAGACTTTCCCACTAAACATTTAAATTTTTAACCAAAGACATAAGCCTTCAATCAACCAAATAAATTTTTAACAATGTAGTTAAACTTTTACCCAAGTAGTTGCATTTTCAATTTGAAAAAATTAATTTTCAACAAAATAATGAAACTTTCAATCTAAGAGATGAATTTTCAACTAAAAATATAACTGTTCGAAAAAAATGATTTCTGAACAAAGTGATTCAACCAATTCTTTCAAATAGGATAATTGAATACTCAAGCAAAGAAGAAGAATTTTTTACCAAAAAGTTGCATTAAAAAAAAAGAAATTTTTACCAAAGCGGATGAATTTATAAATAAGAAAAAAAAATTTTTTTAAAAGAGTTTAATTTGCTGTTAAAAAAGATTTTAGTTGACTTTCCACGATCAAAATATGAAATTTTAACCGAAAAATAAGTTTCTGCGAAAAAAATTAAATGTGTAATCCAAAAAGACGAATTTGTACCAAAAAAGGATGACCTTTTAACAAAATTTTTAAATTCTCTACCGAATAGTTGCATTTTTATCCAAAAAATATGAAATTTCTCTTGAGCAGATAAATTTTTATTTAGAAAGAAAATAAACTTTAAAAAAATATGTAGCTGGATTTTCATCCCGAAAAGATTCCAGTTGACTTTCCGAAATCAAAAAATGAAATTTTCAATAAAAAATAAGTTTCTACGAACAAAATTCAATTTTTCATCCAAAAGGACGAATTTTTATGCCAAAAGGGATGAATTTTTAACGAAATAGTTCAATTCACTTCCAAGTAGTCGAATTTTTATCCAAGAAAGATTCGTACTAAAACTTATGAATGTTTAATTAAAAGGACACATTTTTTTAAAAAGTTGAACTTTCATCCAGAAAAGCCTTCAGTTCATTTTTTAACACCAAAATGTGAATTTTAAACAAAAAGTAAAATTTCTACGAAATAGTTAAATTTTCAACAAAACAGTAGAATTTTCAACCACAAGTATGAATTTTTTACAAAATAATTATATTTTCAACCAAACGCAGTTGCATTTTTATCCAATAAAGATAAAACTTCTCTTAAAGAAGATGCATTTTTAATTAGGAGAAAAAATATACCATTTACGTAGTGTATACAGATACGGCATTTTTTGCCGTATTTTCATTTTGGTGTACGGCATTTTAGTCACTGGTCACAGAAGAGTGGTCTGTCACATCTCGAACCCCTTTTCCAAGTCTCCCTTCAAAAAATACGAGTGTTAGTGACTGGTCACAGAAGAGTGATCGTGAGAATTCGTGATTCGAATCTGAAGATAAACAATTCGCAAATTAGTGCCGGAGCTCAATACTCGACCTAAAATTTAACCAAAAAATAAATTTTCTACAAAATAGTTACATTTTCAACAAAACAGCAGAATTTTTAAGCAAATTAAATTTCGTACAAAATAGTTGAATTCTCAACAAAACAGCAGAATTTTCAACCAAAAAGTAGGACTTTTCAACAAAATTGTGAAATCTATAAGCTAATTTTCTGCTAAATAGTCGAATTTTTAACCAATAGTATGACTTTTTAACAAGATTGTTAAATTTTCAAACAGTTGCATTTATGTACAAGAAAAATGACAATTCCAAAAGGATTTCAATAGACTTTTCTACAGAAAAATACAAATTTGAAACAAAAAGTACATTTTTTAGGAAATAGTTGAATTTTGAACAAAACAGTTGCATTTCTGTTCAAGAAAGATGCAATATTTCTACATTAAAAAATGTGTATGAATCGAATCCATTTCAAATCAGGCAGAACAAATTACAAGGCAGACGAATAGCTAGTGTGCAAACATAACCTACTTATATACAAGAGGGCGTAATTAGAATTACAAGTAAATACTATTTAATCTCAATGAATAGCTGTCTTACCATTTTGTATCTCAACTTTAAGTCGGGTAATATCTCGGGACTTAGCCCGTTATACCGACGAATTTTTGAATTGATGTGTCACTTCACTATAATTCACTATGCTAACACGGTCTGCTATGAACGCGACCGAGGTGGGTCGTGAAGCGAGTAGTGCGCATGCAACTGCGCACTTGTTTCGGTTACGATAACTTATATTTCTGTTACCATTTAGGAATTTTACGAAACTATTTATAATTTTCAGATACCGTTTCTGAAGTTCACTTAAAATTTAGTAAATTTAATGTAAAAGTTACTGAATTGCGTTTTCAGTAACATAATTTTATCAATTTCAGTTACTTTAGTTTCTTAAATGTGTCGGAATTTTCCGAAAATTTCTAACAGTGAAATAAGTTGCATTCACACAAATTTGTTTGTTTGAAATAAACAAACATTTTTCTCAGTTTCTTCGCCATTCCAATAAAATGTATTGAAAATCTTAGAAATTAAAAAAAAAATACCTTTCGAGAACGCGCTGTGACTACAAAAGATTCAAATTCAGCAATATATTCCCAATATTCACACTCTTCAATCTTCATTGTCATTCTATTTATGGTTTTCACAATTATAACCATGAAAATGAGTGGTATGTAAACAACTGTCAGATTGCACTTTCAGACTTTTCTTTTCGAAACTTCAAAATTGCACTTCTCTGATTGGCTAGTGCTTTGTGGCGATCTCTGATCAACATTGCTGCTGTAAAAACTCAATTACCGCCTAACCAATAAATAATGAAATAGGTTCTTAAACGTTGTTTTGAAGATTGTTTTACCAAGATAAATTAATTTTCACTGCAGGATACCATCCTCCTTGTTACTAAGGCTTTGTCTATAATCGTCCTGACAAGTTGGGGAACGTACTATTGTTCAATTTCGGTCTTCACTCCCAGAATAGGAAGCTTGAAAATAGCCCCTATAACTTTTCGACAAGAATGGGGGACAGGACATATTTCAACTTGTTACGACCAAAATATAATTATGAAGAATATAAATTTAATATGTGGGCAAAGTAAAACGAATGATTAAAAACCCTATTATTTGTACTTAAGAGTCGTTCAAAAAATACACCACCCCCCCCCCGGGGGGGGGGGGGGCAGTATATTCTATTTGGTTTAGAATTACTATTTTTGTTTGGTTGATTGTTTATTTTGTTGTTGTCAAAAATTCAACTATTGGGTTAAAATTCGTCATTGATAGGTTGAAAATTCAACGATTTTGTTAAAAAGACATCCTTTTTTCTAAAATTCATCTGTTATCGTAAAAATTCGTCTTTTCGTACAGAAAATTCGTCCCCTTGATTGAAAATTCACCTTTTTTTGATAAAAAAGTTCTTGGTTCAAAATTCAACTACATGATTATGAATTCAACTATTTTGTCGAAAATTCTTCTCTTTTGCTTGAAAGATCAACTGTTTGGTCTTGAATTAATTTTTCGTTCGCTGCAAATTCTACTACACTCGGAATTCCATTTAAGTTCTGTTTCGGGATTGGTCCTAAATGACCTTGACTTAAAGCGAACACAACGTTCGCACGCTCAGAACGTGAACAGTCAATCCTCTCTCGGCCCTAGTGCTCGCGAAACCGCTGTGGCAACAATTCTCGGAACGACATAAATGGATGGGACTTAAATGGGATTCTGAGTGTATTTGGTTGAAAATTCATCTTTTCGGCTTTAAAAATCTACTTTTTTCTAAAACATTCGACTTCTTAGTTTGAAAACTTAACTCTTTTGTTGAAATTTCATCTCTTTTTGAAGAAATTAATCTTTTTTGGTTGAAAATACAATTGTTTTGTTGAAAATGCAATATATTTCGACTCGAAATCTTAAGAATTCAAACCGTTTCACATTGAGTTTAATATGGTACCTATTAGGGTGGGACGAAAAAGATAAATTTCTGATAATCGATTTCTAATAGCAAAAAATTGTTAGTTTTCCATGAGCTGAATATACCGTAAAAATTTTTTTGAAATCGATCAATATATTTTACGTCCTCAAGCGTGTTGAAAATAAAAAAAATTGGATTTAAGCGTAAAATATATGAAAGAATGAATTCTTACAGTCATCAATTCTTTTATGTAAAACTATACATGCCTGAAGAATTTATGAAAGTATCTATTTGATATTGAAAAAAATGTGGGAAATTAAAAATAGGACAACCATTTTTCTTTTAATTTTAATTTTATTTTTCATTATATTCCACTCGGGAAATTACTTTAAAAATAAATTGTAAGAAGTAAATAATTCATTTATCAATTATTAACTATCACAAGCTTTGAGTAAAATCCGAATTGTTTCGGACATGAGGCATCTCAGTTCTTGGTGGAAATACAACCCTTATGTAACTATTCTTTCGAAAAAACAACAAAAATGTCATCGTAACTAAACTACAACCCTTACGTAACCGCCTCTTTTTTCAGTAATACAATAAACATTTTTTCGAGGTTATTTTATGTGCGGAATTAAAAAAAAAGATCAAATTCAAACTGAAAAAAATTGATAAATTTGTTATTTTTGATATATTTTTAATATCAAATAGGTACTTCTATACATTCTTTAGGTACATAGTTTCACACACACACACACACACACACACATATATATATATATATATATATATATATAAAATGGCGAATGTAAGAAATCATTAATTATTAATCGATTAAAAAAAATTAACATCATTTTCAGCCATTTAATAAATCATTTAATGAATTAATCAATTATTTTAAACTAAATTAAAATAAATAATTGCATTATTATATATTTAATTAATTTAAATTAATTTCAATTTAGTTAAATTGAATTAAAAATCTTGGAGTTTTTAATTGCTAATATTAATTACATGTTTTTGGGTCATAAAGTACCTTTACTAACTTTTGGGAAGTTTGGAGCTTTATCAGAATATAGAGGAAGTTTTCTAAAAGTTCTAATAAAGCTGTTACATATACACGAACCTGCTTGAACTCTTTTTGCGCTTAGCTTGCTAGAACTGGTTACATGTATGCGGGGTAACGAGATATTTGTGTTCGTGACGTTATATAGGCGTGCGAATAAAGACGCAATTAAACAATATCACATTTTATCGCCAATCAACTTTTTGTTAAGAAAATTTTTTTCAAACAGAAGTTTTTTTTAACGAAATGAAGTTTGAAATAATTATTTATATAGAAAATACAGTGTTCATTAGTAGTAATTTATGCGAAATTTATTGAGAAAGTTTTTCTTTAAAATGTCAAAAACAATTTATGTATTAATTGTGCGATTAAACGACCTTTTCCTTTAATCTCTCGCTAATTGGTAGACAGAAGTAAAAGCCTAAGTTGTTATAAACTAATTTAACTCGATTGTACTTGTTGCAAAGGACGCTGACAGATAGAATAACTATTGCGTAATTAAACATAATTACGTTTCATTTGCCTACCGAGCGAAATAATCCGAAGAGAAGCGATTTCGATATGGAAAATCACGTTCTTTCGAGATATTGTAGATACTATATTTAATGAAATAAAATATTATCATATTTAAAAACTTTAGTAAATGATAAGTGATTTTAATCTTTCTAATTTATCATTTCTTTCATTTTTTTACTATGCAAATTAGCCTCCATGCAATGAATAAAAACATAAAAGCAAACAGCAACATTTTTTGCGATTTCAAATTTTAACATATATATCGAGGAAGATAAGACAAATCACGTGGGAGAAAAACAATAATATTCCAGACACTGCACTGCGTACCGCTGGTCTTGTTATAATCGAGAATCGTGCATTTCCCGAGAATATGTGCGTTTTGCGATATATGGGGCTACGTGTGTATGGGGGGTGGGGGCACGAGAAGTCCTGGTAAAATAAATTATGTAAAATATTTTCCTTCGTTGGTATATGAAATCATGACTCGTGCGTATGTCACACGAGGCAAGATTATTCACCCCCCCCCCCTCCCATTTGTTAATTTAATCATAGTTTATTTAATAAACTTCTTGTCATTGTGAATTCGTGATATACGATCCCAGCCGATTTATGATTTGCCGTTGAAATTAATTTTCAATTCTGTCCGCTCTACCATATAAATTCGAGGATAAATTTGTATAATAATGAGATAAAATTGTGTAGGAAATTTCAATCCTAAGCGTGATAAAAGCGTTTCATCGGAAATATGTTTGTAATAATTTCTGAGAGGAAAGAATAATAATAATTTGAACTTAATTTTTATTATTTTAGTTTAAATTTTATTACTTTATTTGCGAAGTAAATTGTATATTTTATTCATGAAAAATTATGTGTTTAGAAAATCGGGGGAAGCGAGCATTTTTCGCGTTGTGTAACACGGATCGATAGTGGAGTGAATGGAGAGCCACAAGGGATATAAACAGATTAAATGCTTTAAAAATACGTGGAGTTTTTAATCCTTTTTTCTTCCTTCTTTTTTTTTACTTTATAGGACAATTCGTGTCTGGATTTGGTGAACATTTTTTAAATAAAAATAAAAATTGAAATTCAGTTTCCCGAAAGTTGTGTCAACGTGAATAAAATTTCCCCGGATAATAATTTCTCTTTGACGTCAATAAATACCAGGAAAATTTGATTTGTCAGTTATTACATTGCAGAATTCAACCGTTTTTCCGGAGAGGTCAGTTCGAACTTCAAATTAGGTTATTTTATAATTTATAAAAAAAAGCGAGCGTCCGGAGAGAAAGTGAGACTAAACTAAGAAGAATACAAATTCAATTTAACTTGATTCCCAGGAGCTGGTCCGTGATTCATCGGATCTGGTTCTTTTCAGATCCGCCGATAGAGCACGCCAGCAAACAGCTAGCAACTTTTTTAGTTAATAAAACTGATTGTTATTTTTTTTGCATCTTTAAATTAAAAGCATATGCATAATATTATAACTTTAGTTTGTGAATATGTAAAAATAACTAAAGATAAAACGCACTCTTCTAGAAAAACAAGTTAACGAGATTCGAATAAACTTTTTCTTTCAATTCGAATTCCAGAGTCATCATTTCTATTTTGTTTTTCACGAATTTTCCACTTGTTATTTTTCGTTCGTATCATTCGTCACTTTTTCATTTGAGCGCCGATAAATAATTAAATCGGTCTGATTGCTTCAGGGGTTGTGTGAAATAAAGAGAGAATTGTATTCGGGTGTAGAAATTTCGAATTTCCAATGCAATAAAATATATCCGTTCAATAAACTTTATTTAATGTTCAGTTTCAATTAAAATTCTGGCTTAAAAATAAACTATGAATCTCTAAGCAAAAAAGTTTGGAGGAAAAAGCGTTCATATTGGACCCTTTTTCAATGAATTCCGCCCCTAGACGTCGCGACACTTGCCGCACATGCTATATATTTGAGCGCGTATATAGCATGCAAACGGTTTTCATTGTGTGTTAAAATACACATTGGTATCCGCGTACAGAAGCCTGCTCAGAACCATGTGTCTCGCTCTGTATGTGTTTCGGAGATTCCGTGCCAGACTTACAAATACAAAATATTCATCTCCCAATTTTTTTTTTAAATTTACACAACTTCCTACAGATCTACCAACTAGGAATAGAAAATTCTTATTTTTATTTCCACAGGGTGGTCATGGCTTAGGGAAAACCTGGAAAAAACGGAAAAGTCAGGAAATTTTAATGGTCAGGGAAAGTCAGGGATTTTGAAAAAATCATGCAAAAGTCATAGAATTTCTATAAGATGAATGACTGTCAAGGATGATAATTTTGACATTTTTAAATTAAAATTTAAAATTGTTTTATTTCGTTTATAAAATATTCTATGTTAAAAATGTTAAAGGATTAAAATTCTTGTCTTTGAATATTAACGTTCAGGAAAAATAAAAAATTGGTCAGGGAAAAATTAGGGTATTTTGAAAATCAAGTTTGCGGGCACCCTGATGTAATATTCTTATTAGTAATTTATGTTCCTTGTATTTCGTTTTTTATTTATTTTTATTTCAGTAGCTACCTCCTGCCGAATATATTTTTTATTTAAAATTTAATTATTTGGTTGCAAATTGAACTTTTTAAAAATTCATTTGTTTAGTTAAACATTCGTTTTTTGTTTGTTGGAAATTTATTTTTTTGGTTAAAGGTTCATCTCATTTTTTGACAATTTAAATATTTTGTTAATAAATTCTTGTTTTTGTTTCTTTAAAATTAACATTTTTAACTGTAGATTTAACTTTTCGGCTCTTGCTTGAAAATTGATATTTTTTAGTTGAACATTCACCTTTTTAGTAAAAGAATAATCTTCTTGATCGAAATTTCCTCGTTTTTGGTTAAAAATGCAACTGTTCATCAAAAATTAACTTTTTTATTGAAAACTCATATTTTTGGATTGAAAACTCAATTTTTTTACAGACGATTCGTCTTTTGGCTTGAAAGTTCAACAATCTGGATGAACTTTTTCCTTTCATGACTGAAAAATCTTTATTTGCTGAATATTCATCTTTTTGGTTGAAAAATTCAACTTCTCGGTTAAAAGATGAACTACTTTCGTTGAAAATGCATTTTTTGGTTGATTTATCATTTTAGTTTAAAATTCATTTCGTTGGTTAAAAATTCATGTAGTTCGTTGGAAATTCGTATTTTTTATTGAAAAATTCGACTTCTGGGTTGAAAGTTGAACTATTTTGTTAAAAATGCATTTTTTTTTGGTAGATTATTTATCATTTAGTTTCAAATTTATCTGTATAATTGTAAATTCATGTAGTTTGTTGAAAATTCGTCTTTTTGGTAGAAAATTTATCTTCTTGGTTAAAAATTAGTTTTTTTTATTCAAAATTCTTGTTTGTAAATTTTTAGTTAAAGTATGTCATCAAAACCTGAACTAATTTTGCAGATAATTAAATTATTTTGTTCAAATTTCAATTCTTTGGTTAAAAATGTCACTATTTTGTTGAAAATTTGTTTTCTCTCGGTTAAATATCAACTATTATATTTTTTGTGGTTTGTTTAGGTTCGTTGCGTTGCTGACGTTCATTTGGATTGGATTGATTGTGTTTTTTACATTCGTTTCTTTTCGCTTTGTAGATTACATTAATTTGACTGTGTTGTATTGGTTGCGTCCATTTGGGTTGCTCGTATTGGTTGCATTCGTTTGGGTTAGTGTTGTTGGTTACGTTCGTTTCAGTTTGATTAACAGTGTTGATTAACTCATCCAAACTAATCCAAGCAAACCTAACCAGTACAAACAGATCAACCCAAACGAACGTAACCAACAACACTAACCCAAACGAACGTTTGGGTTGATCGTTTAGTTGATCATCATTTTCATATTTATTTCTCGATTCTATGTTAAAAAGGTTTCAATTTCAAAATTTTGGTCAAATACTAATGGTCAGGGAAAATAATTTGTTAGTTTTCTTTCTGTATCATATTTATAAGCATCTTATTTTGTGATATTTTTCCAATAGGAATGCAACTTTTTCGCATTTAAATTTAAATCTGTAGGTTGAATATTTTTGTGATTTCGGTATGGAATTCTATATACATTTCGATATATGTATAGATAGACTATAGAGTGAGGCGCCTCCATAGTGCAGAGATGTACTTGCACACGGAAAATACACTCGGGAGCTCATTCTCCTCCCACACCCCGCTAGATGGAATAACCTCTCCTGCCGACTGCCCTCACATTATTTATCACAGTAATTCTCAATAAACTACTTGCTTCCCTTGTGCTCTTGCTTGTCCATGAAGTAATAAACTGCATTTACTTCAATCTATCGGCCACCTTCGTCGTTTGCCTCTTTGTTCATCCAAGGTCGTATTACTTACCAAAAATATTTGCATATATACACCAGGCTTCACACTTTTCTCTTATTCCTCTTTCTTCCTCTTTTTTAAAGAATTCTTTTTTTTTCCCCTGTTTTGAACAAACTTTCTTTTTTCTCGTCTCTTCGCTTAATTGTGAACTGAATTAATAGAACCTAATAAGAAAATCCAACTATTTATTTTGGTCGAGTATTGAGCTCCGGCAAATTTTGCCGTATTTAAAGTTTCTAGTCTGGCAAATTTTTTTGTCAATAAGGAACTTACTGTTCCGATCATATTTTTTGTTCATTTGGAAAAATAGTAGAATATTTTACTATTCTATTATAAAATGAGGAATATTAAGTTATAAATATACACAGAGTGTCATATAATCAAGAACATTACACACTACAAGCACACTAAAGAATTGCTCATCACTTTACTATCCCTATAATAATACACTTTATCACTAATTTGCGAATTGTCTAGCAGATAGCAGCACTTCAGATTCGAATCACGAATCCTCACGGTCACTTTCCTGTGGCCAGTGACTAACACTCGTATTTTTTTAAGTTAGACTTGGAAAAGTGGTTCAAGATGCGACTGATCACTCTTCTGTGACCAGTCACTAACACTCTTATTTTTTAAAGGGAAGCTTGGAAAAGGGGTTCGAGATGTGGCAGATCACTCTTCTGTGACCAGTCACTAAAGTGCCTTACTACAGAATTAAAATACGGCAAAAAATGCCGTTTCTGTATACACTACGATTTATTTTAGATGGAAGTTCATTATTTTTATTTGAAAAGCTTACCATCATATCTTTGGTTGAGAATTCATCTATTTTGGTTAAAAATTCTATATTATTTGATGAAAATGTTATTCTTTTATTGAACATTCAACTACTTTGTTAAAAAGACATCTTTTTTGGTCGAAAATTCAACTGTTTCGGATATAAAGTTCGTCCTTTTAAATTGAAAAATCATCATTAAGATTCATCACTTTGGTTCAAAATTGAAAGTATTTTGTTTATAGTCTGGTTCCGTCTCACGAGCTACACATTAATAATAACTTGAAATTGGCTGGGATTAGTCTTTACCCAAGACAAAATCAAGACCAAATATTTTTACCCGCGTATTGGTTAAAAATGCTAATTTTTTACTAAAAATTCATTTGTTTTGGTCATGGATTTAATTCATTTATTGAAAATTCGTCATTTTTAGTTGAATTTAAGTGTTTTTAATTCAAAATGAAATGTTTTTCATTTGTAATATCAACTATTATATTTCTCGTTGGTAATGCATCTTTTTTGGTTGAAAAATCAAAACCTTGGTTGAAAGTAGATGTATTTTGTTGAAAATTCGCCTTTCATGGTTGAATTGAATAAAAATCTTTTTTGGATTGAAAAATAATTTTTTTTCTAGAAATGTCATCTTTTTTACTTTAAGAGCATCTTTTTTTTATTTGAAAATTCGACAAATTGGTTAAAAATTCATCTTCGCAGGTTAAAATCTCAACTATTTAGTTAAAAAGTCATCATTTTTATTCTAAATTTGTTGTTTTTTCGACATTAAAAGCCAAATGTATTGTAAAACATTCGACTTTTTAGCTTTAAAACTGAACTCCGTAGTTAAACATCCAATTCTTTTTGTACAAACATTAATTTTATGAAGAACAATTCATTAACTTATTATTCTCCTATTTTCATGAAAAATCACCCTGTTTCCCGTGTTTTTAAATTATTTTGGGCTGTGAAGTTTGATACACTTAAAAATAATTAACATTTCAATGCTATTGACCAATCAAAAATAAATTTCATTATTAATAATTAATTAATATTCAACTGCTTAGTTTTGATTAGGTACTAAGATAAATTTTATAATTTATTATTCTCCAAGTATCTTGCAGTAATGTCAGCAATAAAATTATATAAGCTCTAACCATTTATAGACAGTAAATTATTACTCGTTTCGATCATAAAGTGGGTTATGATTTTATGGAAAATATAACATTCGGGGTTTATTTCGAATTGTAAATATATTTTCTTTTTTTCAATCAACACTTTAGTTCCAACAATTTTGATTTTTTTCTCACTTTTTTCGAATGAACAATCGGGAAATAAATATAAAAATATAGGTAATCAAGTGGCTCTATTCGCCTCTGCTTCGATATGTATTTTCCAATTTAAACAGTTTTATTCGCTTATTTGACTTCAATACGAAAAGAAGAAATTTAATATCATTAAATGGGTAAACCACTCCCTGCATAGACCTTTGAAGGCTCTAATTATCGAAGTTTCGAGCTTCCACTCTGTACTTGATTTACAACACTAGAGAAAGTTTTCTAAGGGTTTCTCCTTTCTATTAAGCAGCAAACCCAGCTTTACGAGCCTCTGATACTAAAGCCTGCGACGAATATCTAATCTCATATCTTTTAATACAAATGTCAGAGGAAAAAAGAGCAATGAGATCATATAAAAATTCACTTTTTCCCTCCTTTGTTTAATGGTATATTACACAGCCACACAAAAAAAAATCTTTTTCCGGATCTGGCGGTCAGACCATGCTTACTATATGTTTTTGGGGTCGCTGAATCTGAATCCGAGGTCCGAAAAACTCCAGCACGTCAGGGTTCTGAGATAACCTCAAAAAACCTAATAAAAAATATTTTTGCGGGTCTGGAGGTCAGACCATGTTTACTATATGTTTTTGGGGTCGCTGAATCCGAATCCGAAGTCTAAAAAATCCCAGCAGGTCAGAGTTCTGACATACCTCAAAAAACCTCATAAAAATCTTTTTCCCGGTCTGGAGATCAGACGATGTTTAATATATGTTTTTTGGGGTCGCTGAATCCGAATCCGAGGTCCGAAACATCCCAGAACGTCAGCGTTCTGACATAACCTAAAAAACATAATAAAAAATCTTTTTCCGGGTCTGGAGGTTGGACCATGTTTATTACATGTTTTTGGGGTCGCTGAATCTGAATCAGAGGTACAAAAAATCCCAGCAAGTCAGGGTTTTAACATAACCTCAAAAAACCTCATAAAACTTTTTTTCCGAGTCCGGGGGTCAGAGCATGTTTACTATATGTTTTTGGGGTCGCTGAATTCGAATCTGTAGTGTCAAAAACTCCAGCACGTCAGGGACGCGAAAAAGAGACCATTTTTTCAGCGACCCCAAAAGCATATAATAAAAATGGTCTCCTCCGGACTCGAAAAAAAATGTATGAGGTTTTTTGAGGTTATCTCAAAACTCTATCGTGCTGGGGTTTTTTGGACCTCGGATTCTGATGCAGTGACCCTGAAAACATATAGCAAACATGGTCTGACCTCCAGGCCCGGAAAAAGATTTTTTATTAGGTTTTTTGAGGTTATCTCAGAACCCTGACGTGCTGGAGTTTTTCGGACCTCGGATTCAGATTCAGCGACCCCAAAAACATATAGTAAGCATGGTCTGACCGCCAGATCCGGAAAAATATTTTTTTTGTGTGGCTGTGTTATTCACCAAGGAGCAGAAGTGGGGCTTTTTCGACGAGTTTAGTTTTTTGTAACACAGGCATGATTTCTGCTCCTTTGGAGGAATTTCGTGAACTTTATTTATTTTAATTTAAATATGAATTTGGGAAAGTTGTGTAATTTTACATAGTTATGGAAATTTGTAAAATTCTGCAAATTTATGGTAAATTGATGAATTAACCAGCATACATTTTGGAAATTTACGGAAATGCAGAGTATCTAAATTCTCGTGTCCACATGACCGGGAAAACCGGTAATTAGTCTGGAATTTTGAGCACCGGGAAAAAGCCGTAAAATAGCCGGGAATTTTTCAGGTTTGTTGTTACATTTGCAATAAATATCGTCTCGCTCAAAAAAATGTTCCTCTCTAAAATACAAAATCGATATTTTAGATCTTGGGTGAAAAAAAAGCAAATATTTCCTAAACTAGGATCGTCAAAATAGACCCCTGCAGAACGTCACAATTTATATTCAATATTCTGAAATAACATCCATTCAATTCCTTGCGCAGAATTTTCACTACGGTTTATTAAATCACAGACTTTGCACTCTTTCCCCTAGCCCTCTCTTTTCTTATTTTTTAAAGAAATTCTCTTTTTCCTCCAATAAGAAAATCCAGCTACTCTCCGTTGAAAGTGCATACCTTTTTAATGAAAAGTCTGCTACTATATTTTTAGTTCATAATTCATATTTTTGGTCGAAAATTTGTCTTTTGGATTAGAAAATCCGTCCGTATATGGTAGAAAAGTCATCTTTTTTGGTTGAAAATTCATCTTTCATGCTTGAAAGTTAATGATTTTTAATTGAAAAGTCTATATTATTGATATTATCATTATTTTGTATTATTTCTTTTTTTATTCTGTTTATTGTTTTTATTTATTATTTATATTTATTTACATTTATATATAGATATATATTTATTTTATATTTATTTATTTCATTGTTTATATATTATTTATATTTATTTTGTATTATTGAGTATTTTGTATTATTAATACAAATGTTTTTTTAAACATTAGAATTTTTAGCTAAAAAGTGGAACTCGTGTTGAAAATTCATATTTTTGGTTGAAAGTTCCACTATTTTTTCTTGAAAATCAACCTATTTCCCTTGAGTAAGTAATTACTATTAGTCGAATTAAATAATTGTTATAAATGCTTAAAATTTAACATAAAGAAATGCATTTTTTGACCGGAAAACCTGGGAAATAGCCTGGCATTTTTTTAGGTTTGAGTGGTCATCCTGAAAAATTTACGGAAATTTTCGGTAATCTATGGTATAATTTTCATTATTCACCTTTGATGCCACACTTTTTCTTCTTAGGATGCAAAAGTACACTTTTGTTTCCCATGACGTCACAATGCTTGAAAAACACTAATTTATAACCTCGCTTGACAGTCATCGAAAAGGGTGGAAATCATGCATATTTTATACAATAATCTTATTAAATCGGATGTAGATCCCACATTTGTCTCTCTTTCTCTCTCTGAATTTAAAATAGTGAAAATTGTCACCGATTTTATTCAGTGACCATTTTCGCACTGATTATTCAGTGAAGCTAGTAATTTAACTGAAAATTCATTCAATAATCAATATTAACATTAATATGATTTAATAATTATTTGTATTATTGTTATTATTATATATTATAAAATGTTACAAGTGGGTAAAAATTTGTATCTTGTATGAACTACAATTATTATTTATATAAACTACAAAGTGAAAATTATTGAAAGGATGAGATTGGGCAAGCAATATGTTTTTATAAGCTTCTTAACTTTAAATCAGCAAAGTCAGCAAAGGCAGCAAGTTTCTTTTTATTTAATAATTTTTGAACCAATATTTGCTGAGTATAAAAAATATTAGCATCAATTTCATAAAACTAAAAGAACACGTTTGCATTGAAGATCTTTTATTCTATAGTAAATTCGTGAGCTTTCTCAGGGTTGTAAAATCTTGAAAGAAATTTCCGTGAAGGGTAATACGATTTTACCCTCATCCGTTTCTCTCTCCAGTGTTTCGCAGTCGCTTTTTACGAGCATGGAGGAAAAGAGAATCTTAAATTTTACTGTGCAGAAATTCCTCTCCGTAAATAATTTGGAAAATTATGCTTATCTTATTAATATTTTAGCTGTTTCAAGTTAATAAATTAAATTATAAATTAAATAAATACTAAGTAGTTGAGAATTAAAGACATCACTTACCCTATTTTGAATGCATAATTTTAGATTGAAAAATTTGAATGTTTTAATTTCAAATCGCATAATTTAAGCAGTGCAGTTTGGAAATTTTTAATAATGAATGTTTCAAATTCTAAATTATCGAATTAAAGTTATGAAAAATATTATTTAGGTCGAGTATTGCCTTCCGGCAAAGTATGCCGAATTTTAATTTTCTCTTCCGGCATTATTTTATCGTCAACGTAATTTCTTTGTCAGCGGGTTTTTAAAGAATTACAAAGATTTCATAATGAAGTCCAAAGAATTCTATGTTGATTCCGACAAGTTTAAAAATTCATTTCCGACGAAATATGCTGAAAAAGAAAATGAAAGGGTGATCTTTTTGACAGATGGAGGTTATATATCATCTCTATATCTGTATTTACTAGGGCGCTTGAATTTTTTTGAATTCCAAAGAATTCAAGAATAATTCATTTACTTCGGTCATTCGGTACTTTTCCTCCTGGAAAAGAATGTGCGATTTGACACGGGGAGGAATGTGACAACCCCTTTTTGCCCTGCTGCGTATAATCCTGCGATTCCTGTCGATGAAATGAGCAAGGAAATGAGGTTATAGGTACTCCTGTCTCCGAAAGAGAAAAATATGCCGGAAGAGAAAATTAAAATCCGGAAAAATATGCCAGAACTGAAAATTTAAATCTCACCAAATATGCCGGAAATGCATACACGAGGTATTATTTAAATTCTAAATTAAGAAATTGCCTCATTCTGAGTTCACTCTTGATTTGAATCTATGAGAAGTGGATCACTAAATTAAGTCTTCCAGAAGTTTTACTGCGTATTTTCAGTAAATTTTACTGGTCAATAAATCAACTTTACTGGTATTTCAATGAATTTTGCTGATCTTTCAGTGAATACACTCGAACTTGGATTTGAGGAAGCTTGATTTGCGCTTCCCGAGAAATGACGCCGCGGTTTCGGTTGAAAAGGGTCGCGGGGCTGAAAGGGGGACGTCCTTGGTCACTCACACGGCCCTGATGTTTACGTTCGGAGAGCCTGGATTTGAGCCGAAGGTCAGAACCAAAACTTGGCTCAAATCCAAGTTCGTGTGTACTTACTAATTTAATCTAGAGGTAATGAAATTGTTTAATTTCGCGTTTTTCAGTTTTGAATAATCCTAATCATTAAATTTCATAAAGGGTAAATCATACAAATGTTTCATTTCGAACGATTTTAATTGACGTAGTTAAATTTGAAAATTCTATGAATAATGAACCGGTTTAATTTTATTGACTGAAATGATAATTAGATAGACCCAAATTTGCCTGTCATAATAAAAAATAAAAAATTAATGAACCGGTAAAAATATTCGACATTTGATAGAAAATAATTTAAAAGCAAATAGTTTTAGCTGATAAGGTGTAATTAATGATAATGTATAATGTATTCGGGAGTCGATTAATTAAACATGTATCGATCGGTAGTGAGATAGTCCACAACGTGTAACCTGGTCTCTGTTCTGGCATCGTGGTGAAATAAAGGGGGGTGACGGAGTGGGAGAAGGGGCAGTCAACCTGCTCATAGCAGTGGTTCTCAATCGACTCTTGTGCATTTTTAATGCATGTTATTTGTAGTTATGTAAGGAACTATGCCTATCGTGTAGTTGAAATTCACACAAGATAACGCCTGGAGTTTAAACGCCTCGTAATGCCAACATAAATCGATCACTGTCCTGGATCTTATTTGTTTGTATATTTTCTTTTCATCTATATTCATGAAAACTTACAAATTTCTACTAAAAATATCTTTTTATTGTCTAAGTACTGCAGACTTAAAATATTAATCATACTTAACTCTTATCGGTGCAGCAAATTAAATAATTAAGGTAACTAGACTAGATTTCCCAATTTAAAGTCTGATAAAAGTCTAGATTGAAATTATCTTGTTTAAATACAAATTTGAAAAAATAGTCGTAATAATAACAAAATTTGTGAGTTGGAAAAGCTCGCAATGATAAATTTATCCTTATCAACTGCAATTTATGATTCGTGTATTTCTGTTCCACCGACAGACATAAAAGTTGCTAAGCTAACTTAAATAACAAAATATTACGATTTCTTTAAGCAAATGAAAATTTTTAAACAGTGAATGTAACATACAATGATAATATAAATATTGCACTTTGAACAAAACAGAATAATAAAATTATACACAAAAGTCATGCTGTTTATTACTTAAAAGAAAATAGTGCTGTTTACAACCCAAAGGTTATACTTTATTTATTTCTTTGTACGACCTTTTGAGATTTGGGAATCGCTTTTTTAATAAAGATATATTTTTTTCTTCATAAGAGAAACGACTTTTTTATAATATTATTCCTTATTAAAACTTTTCCTTGATTTTAAAATAAATATAATTCCAAAACAAATATTGTTTGATAAAACGGTATCAGCATTTTAACAGACAAGGTAAATGTCAGGAGAGAAATAATTAAATAATTTTAAATCAGTATTGTTATTAAGCTTTGCATTCATATATTTCAATGCATTTTAAATAGAAAATTTTATCAGTTGAGATATATGAAAAAATTTCAGAAGCAAGGATGAGAAACGCGAAGTGCGCAAGCCCCTCTACGGTGCGGTGTGACGCCTAGCCTTTTTGTGGCCCCCGATAATGTCCCTCAAACTGTATTCTACTTAATTGACTTAATTGATCTAGTACACTAGATGTGGTGAATTTATCACTTTTTAAACTGCCTAATATAAATTATATTGCGTTCGTGTTGATAACATTGAATTTTTTCCATCAGTAATATCGCTATAATACTATAAATAAATTATTTGTAACTGAGTTCGAGAAAAATTGGCGAAATCGGGGAATGTTTAATTGTTGATTGAATATTTATCTCCTGAAGGGATGAATTTGGAAATAAAGAATGCATACAAAATTATTGGTGTAAAATTTGTGGTATCACGTTTTGAACAATTCAAATTACCTTTATTTGGTTTCTTGTCTTAGAAATGTTGCAACTCTTAACTAATTCGTAAAATTTCGAAGTAAAATTCAGTGTAAATAAGTTTTATTTTGCGAAGTTTCTAAGCACATCGAAAATATTTGGGCCACGCTTACCGAATTTGGGTGAATCAAAACACGGCCTATTAATTTAGATTTGTTTAAAATTACAGTGTGCACTTCGTGTAACACGTGCTTTTAGGGCGAAAAAATCTGGCAAAAATGGCTGCCTCGATATACTATCGAAGGAGTGAAACTTCTTCCATCGTGCTGAACGACACACTGGATTTGTAATATTTATAGTTGGGCATTAGGTTGGTATGTGACTTGACTTCGTTCGTATGTTAGTGACTCGTAAATAATGCCCTTAGAGCAGTTCATTTATTTGGTACCATCGCCTATAATTTTGTCCACCACATTAGCATAACTAGTGTGAATTATAATACATTTTTTTCTACTCCTAATTATATTTTTTTACTTTTATTTTTATGAACAATTTAGTATAACAGGGTGGCTGTATGACAGGGAAACCTGGAAATCAGGGAAAAGTCATAGAATGTTATTGATCAGCGAAAGTCAGGCAAAAGTCGAAGATTTTGAAAAAAATTTTGCAAAAATCAGAGAATTTCTATAAAAGACACTCAAAAATAAGTATTAAGGATAACAAACTTTATATTTTTAAATTATAATTATTGATTATTTTATTCCGTTTATAAAAGATTCTCTGTTAAAAACTTCACAAGATTAAGATTCTGGTCTTTGAATAATAACGGTCACGGTAAATGAAAAATTGTTAGGGAAAAAATCAACTGTTTTGTTAAAAATTCCTCTTTTTGGGTTGAAAATTCAACTATTTTGGTAGAAAATTAACATTTTGCTGAAAATTCATATTTTATTGCTGAAAATTAAAATGAAATCTTTTTGGTTAAAAATTCAACTATTTCTTGAAAACTGTTTGTTTGAAAATTAATTGTGTATATTCTATGGTTGAAGATTCAACTATTTTGTTGAAAAATCGTCTCTTTTTTTCTTGAATTCAACTGTTTTTGAATTAAAATAAAAAAGAATTTTCGCGGAAATATCCACTATTACATTATTCGTTGAAAATTCATATTTTTTGGGCGAAAATTGAACTACTTGGCTGCAGATTGAACCACTTTTTTGAAATTTTTTCTTGTTTAATTCAACTCTTTGCTTGAAAGTATAACTATTTCGTTGAGAATAAATTGATGTTTTTTAATTGAACATTCAATTACTTGGGTAAAATTTGAAATACTTTGTAAAATTTTTTTTTTTTTTGTTGAAGGTTCATCTCCTTGGTTGAAAATTGTTGTTTTTTTGTTTAAAATTAATTTTTTAAACTATAAATGTGACTTTCCATTTTTGGTTGGAAATCGATTTTTTTCAGTTGAAAATCTGTCTATTTTGGTAGAAACTAGTCATGGTTTGGAATTTCTTCGTTGTTGATTAAAAATGCAACTGTTGGGTTTAAAATTCAACTATCTTGTGGAAATTGTTTTGTTTGTTGGTTAAAATACATTTTTTTTAACTGCAAGTGTAACTTTTCAATTTTTGTTGAAAATTGATATTTTTTAGTGGGAAATTCGTCCATTTTGGTAGAAGAATCATCTTTCTAGTTTTAAAATAATATTTTTGGGTTAAAACTTTAATTTTTTTAAAGAAAAATAGTGTTTTAGCTTGCAGAGTTTAGCCATTTTGATTAACTTTCTTTTCTTTCTCGACTGAAAAAGCTTTGTTTGTTAAAAATTCGTCTTTTTGGTTGGAGATCGTATCATTTTAGTTGAAATTTCATCTCTTTTTAATGAAAACTTGATCTTTGTAGGTTGATAATTCAAGTATTTGTTTAAAAATTTAAGTATTTTGTTGAAAATTCAATTATTTTGTTAAAAATTCAACTATTTCAGGGTGCACAGTCTTCCCCTTTTTTTGGTTTCCCCTTTTTTCTTGAAATTACCCCTTTTTCTCCTATTCCCAAAAAACTGCCCCTTTTTCCTCTTTTCTCTTTGTATATACGATATTTGAATTACGCGGAAAATTCTCTGAAATTAGTATAAGTGTACCCATTATTGTATAATAATTAAAGCAATTATAGCACTTAAATAAATTGATTATGAATAAATAAGGTGCCAATAACGTTGCAAATTATACAGTACTTTTTAAATAAGTATTAGGAGGTGAACACTTTATATATACCTATACCTAATTAAAAAATTGAATATTCCAAATTCATTAACTGCAATGTTAAATGTTCTTAATTGAGCAATTTTTAATTTTAGTTTAAGAGCACTGAAGAGTAGGGCGGAATGAAAATGCTAAAACAAATCAAATCGTTGGAGCTGAGGGGAAAAAAACTTTTGGGTTGGTATTCGACTAAAGTGGAAAAAAATTTTAATCAGTAAAATTTAACGATTTCAAATTCAAAATATTTCCTATTGGTTCAAAAATTATGACGATTTTGTTATATTCACAGCTTTCACTAGTGAACAATAATAAAAAATTACGAAATTTGAAAATAATTTTTTTTTGCGCAGTAACAATTTTGTTTGAAAATGTGCAAAGACACGCTTTTTGGATTGAGTCATTTGCACACATTAAAAAAAATTGAATATGGCGAACCTGAAATTTATTCAGCTTGAACCAAAGAAACATTTTATCATTTTGCTTTTTCGGAAAATAACTATTGTCATGATTCCCATGAATTTTTTTTAATTTTTAAATTTTTAAATTGTAAATTTAAAAAAGAGAACAGAAGATATTAGCCGATATCAAAATTTTTCTCTTTCCTTTTTTTTTGGATTTCGGACACAAATTGTTATCTCTCAGTTTAAACGATTCGATTAATTTTAGCATTTTTACTTCGCTCCACTGAAGAGTGTAGTTTTAAATTTACATTGAAAGTATTAATTATAGTGAGGAAGAAATTACAAATCTTAGAAAGAAATATTTATGAGAGCAATTTTAAACATATCAAAGTTGTGTATTTAACTAATTATATTTTTTTCTTGGACTTTTTTATATAACTGCGAATGGATTTCCAACGACTTAAGAATATCCAATTTTTGAAAATAAATTCATTAATGGCAGAAATAATTGAAAAATCATTGAAAATTATTTAAAAATATAACATTTCTCTTATAAAAAGATTGTTTCTTCTTTTCGACATATAAAAATAAATTCAACTTTCTCCAAATACTTCGTCTTCTAGACTTGAAAAATCACTTATTTTGTTAAAAATTTGTCCTTTGGTATGAAAATTCTTACTGATTTGATGCAGTGACATATTTTTCATTGATACAAATTTATAGAGTAATGCGTCTTTGAAACGAAAATAAGTTTATAATGCTTTATATCAGGAATGCGATATATGTGGACTGAAAGTGTGAATAAAATATGTTCAGTCAGGCCGGGGGTAGGGTGATTTATCTCACGAGATATGAGATTGGGGCTTATCGATTTGACGAAGCAATCTTTTTTTCAATATAGAGGTCAGAGGAATAAAAACGAGAAAGAAAAAACTGGCAGGAAGATGCTTTAACGACATTAATTTCTTTTCTTATCGAGAAAACCTGGATAAATCGTAAATAATAAACGTCAATATTAGGTAGGAGATAATTTGTTGATTACTCATTACAATGACAATTGATTTGGATTTACATCAAGTCAGTATCATTTCACAATGATGAATGAATTATACTATTTTTGAATGTAATCGATAACTTGTATGTTCACATGAATTATTTGCGGGGTATTTTCTATCTCGGAGAAAAAATTCTGTTAATGTTACGAGGGCCTTATGTTAAAATAGAGACAGCCATAGCTTTTTATATAGATTATAGAGCCTATTGAGTTTTTTAAGTCTTTACATAATTTACAGGTATTTTACAAATTCACGGACTGAAGTAGGGGTATACTAGTTTTTTTCTGTAAATATTACAAGAATTTTTGGTAAATTGTACAGAAAATTCTATAAATCTAATAGGATTTTTGCTAAACATTACAGAAAAACGCATGCCATCTGCATTTTGTAGCCCGAGTCGAAATTTAGACCCTACTTTGAACCTGCAGCTTTTTATTACCTGATTTGACGTTATTTAAACCTATAGCCCCTGATTTAAACTTCTAAGTCGTAGACCCTAGAGAATGAAAGATTAGAGCCTACTTTGACTCCATTTAAATCTATAGGCCCTACTTTGAATCTGTAGATGCTATATCTTCATATTCAAGAACCTACTTTGACGCTGTAACACCTCTCTGAATCTACGTTGAATCTTTAGACTTTAGAGCCTACATTTTTATGACTCAAGACCCTACTTTGACGCTGTTTAACCTCTTCTTCAATGCTGACCCTACTTTGAATCTTTTTAGCCTATAATGTTCGAACTGAAGACTATACTTTGACATTTTATAAACTGTATGAAAATAAGCTAACAATTGTTTGTTACTCTGGTAAAGTTAACTCATTGGTCATCTTAATCACTGCAGTCACATTCAATTAACAACAATATCTAGTTTCAGGTTCAACCAAATTGTCATAAATTATTGATACATAAATGCTTCTTTCCAATGCTCAATCACAGAAAAATATTTTCTCTTAACTGAATGCTGAAAGTTTGTATGTGAATAATATTCATCACGGAAAATTACTAAACATTGTCATTAATAAGTCATTATAAACATTTGTATAAATAACTAATGAGATTGTGCATTATTTGCAGTCATGCAGGTATTTATTTATCTCATACAATTAATTTTTAATTGGTTTCAAAGTGATTGAGAATCACAGAAAATTATAAGAATAAAATATTTTATATCGTTAGCAACAGATTTTATAAATAAATTTCAAAAATAAAAAATTATATGGAAATGTACATATATATAATAATCATAATAATTAAAATTTACTGATTGTTCTTAATTTTTATCAGAGTATTACGGTTAATTCATTTTCAACATGATTTCGGAAAAAAATTCATTTTTTCCAAGGAACTGAACAATAACAATTATTGAGAGTTTTTGAAACATTTTTTAGAGAAATATTACTATTTACGTTTCTACCACTTGATTTAGTAGGAAAAATCATTTCTTTCCTTGAGAAAATGTTTACTATTTTAATTTGTATTTTTTAGTGTAATTATTTAAATCATAAATTACGTAGAATCAAATGTAAATATCCAGCCTCAATTTCTTGTGAAGCGTGTGAATACTTCTAAAAAACAGAAAAAAACTTGTAGGTGATTCTGATACCAATGTATTTAGATTACTAAATTTTCCAAGTAGGAAAAGAAAACAATCCAAAATATTCAAAAGCATCTATAAATTAACTAAATTCAATATATTCTTTTTTACAAAAATCTTTTTATAATAAAAGAAAGATTCCTTACAATAAAATTGAGGTAAAAGTGTGTAAACTCAATTTAAAGAAATCTTAAATTATTTATCAGCAATTAACCCTGCAGATTGGGAAGAATCATGAGTTTTGTGTCTCTATTTAAAAAATTTTAAAGTTCAGATAGAAATGAAGTTAATTTTATTATGAATAATTTTCGCAAAAAAGATAGAAAAAGATTCATAATCAAAAAATAACATTCAAAAGCAATCTAATTTTTCGGCTCATTAGAAACAAATTAACATAATGAAAAAAGAGGGGAAAAGTCAACCAAACACCAACCTCTCACTTTTCCGTCCTTTTTATACTACGAGGGAACAAACATGTTTCGAGGAATAGAAAAATGTACATTCCATTAAAAACAATCGATTTCTCAATAAATAATTTTTTGTTTTTACATTAAACTTAATTAATTTATATTTCACACTAAATGTAAAAAATCTTTTCTTTACAGGTATATTAATTACTCATACCTTTAGTCATCCCTATAAATAATCCCTGATGAGGAGGTTGAATTGACCTCGAAACATGTTGATTCCCTCGTAGTATAAAAAGGACGGAAAAATGTGAGAGGTTGGTTTTTGGTTGACTTTTTCCCTTTTTTCCCTCTTTTTCCCTCTTTTTTCATTATATTATTTTGTCTCTAATGAGCCGAAAAATTAGATTGTTTTTAAATTTTATTTTTTGATTATGAATCTTTTTCTAGCTTTTTTGCGAAAATTATTCATGATAACATGAACTTCATTTCTATCTGAACTTAAAAAAAAGAAAAAAACTTATATTGGACTCTTAAAAATGGTTTCAAATATTCGACACCACAGAAAGTTTAAACAAAGTCATTATTCAAATAATTTCTTCGTATGTAAAAAGATTTTGGACCTTAAAGTATTGGACAAGTGCAATTTTATCGAAGACATCCTAACGCGCTAGATTAGGTGAATCGATTAGGGCGTTAGGCGTTTGGTAAATAAACTGAGTATACGTGCGAACTCGGGTTCGATCCTTAATACTCACGGATTGGTCAGTGTACTATGCGTTAGCGACATAATTGAAAAATATAATTTTCTGATGTTAATTTTCTTGACCAGGGTAATACGTAATAATTATTAATTATATGTATGAAATAATTGCGAATATCCTTGATATTTATATCACATATATTATTTTATTTTTTCTGATAAATAAAAAATATTATTTTTATTCATCCATATTGGTGTGAGATTATAGAGAATCTACTTTGATGCCACAAGTCCTACATGTAGTAGTGGGAGGCTCAAAAGAGGTTATAATGTGCCTTCAATACAGACCCTACTTTGACGCTAAACATGGAAAAACTGCTGATTTCGGACACTTTTAGCGTCAAAGTAGGCTCTAAACTAAATTACATTGAATCCGTTTCTTATTTAGGACCTACTTTACTGATCTCAGCGCCTACTAAGGTAGGAGTTACAGTTTCAAAGTTGATTCAAAGTCTGTTTTTTTCTGTGTGTTCAAAACAATAGACAGAATGGCAATGAGAGATTATGAATCTGTTTACTTGAATACAATTTTGCATCGTAATTTATTGCAAATCCACCTACATATATAAAGGACTGCAGATTTTATTGATTTGACATTTAAATGTACTTGCACTCCGTGAATGAGCAATGTATTTGATTCGAGCAACACATTTCCCTGGTTTAAAATGTGGCAAAGACTTCTCACAAAAATAGAAATGATCAAAGTTTTAATAATGTTACAACGAACACAGTCTCACATGAATTACAACGCCGACGACATTGATTACGAAATTTTCGCCACGCGTCCACTTGTGTCATCAGTATTCAAAGAAATATTAAAATATAATTAAAGTTAACGAGGACAGGTACATTCAAGAAATTACAGTTTAATTTTGAGTTTTTTTCGATCAATGCTTACAAATAGTATCATATACATTTGATTTATATTAAAAAATAAACAATGAGAACAATAATCTCGAGGAAAATTGCTGATGAAATTGCAAATAATTATTGCAATATGGTAAAAATTTTTATGGCTCTGTTATTTCAACAGGCTTGGCAATTGAAATACACTAAATTCCAAGGTATAGAATTTGAAAAAGTGGATGCAAACGTTTGCACAACGAAAAAATAGTTGCAACTACATAACTACTACATTGAAAATTACAACTACATTCACATTTTTCTATACGTTTATGTTAATTTTTTTCTTATTAATCTATTGTTTTTTCTTTGATCCACTGTTGGATCAAAATTTTCCACCTTAGAATTTAGTGTAAAAAACAGCCAGACAAAGGTAAATTTGTTGAAACTTTATGTACAGTTATAGATGTACTCGATACTATTCACTCTCGTTTACTTGATATGTTTTTATTATATTCAATTATTCATCTATTATATTTATTATAATATGGAAAGTAATTATTTAGACTTGAGAAAGTGAGGTGCGACCGTGTACTTTCGACATTGAAATTAAATCTTCAATTTCAGTGCACTGCTTTTCCGTATACAAATTACATCTCTGTAGCGAAAGCATTTCAGCCTACGCGTTGGTTTATTGACGTGCAAACACAGATACACAAGGTAATTTAGTCGACTTGGCAATTAAAACGTCGGTTCGAGAGTATCCAATGGTCTGATAGTGATATTCAGTCTGATTAAAAAGAAATCAATATTCTAATTTTTTTCTTCTCTCTAAATGTATAATTAAATACCCATTACTTTAATTTTTTTTAGAGCATAATAAAATACTGAAAGTTTTGATTATATTGGTTGGGATAACCAAAAATTGTATACTTTATATTAAAGTTTTGTTGAAATAAACAAAATTGGATAAAAATGCAACTGTTTAATTGAAATTAAGTCTCCTTTAGTTGAGGATTCAATTAGTTTGTTGAAAATTAGTGTTTTTTGTTTGAATTCAACTGTTTTTTATTTAAAATTCAAATATTTTTTGTTTCAAATATTACATTATTCGTTAAAAGTTCATATTTTTTAGTTGAAAGTTGAACATTTTAGTTGAAAATTCATTTCTGGATGAAAATTTGTTGTTTTTTTTGTTGAAATTAAATTTTTTAAATTGAATATTTAACTATTCCAGTTTACGATTCATCATTAGTTAAAAATCAAACTTTTTTTTAGTAGAAATTAAAAAATTTATTTTTTAAACTTAAAGTGTAACTTTTCCATTTTGGATTTTGCACATAGTTGAATTTTTTGTTGTTGTAGAAAACTAATCTTCTTCGTTTGGTTGAAAAGCAAATTTTTTTGAAAATTCATATTATCGGGTTGAAAAATTAACTGTTTTACAGAAAATTGTTATTTTGGCTTGAAAAATGAAAATTATTGAAAAATTTCACCATTTCGTTGAAAATTCATGTTTGTAGGTTGAACATTCAACTAGTTTGCTGAAAATTCTTCTGTTTCACTTTAGAATTCAGCAATTTGTTTAAAACTTTGACTATTTTGTAAAAAATTAAACCTTTTCGCTCAAAAGTAACCGTTTTTGATCGAAAATTAAACTTTTTGAAAATTTGTCCCTTTGGTTTGAAAATTCATTTTTTTAATGGTAGAAAACTCATCTATTTTGGTTGAAATAAATACATTTTTAAATTATAATCTGAAATTTGATTGCATGTTTATAAAAGATTCTGTGTCTGAAATATTATATGATTAAAATGATGGCCTTTGAATATCACTGGTGAGGGAAAATCAAACATTGGTCAGAAAAAAATCAGGGAAAAGTCATAGAAGTTTGAAAATGAAGTTTTTCAGCCACCGTGATATGTGTATGCATTTATGAGCGCCATATCAAATAGTGAAAAAATAGGTTAATTAATATAATTGTTTAATTTTAAAGGTGAACAGTTTCTTTTGGTTATTTCTCATCTATTATGGCAGTTGCGATAATATCAGTGAAGCCCATAGTACCTTTCTCCAATTGTATTGAAACTTTGTTAATATTGATCTTTCTGACTTTTACGTAGGATGTCGCATGTGTCACAAATAGTTAAAGTTTATTAACATCTGCAAATAATAATTCTTATTTCAATGCTATACACAAGGGGGTAATATGTGACGCGGACAGTCATTTTATGTTAAAATGTCGAAATATTGAATATTGCATGTTCAATGTTATTTTTTTAAACTGGAAATGAATATGAATATCTGATTGCGCTGAAATCTTGCGCTTGATTGTAAAAATATTATTTTTAATGTGCAAACAGACCAAATTAATATAGTGTGCTTCTCATTACTCGACAGGTAGGGTAAGTTGACGCACGTGGAAATTTTCGAAGGAGTTGATAATCAACTATTTTAATTGACACAGACATTTTTACTATGAATAAAGCGAAGCTAAGGTATTAATCTATATGTTACACGTTTTGCCATTACATTATCAATAATATCCTTCTTTTTATCGACTGATATATCTTATGTGTACCGAGATGTGTACCATATTACCCGCATCTCCCCTAAACGGTTACTTTTAGAACTAAAAAAGAGGCTGATAAAAAGCGTAGATCATGCCTGTGTCACATAAAGCTTAAATTAGGGTACACTGTTCTTTTCAATTTTCGAAAATCATTTCAATTGAATTGATGATAAAATTGATGTGATAGATAGAGGCCATCTATTTATTTACCCCGATAAAGGAAATGCGTGTTACTGAGAAATCGTATTATCGAATAATACATTGGAAATGCGTCTGCGGCCCTGAAATCTCGTGACTGGTTGTATGTATTTGTAATAGGATTGCTCTTGTGGTGGAGACCTGTTACAAACACACACGCTTTCACAGCATATCTGTACACAGTTTGGTACAACATGCAGACTCGTTGGCTCCCCCAAATACGAAAGCAGTGGGTTTCCTGCATTATTTCATCGATTCTCATTGAATCGGAATACGAGAAATGTCAACTTTGATCTCGAAATTCTTGAAACGCTTTTTCACGTCTCCAACAATATTGAAGAATTGAATTTAAACTCTTTTTATTTGTGTGCAATAAAAATAACGTTTCCAACATTCAAAGGCGTCTTATTTTATTTCGAAATTGAGCGAGAAAGCCTGAAAACATCATTCAAATTTCAATTATATAATTGTCGATATTTCTTCAGTTGTTTAATGAATAATTATAGTTTAATTACTGAAAACTTATCAAAATTTGAATTAAGCTTGAATTAATTTGTAATTGATTTTGAATAAAATTTAAATGTTCATTTTTAATAACTGAGAGTGCCTCTTTTTCTTTTTGAATGTATATTTAGGAATTTCGTATTGTCGTGAAAAGTTGAAGGAATATTGCGGCCCTTCACTCCTCTTTGTGCCAAACTGCTGTGGAGAGGATCGAGGGGTCGTTCGGGGTGGTAGACTGGGTTTCAGGAGGAAGAAGGTTGGGGTAGTTGGGGGTTGGGGGAGGCGAATGAGAAAAGGAAGAGGTAGTTGGGAAGGTGGTTTGGAGAGGGTGGACGTTACTTTCTTTACTCGACGTCCCTCTTGTTCACTAACGTAATTAAAGTATTTCACATTTATAGTTTAATGAAAGTCATTTAAATCGTGTGAAATATGTTTACTAAACTTTTTAGAATTCAAATTTAGTGTTTTGAATATCAATATTTTAGCTTTTATGATGAAGGAATCTTTGTTTATCCGCTTAGATGCCTGGAATTGTTTGAGGCCTTCCTTTTGATCATCGATGTTAAGCAGCGCTTGGCTCGGTTATATTCGGATGGCTGATATATAATACTTTGCTGGGCATTTCAAATAAATAGCATATACAGTTCTTTAATCATCTCGTAATTTATATCCAACTGTATAATTTTACAATGCGACGTAAAAATACATATAATACAAAAAGTGTCAGTATTTCATTGACGTAAAACAAAATTTGTTTGTATTTTTTGAAGCAATTTTTGTTATTTCCCGCCGAAAAAGATAGCAAAAATCTTTAATTTGATTGGTTTTAGGGTCAAAATGGTAATAAATTTTCATATTATAAAAGGCCAACTTTTAATTAGGTCCAAAATTAATATGTATATCAATAATGGAAGAAAGTATTTGTAGGAAAATTGCCTTTTTTATTGCGAAGTGTCTCATCGTTGCCAGTCCATCCTCTTTTACAGCTCCGCCAATTTTTCGGTACGACTAGGCACAGCCTTTGTGCCAGTGGTTTTCCAGGGTCGATCCAGGTCAGGGAAATTCAGAAAGTCAGGAAAAGTCAGGCAATTTAAAACTGGTCAGGTAAAGTCACGGAATGACAGGGAAAACCCCCATAATCAATTAAGCAATACCATAAGCCGCGGCTAAACTGGACATTTTGGGGAATCCGGGCCACTCATAGTTTCATTTTTATAATTTTATTTATCTTTTCCTGAATACAAATCCGAAAGATTGTTCATTGTTTCCGATAAAATAAATGTCGAATGTCAAATAAAATATTATGTTCTGCTGATAACACAGGGCGACAAAATTTGTACCGAAAGACCGGTCTATGTGACCCGAAGGATTTTGGTGTCCTTAAGACGAGTCCGTTGTCTGAATTTTTCCTATACGTCAGGATTTCGAGATATCCTAGCCCAAAATTGAAAATTGGCCATTTTCAGATATATTTGAAACAATATAACACGTGCAGCGATTTTTTTCCTAAGATTGCTTACGCCATCGTTTAGTACTTTCGTTTAGTTCTCCTAGATGTAAGGTTGTTTTTATACCTAAAAAAATTTAGAACATTCAGAGAATAATAAAAATTGTTAGGGGAAAGTTAGGGAATTTCGAATTTGGGATTTTGTAGCAACCTTGCTTCGACGAGCTGAAAATGGGTTAGTTTTACTAAAAATTCCGTAATAGTGGAGAGTTTGCATTTTTTTTAAATTATTACTATTTTGACGCTGAAACTAATATAATTACATATTGTTGTTACCTATTTAGAGGAAATATAACAAAATTGCTAAAAAAAGTATAAGGAAACAAAACCAAATGTTCTATTCTTAATTCGGATTTGAAAATTTCAAACATTTTCAATCGTCTATTTTTGAAGGGTGTCATAAGTTTAAAATTATGTAGTCTTGAAGGCTTTTAATTTAAAATTATCAAATTTCGAATGTTTAAGCTTTAATATATTATTTTTCTACTTCTAAAATCGATGTTGAGTGCCACTCTCGTTAAATTGAAAAATTACCTGTACATTATATTTATGTTTGAGAACCTCTAGTCAAGTCTTGTCGCATAAGTGGTTTCCACACTAGGATGCATGACTTTGTTTTGTTATGTATGTTGCCTATTATGTATGAAACATATAAAATAGTTTTGAGGCTGAGAAGAGTGTAAAGGTTCTGACACATTTATGCATCTATTTGAAAACAAAACTTTTCTCAAGGTATTACAAAATCACAATGCGTATTCTTCGCTTATTGTTATAACAAGAAAACTCGTCAGAGAAGAGAATATTGATTGATAAAATATATTTTAAAAATTGTTATGCTTGAAATGTTGTAAAATAACTGAATTTGTACAAATTAATTCAAAGCGACGTTGAAGAAAGTATAGATTTTCTGTAGTTAATTCTCATTATTTTTATTGTTTTCAAAAAGACGAAAGATAAAAGAAGGGAGGGGCTGTTAATTGAAAGCAACAGCTGTGTCTCGTCTCTCGTCATGTAGTTGTGCAAATCGTGAACGATTCGTCGACCTTAATGACCAATTATGCAAGTTAGTATTCAATCCGTAGATCGACACTGTGTGAACAGTTGAACACTGAACTCATTCCGAATACGCTTTATTACCTGACCTCTTTTTTTTCATTTCTTTGGTCTGCTAGAGTAATTAAAAATTTCCCTTTGAAGTCTTGCATATTTAAAATTTCTTTTAGAACTAACTTCCCGAGAAGTGTAAAGAGAGACTTGTGAAGTGAAAGTTTACACTAAGGGCTTAAATATTTTTTCAAAGAAAAATAAAAAAATCAAAATTAAATTGTTACATATGTTCTTAGGAGAATTAATTGTATTGGTGAATTTATATAAGCACGTATTTGTAACATAATATTCAGATAATTTAATTCCATGTTATATTATTAAAAGATTCTGCCATCTGGAAATATCTTATAAAGTTTATTATAACGAGTACATTATTACTTAGATAAGTATAGCAGTAACTAAAGTTAATTAGAACATAAATAACGCTATAAAGTATAAATGGAACAAGCCGAGTCTCTTGCTGTGACACTACTTCCGCATTCCTCTACTTCTATTTTCAACAGATATATAATTACAAGCTTCAAAATTCGCTCTGAAAAATGTTTCTTGCGCCAATTCTCCCGTGTTTTTGAGTAAGGCGCGGATTTATTACATCTGAAATTGTTTCATTTTTGACATGCACTTCAACTTTGGCATTTTCCGACTTTTAATGCCATCAAAAGACGTTTTTGTGACTCATTAGCATAAATAATTCCATATAGTAATTTTTTCAACTAGTGTAAATATAAATGTATTTGTTCCTTCAGTAACCTATATATAATATATATTCTTTCTTTCTGTTTCAGGTATTATATATTTTTAGTCAGAGACTTTTTCCCTCTTTTCTGTCTTCGCTACGTAAGTAGATAAAAATGGTATTATAAATTACCTTTGAAAACACACTAATACCCTCTATCCCCTATTGGCCTATTCCCGCCTTTTTCCCTTTTTTTAAAATTTGAACGCCTTAAACGCGAACTAAATTAATAGAACCTAGTAAGAAAATCCAACTGTTTTTGGTTAAAACTTAATTATTTTTGGTTGAAAAGTATACTATTATATTTTTGGTGCAGAATTCACCTCTTTTGGTTACAAATTTTACAATTTGCTTGAAAACTTAATTATTTTGTTGAACATTGAACTATTTTGCTAATAAGTAATTTTTTATGGTTGAGTAATTCGTCCTCTTGGATTGAAAATTCATTCTTTTTGAGTAGAAAAGTTGTCTTTCTTGGTTAAAAATTAACTTTTTTGGTGAAAATTCAACTGTCTTCTAAAAAATTCGACTTTTTAGCTTGAAAATGCAACTATGTGGCTGAAACCGCAACTGTTTTTTGCTGAAGTATAATCTTTTTTGCTTGAAAATTCGATCATTTTATTGAATATTCGTCTTTTTAAGTTGAAAGTTGAAACACTTTTTAAAAATTAATTTTTTTATTAAACATTCATCTCTTTGGTTAAAAATTTAAATATTTTGTTGTTTTTTTTTTTGTTGGAATTAATTTTTATAAAATTGAAGTCTTTAAATATATTTTTTATGTTGAAATAATAATTACTAAATCTGCTTTTAGAGCCTTCATGTAGATAAATTGAGATTTATTTTGGTTTCTATCTACAATATAATTATTAATAAAACAGTTAAATTAAGGTTTTATTTACAAATATTTTTGAATTAAAAAATACTGGGAATATCGATTATTTTCCTTGTTACAACGAACTTTATGCAATGGAAATCAATTTTATGTTACCGGATGACACGGTAATCGAAAAAATGTTTATTATTTAAAATTTTATTTTTACTGGGGAATATCCTAACAATCAAGTGCTTTGTAGGTAAAAATGGCATGTTTTTGTTAATATTTTCTTCATAAACTCATCTTCAAAATATGGTTTTTCTAGTAATATACGGAATATACCTGTGTTAGCCGTTAACACCGAAAATAAAGGCATTTAAATTGTAATAAAATGTTCACATCTTTATGTATAGTCAGTAATTTTCAATTATTAATCAATTTAAATGTGGAAATTAAACTCTCGAACATAAAATTAATGAAAAAATGTTCTGTTACCTAGTGATATAAAAACTCGGGAATATTTAAAAAGTGATTATAACTCTGAAACTATAATTGGAAACGAGAAAAAAGCTTTACTTTGTAATTCTGCAATCATAGATCTTAAGCTTTCTGTTAAAAGATATAACGCCATTAATTTGAAAAAAAAGGTAGTCAGGGACACGTTACCGGATGAAATTGACTTATATTCATTCGAAGTTATTTTTATACCAAGTCATCTACAAATAATTGGGACACAGGGTATTTAGGGGAAAAAGAGATTTAATAAAACCCTGTATCTTGAAAGACTGTTCCTCTAAACACAAGCGTATATTATTCCAGGAACATGATATTGCCAAATTTTTTATTTTCAATTCTGCAAAAATTGTTTCAGGGATGCCAAGTCGCATAAAATGGTAGGGGAATTTTCAAGTTTCCGTACATATATCGCTATTATAAAAGTGGACGATGCACAAGCTGCTTATCGCAAGCGAATTGGCGATGTTATGAGAAAACGTTAACCTCCGCTCTGACCCATGGCAAAAGCGATTTTCTCATGCGGCCACAGATTCCATTCCAGGTGGAAATCCATTAAAGGGTCATATTTTATCATCTTGCAAATTTAAAGATGTTATTTATTGACAAGAAAATGAATATAATAATATATGTGATTGTAAAAACTGTTTAGAATAGGAATGTTAGCGTTGTTTAAAAAAATATATAATTGGCGCTAATTTGCTCCAATTTGCACCCTGATTTTCGTAATAAGCGTTTCAAAATACATAGGTATAGGGAGTTTCCTCTGCTTTGAGAGCATTTTGGGCTGTGAAGTCTGAAATCACATTTACAATGATTGACATTATAAATATTTTCCCCAATACCCGCGGCAGAACTTTCGCCTTACACGTTCACTCAGAAGAATCTAAGTTTGGTCTTTACTTAATTGGTGACGTCACAGCGAAATAATGTGGCATTTAGTCCTCTAGAGAACTAAGTAATGCCATGCGCATCCCCAATCTATCCCTTCTCCCTGAAACTGCGCATCGCATCTAGATTCTTCTGAACGAACGTGGTCGCTCGTTCCAGCGCGGTGATTGGGAGAAGCGTCGTTTGCATCGAGCAGGATCGTCGATTACCAACTTGCATGATTTGCCACGCTCGCTACGCTCGCGTAGCAAACTTCATGCTCGTTGGTAATCGGCGCTATATCCCGCTTGTTGTACAATCTACTATTATAACCTTGGAGTTTAAAAATTTTCATACGTTTTCAAAATGTATGTAATTAAGCAATTAGTAATAAATTATAGATATTATAAAAGCTTAAACGTCATCTGGGGAAAAATGTCACTTTTTTCCGGAATACAGCAAATTAGCCAAACATTTTTTTTTTTTTAATAATAAATGGCCACCCTGTAGGAGAAAAATCGCATTATCCAGTATGCACCTACTGCTATCCAATATATACCATCCTCCTCTATAGATAATCTTTCTTACTTTTCTTTTGTGAAAATTAAATACTGTAAAGAAATTAGTGATCAGAATATTGCACTCATATCAAAATAAGCCGTATATTTAAATATTCAACAAAGATCTGGTTATGCCTTCCCAAAGTAATCCCAAAAATAGAAAGAAAAAAGAGCAAGGACGACCCACGCGTTGGTACGTGTTTTTCGAAGTTCTTGTCAGAATAATAAAGAACGGAAGGTCGTGAGTGTATAAGTTGAAATCAGGTATACATATACAAATACATATGCTTCCGCCCATAGTCTCCTTTAGCGGAATGCTCGTATATAAATGTCGAGAAGTAGCTCTGCAACGCTTTACGTCCCGTCTTCCATTCTTCATTTCTTCTTTCTTGTCCTGATTTTCGTTTTCTTCCCTTTCGACTTGAAAGCTAATAAAATGCACCAATAAAAACGTTATTATTTTTTTCTACAGTGTGAATCAGAGATTACACTTTTTTAATAGATTTCCACGGAAAAACATTTCATACCAATTTCAGGGTGACCGCAGGTTAAGGACAACCTGGATAATTGAACTATTTTATTAAAAATTCAATTATTTTGTTAAAAATTTAACTCTGTGCTTGCTTAAACATTGGGTTAGATTGCAGAATAGGGGCGTCACCTCTGTTTTGGCTGGAAAAAAAGTTGTTGTCGGCAACAAACTATATTAGAATCTTTACTTGAACGGTAAATGAAGCGATTTGATGAGGAAAAAGTTCGAAAATTATTGTTACTTTTTTCACTACGATGTCTGAAATATGGGTCTGTCACGATATCGGAATGATCATATTTAACTCACCGTTTAGGTGCTTTTGAACATCCGTGAGGCCAGAAACACTATAAATAATTAAAATTGCATGGGTTTCTAGTAAAACAAAATGTATTTAGATATTTTTGTATGCCGACATAAGCTATTATGTCAAAAAAAGGAGAGTTTCACGCACATCAGCTGTCACTTGAGACAGGAGGAGACGGGACGTTGGAAAGGGGTAGGGATTCGATCAACATTATTTTTGTGACAAGTACATATTTATTTTTTATTTTTGGGACATACATATCTCGATTGATATGTATCGATATACATGGGCGTCCTCCCGTCTCAAGTGATAGCTGATGTGCATGAAACTCTCCTTTTTTTGTCGACATAATAACTTCTATCTTCATAAAAAAAATATCTAAATACATTTTGATTGATTAAAAAACTTCAATTTTAATCATATACAGTATTTCTGACCGTACGGATGTTTAAAAGCACCGAAACGGCGAGTTAAATATATGATCATTCCGATATCGTGACAGACCTATATTTGAGACATCGTACACTGTTAGAAATATGTTGAACATTCAACCATTTTTCAACCACTTTTGTGGTTGAAATCTCGTTCATCCACGGAATTGAAATAAAATGCATTCAATTGTAGTTGAAAATTCAACTAGACGTTTGCGCATACACAATGCACCCTAATACTTCCCGCGAGGCCAGACCCCAACGAGTCAAAGTCCCGGCGAGGAGTTATTTCGTACGTTTGTTTCGTGAGATCTATGAAATTAATAAAGGACATAATATTCAGGAAAAGAAGCAGCTTTGGAGAAGAAAAACAAAAGGTACGCTGGAATAATATTATCATAATGGGAACATTTCATTCACACTATCGGTACTAACTGCTGTATGTTTTTTTAGGTTATGTTTACAAAAACGAGTGTTGAAAAGTTTGTCTAATTGGGCGCGCAACTCATTATG
>CAKNXH010000240.1:477764-510793 GCA_932178445.1 Andricus quercusramuli
CATCATGAAACACGTAGCCACCTCGGAGCCATGTCTAGGGGCCCGATTAAACGCCCGATCTGTCCCCGGTCTGGCCCCTATTATTTACCCGAGTCTAGCCACATTATTTACTTTTCTAGTAGGAATTAAAATGCTTCAAAATAATTATAACAGAATATTAAATGAAAGGCCAAATTAATAGGATTGAGCTTTATTTTAACAACACCTTAAAAATAATTCAAAATGGTTATTTGGACCTCTGCTTCCGATTAACGTCCCAGTCTTTTGCATTCCAGAAGACGTTGCTCATGTAGGACAGCACTTCCTCTTCGGTTGCATTGAATTTGTCAAAATTACATTTCTTCATTTCAATCCACAAATATTATCCCTTACCCCGTCACTAGAGCGATAACGTGCATAACATTAAACGTAGAATCCAAAATATAACCTCAAAATTGCAACTACTTGTTTTACAAAAAAACGCTACCGAGCGAAAAAATATCAAATAATAATTTTTTTGACTAAAATGAGGAAATCGAATGTTTAGGTTAGAACTTGGATCCAGTACAATATAATTAAATATATCACAAAATGTAATAATACCATAACAAATGTAATACCATAAAAGACTTACCTTCGTTGCTTTCGTTTTCATCGCGTAAATACGGAATTTTGCTGATGGCACGATGTTTGCGAACACGCGGTGTGCTCCTTAATTTTGGCATTTATTATTAATGTGTTAAGAATATATTATACGGCCGAACACTCCCAGAACATTTGCAACACAACACCACGAAGGAAAACAAAAATTAAGGTTATGTTCGTGATTATATTACGTCTAGCGCATATGGCTTAAGATGGCGCTGCGAAGAGGCTATATGACGTCACAGTACATAGCCCGGTCTGGTACGAGTCAGGGCCACAGAATTCTTCCTATCAGGACCAGATAGTACACATCGGGTCAGGCCCTAGTCGGTAATCGGTAACATATATGGCGATTTCTGCACGGGTTTGTATAGAAAATTCGTCTTTGGTAGGAAACTCATTTTTATGTTGTTGAAAGTTAATTCTATTAAATCTAAAAGTCTAATATTATACTTTTGGATCAGAATTAATCGCTTCTTTGTTGAAAAATCAATTATTTTTTAGAAAATACAACTATTTAGTTGAAAGTTGAAGTATTTTGTAAAAAATTAATCTTCTTGGTTAAAGATTCATCTTTTTGGTTGAAATTTTTTCTGTGAAAATTAATTTTTGTAACTGAAAATTCTAATATTCCATTTCTGTTTGAAAATTTCTCTTTTTTAGTTCAAAGTTCAACTATTTTATTGGAAAATTTGTCTTCCTGTGTTAAAAATTGATCTTTTTTGGTAAAAAATTTGAATATTTGAATAATCAGTGGGGGATGTTGAAAATGTAATATATTTCAACTTTAAATCTTGGGAATGTAAAGTTTTTCATATTGAATTCAATATAGTAACTGCAATTATTTTATTAAAAAGAATTTATTTTTTCCCTTATTATTTTCCAATTTTCGTTAAAAAACACCCTATCTCCCCTGGCATGAGAGCATTTTGTGCTGTAAAGTCTGTATATATGAGTGCATTTGTGTAAAGGAATTAGAGTGCATGCAACGGTCAAATTTACTTCAGGAGAAACCCGCACGTGTTCAAGTATTCTTATTCTGCAATTAAGAGAGGAAACTCGCTATCAAAGCGACTAAAAGGAATCTAAAAAGAAAATTAAAAATCAGAAAGAAGTGTCACTGAACGAGGTAAAGATAGCTGATACATTTTTTGTATATTATAAACTGAGATAAGTATAATAAATTGCTGTAAGATTTTACTATTTACTAATTTAAATTTATGCTATCTAAATCTAAATTAACAACAACAACAAAAAACGAATTGAAAAGCAAAAAAAATGATAACTTAACTGATTTTCAATAAAAAATGTGTTATTTGACTGAAAACCCAATTAAATTATTTGCACTGAAAATGTAATAACATGTTTTCCAATGTGATTTAGTGAAATTTCTCTGAAATTTGTGTAGTTTTTCCCTGACAACTAGTTATAGTGGTAAATTATATTTTATAATATATAGTTCATAAGTATTTGTTGTTCAATGATTAAAAAAGGTTGAAATAATGAAAGATCAGAAAAAAGAAGGAAGGGAATTTCGATATATCGCCAAATTCGTTTTTTTTTTTTAATTTATTTTTTTATTTGAATGCAGATATTTGTATGTGTGCTTGTCAAAACTCTAAATTTGGTTGTTTTTGTTTCTTGTAGTATAAAATTTGTTTAAAGTTTCTAAGAATTTTGTCATTAGAATGGTTTTGGGTATAGCTTGCAGTAGCCTTCAGCATGAATCGGGGGAATCTAAACGTAAACAAGCATGGCCGCATGAACCGTTTCTGTTGGATTTTGACGCACGCCAACAGTTGATGCAACTAATGCGCTGAGAGTATATAAGATGATAAAAAAAAAAAAAAAAAATCTTGAGAGCTTAAACAGAACTCAAAAAAAAATTTTGGTTGTCAGGATCCGACTTTCTTCGAACGTGATATAGATATGAGTACTGAGCGCTGAGAGTACTGCTCTCAAGCTGAACTAATTCAGAATTAGATAGTGGAGGAATTAATTACGAGAAATTATGAACTAATTTGAACAAATTTGCGGAATAAGTTGAAGTAAATTCGATGAAACTCTTTTAAGATGACAAAAATGAGAGGGGCACTCATTATGTTTGAATGTGTATGTGTATGCATGAAGTTTGTACGTGCACGTTTCTATTTTGCAGCTTGCATCTCAAGTACAGACTCGGTGTGCTTTGCAGGTACTTGAATCTGAGGCCAGGGCAAGCCTCAGTTTATTCAAGATATGTCTGACGGAGATTCTGAGCGAGAAGTTTTGTAAAGTTATACTTTTTTTCTCGCTTTTTTTAATATGCACCCTGTTTCTTTTTATTCTAAGAACAAACAGCTACTATATGGAACTTAATAAAAGTAACATGAAAACGTTTTGAATGTAAGGTCTTCACAAAATTGCAGCGTTTTTAATAAAAGCGTTTGTAATTGTAGGGTTCAAAATTCAAAAATTATAAATTATAATAAAATAAATGTAAACAAAGATTCATCAATTTGGACATTCTTAAAATTTATAGAAATGTTATAATTCAAATTGAACTAGTTTAATATTAATTGCGTTTAGAATTTAACAATAACTTGTACTTGAAAACTTGTTTATTTAATCTGAAAATGGCAAAAAATGGAAGTGTTCAAAATTTTTAACATTGACTCTTTTAAAGTTCAACAAAAATTTATTTTGGAAACATTTAAGGGGTCGTGCATAAATAACGTAATGCAATTTTCCGACAATTTTGACCCCCCTCCCCCTATTTAACGCTTTTTCCGACTTTTCCTTGTAGTTTTTCATCATTATGTAACACTAAGCTATACCCCCCCTCCCTCCAAAAAGTATTACGTAATTTATGCACGGCCCCTAAAGTAGAATTTCAAATAAAAATATGAAACATTTGTATAATTTTTTTATGCTTAAACATTTTGTGGTTAATTTTTTCGTATGTGTCATTAATATATAGATTTTCAATATAAAAATAATATAAACGGGCTGTGGCCATGGGTCAGGAAAAACCTGGAAATCGGGGATTTTTACCAAAATCTTGCAAAAGTTTGGGATTTTCTATAAGAGGCACTTTAAATAACTGTCAAAGGTAATAAATAAAAAAATTTTGAATATTAATCAAAAATTTTTTATTCTGCCTATAAAAGATTTGATGTTAAAAGTGTTACAAGATGAAGATTATGGACTTTGAATATTAATGGTCAGGGCAAAATTAGGGAATTTTGAAAATAAAGTTTTGCGGCCAACATCCTGATATAATATTCTTGCCAGTAATTTATTTGCTTTGTATTTCTATTTTTTTTAAATTAATTCCTCCTGCCGATTATATTTTTATAGTTGAAAATTCAAATTTCCGTTTGAAAATTCAAGTATTTTGGTAGAAAATTAACTTTTTGTTGAAAAATCATATTTTGGTGTTAAAAATGCAAGTAAAATCTTTTCTGCTTCATAAAAATGCAACTGTTTAGTTGAAAATTATTCTATTTTGTTGAAAATTCGTATTTTTTGGTGTAATTAAACAGATTTTAATTTCAACTTAAAATCTTTCTTGGTTATAATATCTACAATTACATTATTTGTTGGAAATGCAACTTTTTTGGTTGAAAGTTGAACTATTTTGGTGAAAATATATATTTGTTGGGTTGAAAATTCAACTATTTGTTTGAAAATCTAATTATTTTGTTGAAAATTCAACTTTTTGTTGTTAAAAAGTCATCTTGTTTGTTCGAAAATGCAACTATTTTGTTGGAAATTCAACTTTTTCCGTTGAAATAAATACATGTTGACATTTTTAAATTTGTATTTGAAATTTTTGTATTCCGTTGATGAAATATCACACGTTAAAAATGTTACGAGATTAAAATGCTTATGGTCTTGGAATATTAGTGGCCAAGGAAAATAAAAAATTAGCCAGGGAAAAGTCAAGGAATTTCGAAAATGAAGTTATGCTACCCCGTGTATATATTTAAAATATTGAAATACATACTGAAACCCGTCAACATTTAGCACATGATTTTCCCTAATCTGAATAAGGAATAAAGTTTCCCGCGGAAATTTTCTTTGAATGCAAATTTTGTTAATTCGATGCTTATTATTAATTCTGCCATTTGATGAATGCTTTCTGTTGCTATATCGTTCTAAACTTCGGAACTGGAGTAGTTGATGTGAATTTGGCAATCATAGTTGTGAGTGGTTCCGGAACTCTATCTCGTTTAGAGCTTAATGATTCAAAGTATGTTTAGGATAAATTGAAAATATATTCAGCGATATTTTGAACAATACCATAGATTTAATTAAGATACATTCTAATATGTTTGATTGAATAGTTCAATAATTGATTAAATAATTTTGCATGTCAGTATAATTACTAAAGCATAATTCACTGTTTAAATTTATTATTTAATGCAAGCCGTGCGTATTTATTGGGGCATGCAAGTTGCAATTGCAGTTCACATGTTACGTTAATTGGCCTTTCGTCGATGGAAGCTTCAAATAGAAATCGCCATTTCCGAACGAGTATTTATTAGAATTTGCATTGATTTAATATCCTATCCTATTATTCTAGATATTCGGTGGCTAGACATTTTATACATACAATTCCAGTGAAGTATGTATGGGTCGTTACTTTTTGGTCACCCTATAGTTCCTGAAAGCATACTATTGCCCCATCCACTGCGTGCTCCAGGGTTTAATCTAACAATGATTTATGCCGCCCAGGGTCTCTCAAAATCAGCCAACGAGCGGTTTCGCATTAAACGTTGAATTCCAATTTTCTCACTCTTAACTTTACAAGTTTGCTGATGCAGGAAAAAATTCTTCAGTCTGGGAAATCTAATTACTCGGAAAGACATTTCAATGTTTCATAAAATTGGTATTAAAATTGGCTTGCAAATAACAATTGTAAAACTCGAATTGCAAAACCTACAAGAAGCAATAATTCGAGTTTTAAATTCAGAATTAGGGGTACACCGCTTTCCCCACATATGTGCCGCTTAGCCTCAGTTTACCACAGAAAAAACTGAGGGTGCGAAATGTTACAGGTAATCAGTCTAGCAGGGTTAACCCAAGGTAAACAAGGTAAACTAAGGTAAACTTTCCGTGGTGAATCGTAGATATCTCCGGCGGACTCCGCTAGAGGCAGCACGTTGCAGGCCTGTAACCACGGAATGTTTACCTCAGTTTGAAGTAATCAGCTTGAGCTACTGATAATTGCCGATAACTGATTCGGGTTTATTATTCGAAATGTTTAATGTAACGACTTTGTCATTAGGAATATGAAATTGCATTAAAAAAATGTAACTTTTCTATTTTTTGCTGAAAATTGATTTTTTTTTTTGTGTAAATTCGTCCTATTCCTCTGTCTTGAGTAAAAAATCTTTGTTAAAAATTCGTCTTGTTTGGTTGGAAAATTCATAATTTTCCGTTATAAATTCACCTCTTTGGTTGAAAATGCAACTATTTGTCGGAAAATTCATGTATTTTGTTGAAAATTGGTCTTTTTGGTAGAAAATTAATCTTCTTGATTGGAAATTAGTCAAGAATTCATCTTTTTAGGTTGAAACTTCGACTATTTTGTTATAAATTAATTATATGTAACTATTTTGTTGGAAATTTGTTTTTTGTTGTTGTTAAAGTAGCAACTGTTATCATTGATAATTCGTCTTTTTGGTGAAAATTCAACTTTCTTGGTTTAATCTTTTTTTATTTAAAAATTGAAAAAAAAGTTTTGAACGTTTTTTTGCTTTAGAATGTGCTGATTCAGGAAAATATTCTTCAGTGTGGAAAATCTAATTACTCAGAAAGACATTTCAATATTTCTTAAAATTGGTATTATAATTTTATTTTACATTTTCATTCAATCATTTTCATGCTATTAATGCCAAAATCACTACATTAAACATTTCGAATAATGAACTCGAATAAGTTATCTGTTAGTATTTATACCGCAAACTGTGGCTAAACTGCGCGTGACGGGTAAAACGGCTGACCCTTGGTCCTGCATTTCGGAATGCGGGTTTTGCTTCTTCTATGTCTAAAATATAAAGACTTGCAACTAACAATTGTAAACATTCAAAATTGCAAGTCCTAGAAAAAGCAATATCCCGTTTTAAATACAAGAATTATTAGTGCACCGCATTCCCTCACACAAGCCCCGTCTAGCCCCAGCTTACGGTAATTAACGATTTTTGAATTTATTTTTAAATTGATGAATTGTTAAAAGATAATTAATTTTTAATAATTTGAAGAGATTCATTTCTACTAATTATAAAGCAATGAAGCATTATGATCGTAGAATTCAAAATCTGAGATAAACCCCGGGCTAAAATCCGCTTATAGAGGGGTTTTAATCAATAATAATGAGCACCTCTGGTCTGACACGCTACGTATTCTACTATACACATTCATATAAAGTATTATGTACGCTTGGCGAATATGTCAACTGCAGTGTCGTGTTCACGTGGTCTTTAATTTTTTTATTATTATTTTCCAGTTATTCATTGATTCATAAAGACCTGGGCTTTTCGCGTGATGATGGCGCTTTCTGTAATTAAATTGTCTGAAATACAAAATTAATGCTGTTCCATTATGTGGGTCCGTTTTACATTGTATTATAACTCTGGCATGTTTGCAGCTGGTAAAAGTAATGAGATCAAATGTTCTTTGGGCAACACATTTTTATTATTTTAAATACTTATTACGTTTTTTTATAAATTGTATTTTTGTTATATTGTTTCATTTTGCCATCCTAAAACTAAAAATAGTATCCTAATTGTAATTGTTTAATTTGGAATTATCCAATTTTAAATTGTCTATTTTTAGCGTTCTGAGTTTAAATTTTAATTTTCAAAACTTAGAGGAATGCAATTGTTTAGTTCTAAACATTCGAGGCTTCAATATAGTATTTTTTTAAACTTTTAATTTAAAATGCTTCATTGTAAATATTTTTATTATAAAGGCGTTGACCCTAAGGCCTAAGTTTATAACTGTTCAATTCTATATTAAAGGCTTAGAATTTGAAAGTATATTTAAGGTTTTAATGTGTTATTTTTCAATGTCGCAAATTTGATTCTAGTTTACAGTGCTAATTTTCAAGGTTTTTCTAACTTGAAGTTCTAACTTGAAGAATATGAAATCTTGTGACGTTTCAAGAATTGACTCTGAAGTTATCAAGGATAATTAATTTAATAAGTTTGAAATTTTGAACTTTCAGTTTAAAATTGTTTTATTCCGTTTTTAAAAGATTCGATGTTAAAAATGTTAGAAGATTAAGGTTCTGGTCTTTGAATATTAATGGCCAGGAAAAATGAAAAATTAATGAAAGATAAATGAGGAAGTTTTGAAAATGTAGTTTTGCGGCCTCCCTGATATAAAATCCTTGATAGTAATTTATTTGCTTCGTATTTTGTCGAACGTTCATCTTATTGGGTTGAAAATTCAACTATTTTCTTGTAAAATCCACTTTTTCTGAAAGCTCATATTTTGGTGTTGATAATTCAATTAAAATCTTTTTTTGATTAAAAATTCAACCACTTTTTGGAAAATTTGTCTTTTTGGTTTAAAAATTAATTTTTTTAAATAGCAATTTTTCATCTTTTTTAGTTCAAATTGTAGTGGTTTTGTTGAAAATTAATCTTCTTTGGTTAAGGATTCAACTATTTGATTGAAAATTGGTCTTTTTTGTCTAATACAACTGTTTTTGATTAAAAATTTAAATATTTGTTGGTTTAAATATCTGCTATATTAAATTAGGCTGTGGCTATTCGCCCACCAAAATTGGGAGAGTTGGAAAAAGGGATGGACTAGTCGTCCCGAATTTTCGGGTCGACTAGTCAAGCTCATGAAAAATACTTCACTACTCATCCCGAATTTCGGAACCACGAGACACTCCGATTAAATTGTTTGTTAAAAATTCATCTCTTATGTTGAAACTTTAACGATGTTGTTAAAAATTAATCATTATCGACCAAAAATTGAAATATTTGGGTAAATTTGAACTGTTTTACAGAAAATTCGTTTTGTGGCTGGAAAGTTCAACAATTTGGATTAACTTTTTTTTCTTCCTCTATTGAAAAATCTTTATTTGTTGAAAATTCGTCTTTTTTTTTAGAAAACTCATGATTTTGGTTCAAATATATATCTTTTGTTGAAAATTTGACGATTTTGTGGAAAATTGTTTTTTTTTTTAATTTAAGTATTTCCTTGAAAAATAATTTTTTCATTTTTTGTGAAAAAAATTTTTGTTTCGTTGAAAATTTAAGTATTTTTTTGAACTCAGTTTTTGGTTCAATTTTAATATTTTATTTAAAAATTCGACCGTTTGGATAAAAATTCATCTCTGAAGGTTGAAATTTGAACTATTCGGTTAAGGGTTGAACTTTTTTGTTGAAAATACTTGTATTTTGCTTTGAAGCTAAACTATTTGATTGTAAATGCAACTGTGTGGGTGAAAGTTATATATTTTTATTTGGCTTAAAAATCAATCATTTGGTTGAAAATGCAACTGTTTTCAGTTAAAGTTCAATCTTTTTTGTTAAAAAATTCTATTATTTGGTTGAACTTTTATCATTTAAGGTAGAAAATTCTAGTATTTTATTAAATTATTATTATAGTTGTAAATGCAAATGTTTGGTTAAAGAGCCATCTTTTTGGTCGAAATTTCAACTGTTTTATTGGATATTTTTATATCTTTCGACAGAAAATTCGTCCTTTTGGATTGAAAATTTAACTAATTTGTTAAAGTCATCTCTTTTGGTAGAATATTCCATTTTTTTGTTAAAATGACTTTTAAAAATTGAAGTTTCTAAATTTGAATTTGAAATTGTTTTATTCCGTTTATAAAAGATCCAATGTTAAAAATATTACGAAAATAAAATGCTGGTCTTTGAATATTAACGGCTAGGGAAAATGAAAAATTGGTCAAGGATAAATCAGGGAATTTCGAAAATGAATTTTTTCGGCCACCCTGTATTTTATCATATTTTAAGGCTTGCTATGTAGCAGTTTAGCAGTTTGCAGATTGTAGAGTGGTTTACAATTTTCCAAGCGCATTTTCATTGGCTGTATTCGGCTTTATGAGTACAGAAACAGCAGGCATTATATTCTGGTCGTTAACATTCCCCCATGCACCCCTCGTCATTTACCATCACGAAACGTTGCAGTAGTGAACCTACTGCCGTGTTTTAGATTTAGATTTAGATTTAGAAGAGCACCATTATCTGCAAAATTAACGAAGTCGAGAATATTAATTAATTTAATTATTGTAAATTATTATTTAATCTTGAAATTAAAATTATTGTGAAATATTATGTAGCATAATATTATTAATATTAATGTTCGTTCATAAATTTACTCTTCTTCAAATTAGCCAAAAACATTAACAATTTAACAAAATTTTAATCTTCATTTTGTAGCTACTAAATTTTTAAAATATATAACTTTATTTATTTTTATTGGTTTTATTTTTCAACTTTATTTCAGTTGCGGAGTTTCTCGAAATACAGAATTTTTTCTCAGAAGTTATTAACAATTTTAGAAAAAATATTTTCATAAAAAGAGGTGTATCTTTCTTTCACAATTCCAACGATTCAAAAAATTCATTTTTCGAATTTCAATAGTTACGGTATTTTTCCGAAATACAGTTTGACTCGCTTACTTGTAATTGTAAATTGATAGATTATCGATGAGTTTAGGGTGAGAGTAAGTCGCCATAGCAACAACAGGATACATTTTCACTCCCAATTTACTATACAAGTTCAGGTATTTGTGCTCGCGCTTGTATTAATTTATTTGTATGCTTATAAAATGACCACACGAATAGACTACGAAAGCTTCAAACTGATAGCATGTGTCCATGCGTGTACTATTAACGTGAAATCGTTCAATATTCAGTTACTTTTTTGTTGCTCTCATTTCCCAAACCAATTTCTATTCTAAGTATTTAAATATATTTATACGTATTCCTCAAATGAATGAGAAGAGCTAATTCTGGTTAAAATAAAAAATTTTAAACGAGGGATCATATGAAAGCAAATTTATTTACGAAAACTTGCTAATTATACTATATTGCTGAAAATAACAAGTTGGCAAAATCATGTTCCTGAAATACGCTTCTGTTTGGAGGAATGAATTTCTCAATCACAGGGTTTTACTAAGCATATTTTCTCAAAATCATATCCTATCTGTCAACTATTTTCACTTTACTCCGTATAAAATTAAATTCTATTAAATATGACAAATATGATAAATAAGATCTAATTGTTAAGTATCTACGTTTTTTCAGAAGTAATTGCAGAATCGCTAAACAAAGGTTTTTCTCGTTTATGGATATAGTTTCAGAGTTACATAATTGGGTTTTAAATGTCCTCAAGTTTTTATGTAATCCGGTAACAAAAAACGTCATTAATTTTATGACTTAAAAGTTTAATTTTAACATTTAAATTGATAAAAAATTGAAAGTTATTGATTATACTTCAATACGTGAAAATTTAATTACATTTAAGATGTCTTTATGTACTTGACCAAAATAACCCATTTAAGAGCCTGGAAAAGATCTTACAACAATTTTGTATCATCCGCGGTAACACGCTTTTATTATTAGAAAAAGCATATTTTTGAGGTAACTTCATATATTAGCATACCACTAAGCCATAGCACGTTCGTTCCGCAACACTACTCTAATCCAGGTTGCTGATCAATCTCTCTAGCGATCACCCCAAGTGAAGAGCCTCACAAAGTCATCATATGAAGTTCCCCCCTCGGGTCCATTAGTATCCAAGGTCTTTTGTTTCAGGCGTCATTCACTCCACTGACACTCTTCTTCATGCATTTCCTATAAACTATTTGTCGTCACACTTTCCTGTCCTGACATACCTCTCTAGCTTTCTTCACGTCCATGCATTTTTTCATGCAAGCTCTTTTGTTTCCATGGCTTCTTATTTCTCTTCGAATTAAGGTCTCATTTACATATTCTAACCATGCTTTCTGCGGTCTACCTTTAGGCATACTGCCATTTACTTTACCTTTATACACTTATTGTGTTAGTCGTTAATCTTTCTTTCTCTCAACAAATTAAAAAAAATTTTTAATAAATTTAAAGTAATGTTTTACTTTTATCATAATGTTTTGCATCATGAGCAGGATTTATAAACTTATAATCTTAATAAATAAACGTAAAAATATGAAACGAATTGTTTGATGAAATATAATGAAATCTAATCATATTTCCTGAAGTCCTGGAAAATTCATTAAAATTCTTTGGTCGAATAAAATCGTTCCACATCTTCCGAAATTCCAGAACATTCTTTAAAATCGCATAATTTTTTTTAAATATCTCAAAATCATTCAATCTCTCGATAATTCCTTGGAATCTTTTAAAACACCATACAATATTTAAAATCCTTTAAAGTCTTTTGAAATTCCTTGTAATTTTTTAAAGTCTTGAGAAATCTTTGGAAATCCTTAAAAATACCCTAAAATTTTGAAAATTTCTTAAATTTGTTGAAATGCATTAAATAATTCCTTGTAGTATTTATAAAAAAAAAACACTGAAATCTTTGAAATCCTTTGAAATCCCTTCAATTTATTGAAAACTATTGACAGTTCCTTAAGATTTTTTAAAATACCCTAAAATATTTCAAATTCTTTAAAATCCCCACAATTTACTTAAATCTGTTGAAAATTCCTAGGAATCTTTCAAGATACCTTAAAATATTTCAAATCCTTTGAAATCTTTCGAAATTTGTCAAAACATTGATGACATTCCTTGAAATATTTCAAGTTCTATGAAATACTTTGTGATCCTGGAAAATTAATTAAAGTACCTTATTGAAAGCCTTTAATATCTCCTCAAATTATTGAAATCCTTGGAAATCCCTTGAAATTATGGAAAATTCTTTGCAATTCCATGTTTTTAAATTTGTTGAAATCCCTTGAAATCTTTGAAATAATATTAAATCTCAGTCCGTTTCTGCACACATTATATAAAATCTAAGGGCGCAAAAAAGTAGATAAAATAAAAATTGTATTCTTGTGATTATTTGCTTAATTAATTGTATTATAAAGAACAATAATAATTAAATTGTAATTTTCATATTTTAAGCAGATTTAAATGATATGTTTACTTGAAAAATATCGTAAATTGTCTGTATCAAAAGATTGTCATTGAATACAAAAAATTACAATTATAAAATAAGAGCGTACTTCCTAATCTCGCAAATCATTATCTTTTCACTTATTGTAATTAATATTAATAGAAAAAAAATTTTCAAGATGATCTGAAATACTTTTTTGCATTCAATTAAAAATCTAATAATTCCAACATTTTGATATTCACCCATATAATATGTCACCTAATAACTAATAATTCCAGCCTGTTTGCTAAAACTTTTGAACGGTGATGAAAGTTGAAGAACGAAAGTGTAATTACCTTCCAATTTCGAAAGTAAACGCGGAACGTTGTTAAGACTTTCAAAAAAAAGTAGGTTAACTGAGATACTGTTGAGGAAGGTCGTCATAAGCCCATCCAGGTTACTTGTAAAATATCCAAGTATATACCGTGTATACCGTATATGTGATATGTATAGGACATGACTCGTATCCCTTCGTGATGTGGGAGTGGCTTAACTCCTCCACTACCTCGCGGGGTTTATCGCAGGCTTTTGATAAAAAGATATTAAATCCTTAATCTCGTTTGGGTGAGCTAATCAAATTGACTTTTACTTCTCAACTTCAACTGTACTGCGAAAATTCAGAGTATTTCCCTAATAGATTGTTTATGCAACTAATAATTAGAAGACATTTTTACTGAACTTAATTGAAGACCCTGTTTCACTAATTTTCGTTTAGAGAGCATACCGAATAAGCATAATTTAAAAGTCTGCCCTCTAAATCTATAAATTGGTAGAAAAAAACAAATTGAAATGGGGGCAAAGTAGCTTAACAATTGCTTTAGTAAGCATTTCTACTAATAATTAATAATTTTCTATTAATTTTTAGTAAAATTCTGCTACTATTAATTAAATTAGTATAGAAAGTTACTCAAACATTAGTTAAAATAAATATCATTGTTCTTTAAGCAAATAATATAACGTAAAAGTCAAATTAAACTGAAAATTAGTAATTTTGGCTAATAATTATTTCAATTGATGACCAATTGAATTCGTGATTAACTTTTGCTTTTTAATTTGTCATTTTTATCTAATTCAGATTGGAAGAGAACAGTTTCAAATATCCTTAAAAGTAAAATATAAGCGCAAAAAAATTTATGTTGTCTTTTTGCTAGTTTTCATACATTTTTTAATACCAGAGAGTAATTAAAGACCCGAAATTAATTATTGGAATTGATTTATTCGTAAATTATAACTTTTTGTGAAAGAAATCACGAATAATATCAAGGTGGCCGCAGATCAGCGAAAATCTGGAAATCAGGGGAAAGTCAGGGCATTTTGTTTGGCCAGGGAAAGTCAGGTATTTTAAATAAAAAATTGCAAAAGTTTGGGAATTTCTGTAAAAAGTACTTTAAGTAACTATCAAGAATAATCAGGGCTGTCACACAGTCACTATTAGTTACTTTTTTTTCTCAAATCACTTTTTAGACGCTTTTTTAAAGATATAGTCATTTAGCCACTTTTTTCAATAAAAAAATCAGTTTAGTCATTTTTCTTAGAATTTTGATATGTATGGTATGATGTTATAGGGCTGATAACTTTATAGGTTATATTGAAACATTTCGAGGGATTTTATAAGATTTCAAATAACCGGATTGTTTCGGTACAAATAGCCGGTTTTTTTTCGGTAAAAATAGAGCTGGAAAGGGGGTTATTTGTATCGAAATTTATGTACGAATAGCCAGATTGTTTCTGTACGTGTAGACACTTCCTATCAAAAATATTACAAGATTGACTGATAATATTCAGTTGAACTCTTTGGCAAGGTGAGGAAGGATCTTGCTCTCCACAGTCTGCAAGTAATGATTGTTTTTATGAGTTTCTACTTAAATATCATTTAATAACTTCGCACCTTTCAGACTGCAAATTATGAGGGAGGGATTTCAGCAATGAAGTTCTTCTGGTGGTGAAAACAGACGGAGGGTGAAGTGGAAGGGGTTGTTGCAGAAAGGATGAGAGGGAAAGAGAGACATACAAGATAAAGAGAGGACAGAAAGTAGCCAGCCAGTGCATATAGTAATAGGAGGGTGATGCTATTATTGGAAAACTGAGAAAGTCGAGAGGAATGAAGGGCTGCAGATAAGGCTGCACTAAAAGATGAAAATATATTCAACGCGTCCAAACTTTCCTGAGTGAAATGTGTTACCTACTAAATAAAATTCCTAAATGCGTCTTCATTAATTATGTAAATTAACTTTCCGATTGAAAACTTCCCTATAATAATACCCATCAAGAATATTACTATAGCTGATAAGAATGTATTATTCAGCTACTTGTATCACTCTTGTAATACAAAATATTTTACTTTCTGTTGTCAAAGTTATAAATTTTAATAGCCGCTAGTATTACAAAATTTTTGGCTAATTTACTTAAAGGATAAATCAACGCTTTAAATCTGAATTATTTGAAAATTACTAATTGAAAGGCAAAAAATCAGCCACTGGTTCAATTAGTTAATATTTCTGTGACTGTTCGTGCATTATCACTAACTGAATTTAAAGTCGAAATATATTGGATCTTCAACCAAATAATTCAATTTTCAATTAAAAAAGCTTAATTTTATACCACAGAGATGAATTTTCAACGAAAAAGTTGAGTTTTCAAGCTAAAAAGTCGAAAGTTTTAGAAAACAGTGGACTTTTAAAAAACTAAAAGATAAATTTTTAACCAAATAGTTAAATTTTCGACCAACAAACAAAAATAACTTTAGACTAAATAGTTGCATTCACAACTAAATAGTTGAACTTTCAAGCAAACGAGACGAAATTTTAACCAGATAATGTTTAAGAAAGGAGTTGTATCGACCCTCAGTTAAAATAGTATTCGGATGTTGATGGTAAAATTGGCTTTAGGGTCATCTATTTTATTATGACCCTAAAGCCAATTTTACCATCAACACCCGAATACTATTTTAACCAGATAATTGAATTTTCAAACAAAAAACAATTAACTTCAACCACAAACAGTTGCATTTTAAACCAAATAGTCGAATCTCCAAGAAATAAAGACGAATTTTTTAGAATACAGTTGAATTTTCGTCCAAAAAAGATGAAATTTCAATCGAAAAAGACGAATTTTGAACAAAATAGTGGAATTTTCAACTAAATCAAACAGTTGCAGTTTTTAACAAAAAATATCAAATTTCTACCAAAAAAGACGATTTTTCTACAAAAAGGTTGAATTTTTAAGCAAAACCCATCAGTTTTTAATCAAAAATGAAATGTTCAATTTGAAGTTGAAAAAGTTGATTTAAAAAAAAAAATGAATTTTCACCAAAAATCGTTCAAGTTTTAAACGAAGAGATGGATTTTTAACTAACAAAATAAATTTTTAATAAAGTGGTTCAACTTTTAATCCAGCTGTTATATTTTCAATAAAGAAGTTGAATTTTCTATCAAACAATACGAATTTACAACAAATTACATAGTTTCTCAACCAAGTTATTTCATTTTCAACTAAAAACTATTAATTTTTAACCAATAATAGAATAGTTGAATATTAGGTTTAAAAAATTAATTTTCAACCAAAAAAGAACAAATTTTTAACTAAGTACTTACTTTTTCAAACAAAAAAGATGAATTCTGAATGAAAAATGTAATATTTAAATTTTTAGCTAAAAACTATTATTTTCAACCAAAAATAGAACAGCTAAATTAAAAAAAAAATTCAACAACAAAAAAAATATAATTTTCAACAATTAGATTAATTCTCAATGACAAATTTAATTGTTAAGTTTTTTAAACTAAAAACGATCAATTTTCAGCAAAAAAAGGCATAGATAATTTTTCTGTTAAGAAAATTAATTTTGTAGAAAACAAATGTTTAACAAAATAGTTAAATTTTCAACCTAATAGTAATAAGTTTTAACCGAAAGAGATGAATTCTGAATTAAATATGTAATAGTACACTTTTCAATTAAATAGAATTACCTTTTAAACAAAAATAGTTGGGATTTTTTATTGGGATCTATTACTTCAGTTCGCATATGTGACACAGCTAAATACCTACATTACCGACCTCACTTTTTCAATTTTCTGAATTTTTTTTGAATCTAAGCACTTTTTTTGTAATTAAAATATCGGGCTGAAACTTTGGAAAATGTATGAGAAGACAATAAACTACGTTTACGTACCTTATTCGAGGATGGCCTTCGCAAAAAATTATTTTCGAAGAAATTAAAACTGGGTACATTTTTTGAACCTGAGAACTTTTTTTATAAGTGAAATATCGGCTTCAAACTTTGAGAAATGCAAGAGCCGTTAGTGAAGTACGTTTATGTACATCATTTGAGTATAAAAGATGCAAAAAGAAAAATTCCAACTAAATGTCAACAACGCTTGCCAGTTCGGTCGGTATTCGCGATGAGCACGAAAATGCGAAGTCTGGCGGCCACTGAACGAGGCCAATAGCGATTTCAATACTTACATAATTCAACATTGAAACAACATATTTCACTCAACTTTTATGCTGGACACAACCTTCAAAAATATTATTGTAAGAACACCGCATCATCAATCTTTGACAGCGTGGACCCCATATTTCAGATGTAGACGAGCCAGCTGATAGAGCCTCGATTAGTGGCCGCCAGACTTCGCATTGTCGTGCCCATCGCAAAAATACCGACCGAACTGGCAAGCGGAACCGGAGTTGACACTTAGTTGGAATTTTTCTTTTTGCATCTTTTATACTCAAATAATGTACATAAACGTACTTTACGCTCAGCTCTTGCATTTCTCAAAGTTTGAAGCCGATGTTTTACTTATAAAAAAAGTTCTTAGGTTCAAAAAATGCACCCAGTTTTAATTTCTTCGAAAATAATTTTTTGCGAAGTTCTTCCTCGAATAAGGTACATAAACGTAGTTTATTGTCTTCTCATACATTTTCCAAAGTTTCAGCCCGAAATTTTATTTACAAAAAAAGTTCTTAGATTCAAAAAAAAGTTCGGAAAATTGAAAAAGTGAGGTCGGCAATGTAGGTATTTGGCTGTGTCACATACCCTTAAACTGAAAAACGAAAAACGGATGAAATTTCTTGAAAACACGAGGAAAAGATAAATTCTTTAAAAAGGTTGTGAAGAGGGGAATAGGGAAAAGAGTGTTATCTCTGTATTTAAATGCATTACTTCTAAAATAAAATCACTCATTTTCATTTCTTCAAGCATTTTAAAAGCGTTTCGCTACATTTTTCTAGTGAGTGATACATTTAACTAACAGTTAGTTAATTTTATGTAATTGGTGAATTTAAAATTTAATTTTTCCATTAATATTATACTAACATGAGATGCTTAAAAATAGTAGAGGGTACACAGGAAATCTAGCAGGAAATTTCATAACAAACATAGTTACCCTCTTTTGGAAAAAAAGACTCGAGTCAAATTTCACTTCCTTAATTATGTTTAAAAAGTCGAGTGTAGCGTACAACCATTTAGATTTTTATTCTATAAAAAAATGTATATATAAAAAATTACACAAAAAACAAATGGTGACCTCACTTTTCAGAAATCTATAAGTAGATAAACCGCAGCTAGAAAGTATCGGTTGGAATAGTTTCATAAAAAGCTTGAGAGCCCATACTTTTTAAAGCGCTTAAAAATTTATTGCCTAGAGAGCCGGTAAATCCGAGTATTTCAAGCGGAAATTGAATTCATGATCCTCAGCTCGCGCGCATGTTAATAATAAATCAATTGGTTTGACCTGCGCTCTGGCTTTTAACAATGCGAGCATATATATATCTATTTAATTTGATAGCTGCTCAAAATGATATGTCGTTGGTTTTTGTTTTAAATTATACAAGTGTGCATATATGTATATATGCCTGTATTATACATGCATAATCATAGCACCGTCAGCTAATGCAGCAAATAACAACCCATTCAAGGTACAACGTGATTATGTCGTATGGATCACGATGTGTAGACAATAACACAATACGATACGAGAGGTATGAATGTGTTGGAGCATTCAGTCACACAATCTTGAATGCTATATTGGTGCATTATTAACGGCTTCAGTTCAAGCGTAGTCCACGAGAGTCGCTACCTCTCAATGAAAACACCCACTCAGAAACTTTGCTATATATATATATATTGTACGCCAATCGGTAAAAACGTTTCCTACTTTCTTTTAAATTCAATTATTTATAAAGCTAATATTATTTTTAAAATTAATTATTATATCCAAGAAAAAAAAATCGATTGAATGTAGTCCTATGTTTAACTTTATTTTTTAATTTTATTGATAAAATTTTGAAAACAAAATTAGAGTTAAACATGTTTTCTACCAATATTTAAATTTGCACTTTCATACACCCATTTCGTGAATTCCGCCGGCCCTTACACGCTTCCGCAAACCGGCCTAGTTGGCAACCCTCATTGAATGGATATTATTTGAATCTTAGAATTTAAGAATGCCGATTCAAGCGAATTGAAGTCTGTCGGTTTGTTAAACTTTTAATTGGTCTCATAAATTTATTCATTTCAATCGGTCACCATACAGCCACCACCGATTGAGGTAAGTTTCATTGAATTATTTTTCTTTTTTTTTTAATTAAAGCAATCAGAACGACACCTCAGCCAGTAAACGTGGTTCCGACTTTGAAAAAAAAACTGAAAAATAATTCGAGATGATTTGCCTGAATTGGTGGTGGCTGTTTGATGGCCGATTGAAATGATGGTAGTTTGAAATGGCTCTACGTTCTGAGCAGCACTGAACATAATATAAATGACTTTGAGCAAAGATATTATACACCCTTTGAGGCGACTTAGAAACAAAGAACCGATTGGAAAATTTGAATCGGTTGAAGTCTTGTAGCGAATCCGCAATCTTAATTGGCCAATTTCGATTGCGACCGATTCACTACGATTTCAAATTGAACATTTCACTTATTTACTAACCATATATTTCACGGATATGCCTTATATTTGTTCAAAAGGGAAATGCAATGTTTAATGTCGAAAAAGAATTTAAAAAATTCTGTTCAATCGTAGATTTCTCATTTACGACGCCTGAATTGGAGTTCACAGATTAAAATCATTTAAATGTTGAGGTCTGATTGAACCCAGGAAAAAAGAACCGATTGAGTGGAAATTATTATTTGGAATCGGAGAATTCACGATTGACGTGAATTTTATTCATTTCAATCGGCCAGCAAACAGGTACCATCAATTCAAAAAATCTCCTTGAATTATTTTTCAGTGTTTTAAATCGGAACGACATTTATTGGCTAAGTTGACTGAAACATGAGATACTCAGCAGGTAAATGCCGTTCCGATTGTTGCGATTCAAGAAAAAATAAAATAATTCAACGTTTGTTAGAATCGGTGATGGCTGAATGGTGACCGAGTGAAATGTTCAAATTTATGAGGCAGATAAAAAATTTCACAAACGGATAGACCTCAATTCGCGTGAATCGGCATTCCTAAATTCTCAGATTCAAATAATTTCTATTCAATCGATTCTTTTTTTTTGGGAATAGCGTCATTTCGATTCGTAAGATCATCATACAATCCGCTTTCTTAAATGAAACCAATTCACAAAAGCAGTCGTTCATGCTTACCTTTTTTCGACGAACAATTTACAACTAATTGCGTAAATTATTTTTTTTCTGTGTACGGAGATGGATCACTACAAAGTAACGATTGTGTGAAAAAATAGATGGCGCTACATGTGCATTAAATAATCTAATGAAAATTGCGATGGAATCAGCACCCTTTACCTTTCCTTAGTATTATAAATAGAAACGGTAATCGTTTAGAAAATTAGATTAAATTAATAGTTTCTTTTATTTCATAAACAAATAACACTATTTAACAGACGAGAAAAAAAACATTCATAGTACTAGTAAAACATTTTACATTTTTTATAATAATGTCTTCAAATGTTGAACACTTTTTAAAATCCTATAATAACCATAGAATTTGAAAAAAATCGATTATTTTATTATACTTCATTCATTTATTTTCTTTAAAAAATCATACTTTTTCTCTTTTTACACCTATTTCAGTGAAAAAACAAAAGTTATGAAATTGTTTACCTTAAAATTTAGTATTTAAATGTATTTACAAATTTTTTTAATTTCAAGGAATTCAAACTAGATGAATGAATTATACTAAAGTAGTCCATTTTCCTGAACAACTCGACGGTCATAAGAGGATTTTGACAAGTATTTAAGAATTGGATATATCATCAAAATAAAAAAAGTTGTTATAATATTACAAATTTTCCTTTTTTTATAGATCATAGATTAGGTTTTTGCTCAATTTTTACCCTTTTTCGAGGGTGTACATATCTAAAATCCCCCCCCCCCCCCCCCACACACACACAGGAGATCCTACAGTCAGACATTAAACCCTTTAACTCACATCCCTTCTCAAATCCCCAACTACCCCAACTCTCCAATGCTTGACGCTCCTCTCTGTCTGTTAAATAATGTTGTTTGTTTATAAAATAAATAAAAATATGTATTTCAGATAATTTTCCCAAAGATTAATGCACTATTTTTATTTTCAATGCCCGATGGTAAAGCTAAATGGTGCATCGGTTCATGTGTCCAAATGTATCGAACTAAAGTGTCGCACGGTATATATCGACATTTCCATTCGATTTTTACATGCAAATGTAGCGCCATCTAATTTTTCCACATTTAATGCTTTAATTCAAAGTTCAATTTTGAATTCTTCGAATTTGAAATTTCTTCAGGAATTCTGTTGGTATTTTTTATTGTAATCAGCTTCATGTTTTGATCTGAATTTGTTTATTAGTTCAACTTAGCAGTTTAGTTTTTTTATCATTTTATCATTCCGCAAAGCTTCCAATGAGTATGCTGCGATACTCACTAGTAAAACATTACATAAGTAGTAAAATAAGATATAAAAGCTAATGAAAATAATATATAATAATCGATTTGAATTCAGTGATTAATGAAAATAATGTCTTCTGTTTCAGGATGAGGTACTGACGATATCAGAGAAGGTGGTTGTGCGAGTCCACGATCTTGTAACGTGGTTGGCGCCGTCTTTGGAGTGGTCCTGGGGAAGAGAGGTGTCTTATCCACCTACTCCGTTATCTTCTCCCGATAGCAGTCCAATTAAACAAGAATCAGGTCAACCCCAGGTACTGACAGATCCTGGCATCGACTTTTCAGACGTCGACAAGCAGCAGCAGGAGTTCGAAAGCAACCACAATTCGACGAAACGCTTCGATGCTAGCATACAGACGAAGGTGGTTGTCCTCTCGTATCCCAGATATTGTAGGTACAGAGCCCTTCTTCGAAGACTTGATGGGTCGCAAGCATCCTGGCTCTGGTCATCGGTGGCGGCTGCTGTAGGTGGTTTCACCGTCAATCCTGGCACAAGGGTCCTTTTTTGTAGAGATACATTCGACTATCCAGATCTCGAAACGCACGAACTGCTCTGCAATCACTTAGGTAAATTCCTGAAGAACAATCAGAGTTAGAGAAACTTTAGGTACCGATTGATTAAACGATTAATTTTCCACTGTGTTTTCAGCCCCAAAATTAAAAGGAAGGCCTCGAAGGAAACGGAAAAAGCGTAGCGTTTCTCCTGGTGAATCCAGCAATGAAAGTGAAGCTTCCGTTGCCTCTTCCGTAGTTGCGTCGACTTCCAAAGCCTCATCGACGAACTCCATCATCAGTAGATCAACTTCCGCTGGAGTACGTCGAAGCGAGCGAAAAGCAAGTGTAGAAGAGAAAAAATTTCTGACTGATATTCAGAAGTTTATGAATTTACGGGGCACACCTGTAGGAAAAATGCCCTTGTTGGGTTATAGGCAAAGTGAGTGATTATTCCTTTATTTCGACAAAATTGTGTCAAGCTAAGACAAGGTCGATCTGCGACTAGTATTATAATAAAACCTTTATGACATAACTATGTCAGATCTTTGATACTAATTCGAATCTCTTCTTTACAGTTGATCTATACCTCTTTTATACAAAAGTACAAACGTTGGGTGGTTACGATTCAGTGAGTGCTGGTCGACTATGGAAGTCGATATACGACGATATTGGTGGAAACACGGCGTCGACGAGTGCTGCAACGATTACAAGAAGGCACTATGAAAGGTAATATAATTTAATTTATAGAGTTATAAAGCCGTTCAGAATAATTAGTCAGAATTACATGAATCTTCTATTTACAGGTTGCTGCTGCCGTACGAGAGGCGTCAGAAGGGTGAAGAGACGAAAGTTAGGCCAACTCATGGGAGAAGAACGAAAACAAGTAGTTCATCAGAGGAGGCGATTGAAATCAAAGATGAACCTGATAGTGTTTATCCAAGGGAAGCGACACCTCCGAGTGGAACACCCAATTCTACTACTGTCACACCTTCCTTACAGTCAATTCTTTCAACCTCGGTAATTCAATTTTTTAATGCAGCAGTTGATTCTTACTCTTATACAAATATTAAAAAAGATCGTAAATCTAATCAAAACTATTTCTCTTACAGCATCTTCCTGGAGAGAAACCCAGGATGGAAAGTGGCAAGACGTCGTCGTTGCGGAGTGTAAGGGTGAAACCAGATCGCCTAAAATCTCTAAACACAATAATTGCCAATACACCTTCTGCCAGCCAGCAAGCTAGCCAACTGCCAAGTCCTCCACCTTCCTCCATTTCGTCGTCTACGCCTAGTAGTACGCCTTCTACGACGCCGACGGGCGGTAGTCAAAGTGTCTTGGAAAGACAGCTCAATAGTCCCTTAATATCACAACAAGTACCACCACCAAGTCCTCCTCCGGACCTACCAGTAAGCGCCGTAACATCGAATGCTTCCGCGGTAGTGACGTTAACGCCTCCGCCTGAAAAGGACATCAAAGAAATCAAGCTAGACCCGAAGCAGACTACACTTTTGGCGCAGGGAAAGGAAAACATTCCTCTTTTCGACGAGAAGCCAATCTTCCTTGACAAACCAATAATACCACCAAGATCTCCAGAGGTAATCGACCTCGAGAACGAGAGTGACACGAGTAGGGACAAAATTATAATTCCTAGTTTCAAGAGGCAAAAACTCGAGATCCTTCGGGAAGGCGGTTTGGAAGTCACGGCTGTGGACAGTCGAGCCACTGTGATTCAACCGAACGCAACGCCTCCTGCATCACTCAGATCCGAGGAAAAGTCTCCTTCGCCCTTGCCTCAAGCAGTCACACCAAACTCGATACCGAAGCTCATCTCCGTCACTGTAACGCCCGACATCGGACACATGCTTCCATCCTCCCATGAAAATCATAATTCTCATCAACAATCGAGGCATCAAACTCCAACGAAGCAACCTGCGAGTCAGCATAACAACATCTCTCCCGGCAATAATGCTCTCAGCAATAGAGTTATAAACCTCGGGAATACGAATACCAGTTTGATCCAACTATACGCTAATGCAAGCGCCGCTGTTTCTAATGCTGCGACATCGCCATCGTCGAATCACAGATTCGTCGCTCCCGCAGTTCCTAACGGAAGGGTGGTACCTCCCAGGGTGACGCAGTCCAGGTCGATATTCGCACACAACGAGAAGATGGTCTACGGAAACCCTAAGGACATTCTCACCACACCGAAGTATCCACCTCCTCCTGTCGTTCAACCTCCACCGAGAAACGAAAGTTTACCAGGCGGAGTTCTTGATCTCACCCAAAAGCCTACCTTCTTCAGACCTAGCTTGGAGATCGTCCGAGTACCGGTCGTCCCAAGACCTAACCCTGTTAACCTGGAAACAAGGAACACGCACAACAAAAACAGGAATCTGGAGTCTCACTCTCCGAGGAAAGACCAGTTCCAAAACTATCCTGGTGTCCTCGACAGCAGGACGATGGCGTCGAACAACCTCGAGATCACGCTCGTCAATCCCAAGAAATCGCATTCCAGCTCCCCTCAGTTACCGAGTCCACCCAACAGGAATCACAGTCCGATGTCGAATCATAGGAGGCAGCAGGTGAATGGAAAGTACCCAGTGAGGAACGAGCCTGTTTCGCCATACACACCCAGGAAACCAACGCATCAGGTAATACCAAATGTCCCGAACCTGAGTCAGCTGAACAACGCATCTTCCTACTCGAGGTCGAGCAATCACCAGAGTAGTGTCGAGAGGACGAAAGCTGCGGAGGCTGCAAAGGAGCATCAGCGCAGGATTAGTGAGGGAGACAAGTCACCAATGGGGCTGATGGTCCAGGAAACCTCGCAAAAGCAGAGTGATGCAGCCAGGAGGCACAGTGTGCCGAATATTCCCTCGGGATTCGTTCCTGCTATTTCGCAAAATAATGCGGCCTTCCTCGCACAACTGCCGAATAACCCTGGCAAGTTTCTTCCTGTACTGGACCCGATGTACTACCCTGCGTTGTACAATGGATTCTTCCCTCCACCGATATCAGCTGCAGGATCTGGATCATTTTTGTCTCCAGAGTTCAGCGCTTATTACAAGGAACTGCTGGCATCCTCTTCGCAAACAAGACTGGGGATGGCGGGACAGCATCATAACACTGTACCGACGTCCAAGTAGATGATGGGATCTCAATTAGGGTTATCGGTCAAAGATCGAATGGTCATAATATGATGATTCCTCTTTCAATCCGACCAAAAATACACTTGCGAGATTTTTCATTTGACATTAATGTTTCGAATTGCTATTTTTCATCATCTTTATTAGTCTCTAATCATTAGGGAATGTTTCGTGGTTTTCAGTTTGAAAGGTTCTATTTCGGAACATGCATATTGATAGGATCTTGAGTAGTGAACTCGAGAAGCTTAAAAATCCCATGTAAATATAATATAATATATTATCCCAAATTCGATAAGCGTGTTCTGAGGTAGCACCTTTCAAAGTGACAACTGACATATAGAAATTAGTTGAAATAATTAGTGAAATGAAAATAATGAAAAGTGGAGTTTGGTCCATATTCGTGTATCTTACCAGAAGCGAAAATTTGGAAAGAGGAATCATCTAGTTCGAACGAATATGAATATTGTCAGAATGATTTCGTGTTCTTTTTGTTTTTCTTTTGTTTGTTAATGAAAATCTGCTCTGCCGAAAATCAGAGTTTCTCGTTTCTTTTAAAGCAATCCTGGCAGAGAATTAAAAAAGACCAAGTATTCGAAACATAGTTAAGGGTTCATTTTTTAAAATGTTTTTAATTCTTTTATAGTGATAAATCGCCATTCATCCGTCCGGCAGGAAATATAGAAACAATTTGACTAATCTGAGACTGATTTTGTCGTATTATATGCAGTTTTTACTATTGCTCCAAGTTTTTTAGTTTTTGTCATGATTGCTTGATTCGAGAACTCTTGAAATTAAGAACTAATTCGGCCAGCGATGAGTTTAGATTTTCTACTGCAATCCTGTGATAAGAAGCCACAGATGCATCAGAAATTGTTTAGGATAATTTAGACAGGATTCTGATTGTTTATATTTAAGGAGGTTGATAGAGAAAAATTATTTTAGAAAACTTAAAATTAAGGTGCTGAACCTTAAATGCATCTGTGGCATATTTTGAGAAAAACTTAAAGCCCTAGATTACTTTGGTCACCCTTTGTCGATTTTCAAAGTTGACGGAACATTTCTGGAAGAGCGTAGACCTTTAAAATTGTGATTTTTTTTATTATTATTTAAACCGAGAGGTCCGAGAGGGCAACACTAATTTTAGCAGCTTAAAGTATAGCATCACAGTTGAAGACTTACGTTCCACGTAAAGTACGGGTGATTTTTGGACTACTTTGTACTGTTTAATCTCTAATCGAAACTAAATTATTGAATTATTTATTTCTGTAAAAAGTGACCCAAGTACTCAAGGATCTCAAAGCGAATTATAATTTTAGACCGCCTGGTTTTTTCCAACGTACGATGTGATATATACATAAATACGAGTATATTAATGAATCTGTATATGCAAGAGGATGGCCGACGAATAGCCGGGTTTGAGTGACTTTTGCTGTTTAACAGTAAATCTTGCATGGCGAGACTCGCATAAACCCTAATATACCATGTAAGTTAGCCAATTTTCACAATACACAAAACAACACGTAAACACCGATCTGTAGTCAGTTCGTAAGTGCACGCATACGATGTAATAGATGCAAAATGCGATGTATATACTGTACATAAATAATCACGTAAGCGATATGCTAGTTAACTGCAGAATTATCTTTAAATATTACTCTAAAGATTAAGTTTAGTATGTGTACAGGCCGTCCGATCCTCGTGGCCCGCGATCGTCGTACACGAGTTTTCTAGTTGGGTTTTAAAACACGAGTCGTACTAACGTTTCGTTTCGTTCAAGTGCGATCTCGCGATTTCTTTTAGCTTGAACCTACTGAGAGACTTTGTTAAACGAAAAATGCGCTTATTTCCTTAAAACGGACTTCGAACTGCTTCCTACGAAAAATTATAATTATTACGTAAGCACGATTTATCATGTCTGTTTCCGTATCCAGATCAGTTCATTTATTCCAAAGATTTCGATACCTCGATGTTCAAGGAACCTCTCTCGAAATGTAATGTTTAAAACGAACACTCTTCTTTTGACAAATAGGTTTAGTAATAATAATTCATATATTATTTAGAATTCCTTTAAATTCGCTTCCAATTCTTTTGAGTTCTTTGTATTCTTTCGAATTCTTTTGAATGGCTTGAAGTGGTTTTAAACACTCTCAATTTCTTTTCAATTCTTTTATCGTCCTTGAATTATCCAAGATATTATACACATTGTGTCATTATTTGCTTTATTATTTCTTTATTAAGAAACATTTCATATTATATACGTCCAATAAATATAGATTCGAGGAATTTGAAATCTGATGTGCAACTTTCATGAAATCTCGTGGAATCCCTGGAAATCTTTGCAATCCTTAGAAATCCCGTGAATTCTCTTGAAAATTTTGTAAATAGCTTCAAACTTTTTAAATAATGTGAATATTTATTGAAATCCTATGCATTATGTGGATATCGTTTATAATCTCTTAAAATGGCTTTATAACAATTGAGCTCCTGGAAATCCTTTGAAATTCTTAAAAAAACTGTGGAAATCCCTTAACATTTTTTGAGTATCCCTGAAATCTTTTGAAATCCTCGAAATCTTAAAATTGGTTAAAATCCTTGAAATTCCGTGAAATATTTCGAAATCTTGAAAATGCTTGGGAATCTATCCGAATGTTTCAAAATACCTTGAAATCATTTGTAATATTCGTTAATAACCCCGTTAAATCTTCCAAAATTGGTTAAAATTCCTTAAGATCCTTTAAAATCTTCGAAATCCCATCAAATTTCCATGAAGTCCTTCAAATTCGTGAAAATACTTTGGTATCTCTTGAAATCTTTTAAAATTCTCTGAAATCTTTTGAAATCTCATTACAGAGAAAATAATTGATATATTCTTGATATATTCAGTAAAAAATATAGAATCTTACGTAAGAGGGAGGGGGGGGGCCCGTAACAACAATCTTAAGAATCTTTACAATAGGAATGGAGTGTGTCTAAAATTTCGAAAATCATCCTTCCCTTGATGCAGTTCAGAAAAATGCAAAAGAATACAAAGAACTTGAAAGAATTCGAAGTAATTAAAAGTAATTCTAAATAATATACTAAACCAGAGAGTAATAATTACTAAACATATCTGCTCAAATAAAAAAGCAGTGGTTAATTTAGATGATCAACGTCAGAGTGGTCATTTTAACATGAAGGTATCGATTCAGAAAGGCGAAAGGTTTTGTAGTTTGTAGATTAATTTCTTTCTAGGAGGTGATCTGTCATTGAAAATTGTATTTGAAAACGTGTACTCCTATAGAGAGGTTGGTCGAACGAATGCGAAGCTTTGCTCAAAAAATTGAATACAGTTGTTTGTGTTTGCTTCATCACACACGACGAATAAAGATAGTCCTTAAAATGAGTCGAGGGCCACCGTGTTTCGGCAGACGCTCGTATATCCATGTTAAATCGTAGACATATTACTAGAATGTCGTCTTAGGATGTTCTTGATCAAAAATAAATACGAGGCGATTCAAAACTATCTATATACCTAAGACGTACGCGAGCGAGTACGGTCTCATCGGACCACTATGTAGAAAATTGAAATTTATATATCGAAGTCTTTCAAGAATTAGTTAAATGCAATTCAAGTTCTTGTGAGACTGGAAAAAGCGCAGTAAAAGTTGAGTTTAATAAGGATGTGCTGAAAGAAAGGGCTCTCCATTGGCATCTGCGATGTTGAAATTAGCATTAAGATAATTATTTTAAGAAACGTGGCAATCTTTGTATGGCTGTTCTGAGCGTATTTTTGTAATTTTCTTTTTTAGAAAAATTTCATCGAATTTTTGAGCGATCGTATGTAAGTAAGCTTTCCAAAAAGTCAAATTCCTTCGAAGTAGTCGTTAAAGTTTTGGAGAAGGATGCCAATGGAGTGCACATGATGGCTCGAACGATCGTCCTCCTCCAAATTTCGTATTTCTTTTAAAGATTGTATGGCTCTTTCGCAAAACCTGGATGGATAACGTAATTGTCATAGATGAAATTGTTTTGCGCAGTGAGCTGGAACAGTAGCTAATAATAAAATGCTGGTGGGGAAAATATTAACAGAGTTTCCGTTTTCTTTCTGATGAAGACAAGGCTTGTAAGATTTACGTGCCATAAAAAAGTGCTTAGCTGGAACCTAGAATCGCGCGTTAAGCGTCTTTCCTTGCTTTCGATTTTTTTCTTCCTCGATGAAACCCACGAATACGTGATGAAGGGTTACACGATCATTACTATACTGATAAAAGTGCAAATCCCACGTGGAATATTTTATGTAATATTTTTTGTAATATTTTTTGTTCTGTTGAAGCAGCGTTGTTTTTAAATGTCGAAATATTTTAGCACGCGAGTGAAAAAGCGAATGTGAGTACGAATGAGATCGAGAGTTTTTCCGCCAGCGGAGGATGCTTGTGATGACAAAAATTAAGAAATAATGAAAAGAAAACTTTATTCGTTTCCAGTTATCCTCTTCTTCTCGTTTGCGAGTTTTCTTCCTTTTTGCTATGAAATTTAGTCGTGATTTTAGCGTAACCTGTGTTTTTTCCTACTCTAAAGGTAATAATTGATGCCGTTTATTATTATTGCTACATAAATATTTTTTATTACGTATATGGGCATTTCAGTTCCTAAGTTGAAAATAAAATATGTACTATAACACGGGCATTTTTCATTGCGCCACCTAGAGCCGAAAGAAGAATCTTGGGACTGGAAATCTTTTCAATGGATGCGGAGATTGAAGAAGAAAACGTTTTATAGTTTAAAACCTAGTTAAGAGAAATTTTCTATTCAACCTGAAAAACATAGGTATAATTACAGCTCACAAACTGAAATTGGCAAAAGTACCACAGTGATCAATTTTTGAAGAATTACCCAGTGATAAGACAATTTTCTGTCTAAATTACTCACATCAAGGGCAGAGAAGCATCTCATCTGCACGACTTTCATATACATAAGAGTTACAATTGCGATGTAATTGCTCATGGCAATGATACGCTGTGGGCTTCAATTACGTGGTATTACAGAGATTGCGTTCTCACAAGTTCACTGTCCAAGTTTGCTATCTGCTATCTCAGAATTAATGTTAAATATCTTTTTCATATTTTAGTATAACATTATATACGACTGATTTAAATATCTTCTGAATAAACTGGATAACTTAAATAGTAAACTGTTGATAAAATCATAGAATGAAGTTTAGCTAATGAAAGCCTTTTTTTAGAATCAATTTTGGCATGAAAGCATTTTTTTTTCTTTCTTTCAAGTCTTTTATTCGATTGAAGTTGGAAAGAGTTTCCCATTGGTTGGAAGAGAGCGAATCGCGGTCTTGGCATTACGACTGCAAAAGAGAGAAAGAAAACCGCAGGCATGGAATGCATGAGCATGTGCCGCGAAATTTAAAATCGCTTTACGGCGGCTATAAACCGATAACCTGTTTAACCAGTTCTTTGCCTTGCAAAATCACTCTTTCCTTCATTTTTTTCGTCCGTTTCACTTTTTAGCTTGCAGAGCCTGACTTTTTTGCCTGCCTCAACCACAGGATGTTTCAACGGATCGTAGATCCGGTTAGATGAGTTTTGATGACAATTTGTCAATCATCTGTGCCTTCAGTACAATGTAAATAAACACAAACGATTTTTATCTTTTTTGAAATTAAATAAAATGTTTGAGCATTTTTTGAGATTTTTAAGACCTTTAATCGTTTAACTGTGTTGCACAATTATAGTAGATGTTTTAAACAATATAACAATTATTTTTTTAAATAATTTTCTAGAATTACAACTGTTTCACTTTCAACTGTTCACTAAAATCCTAAGAAGAAATAAAATTAATTGATTAAATGTTTTTGAATCTGTTATATCAATTTTAGCGTCCACTGAACTGTAAATGGAAACTTTTGGATAATATATAAAATGAAAAAATGTATTCTAAAAGTAAAAGAATTTGTTTGAGAGAGGGGGTATTTAGCAAGTGGCGGGTGGATGGGGGGGGGTGTAAAATGGCGAGAGCGGAGTTACAAATCACCTTTTTCCAGTACCCCCTTAATATAAAATGTACAATTGTATACCAAAAGGCCGTGGCTACAGGTGCCAAAATTTCGGTACGAATAGTGGGACCTGGAAAAGGGGCTATTGGTACCGAAATTTCGGTTAAAGCTGCGTATTTTTTCGGTACACTTAGACACACCAAAAGACGGATGTAAGAGGGTTAAATGGAATGGGTGGGTGAAGGCGCGAGAGGTGAGTTCCAGCTCATCGCTACCACTTTCTTGCCCCCCCCCCCCCTACTCCTGATATAACAAAAAAATGAATCCCAACATTTAAAAGGATTGAAAAGAGAAGAAGAAATTAAAATGGAGGGTGAGAGGAGTGGGTGACTTGAAAAATTCTGGCCACTTACGTTGTACCCGGAAAAAACTTGTCAACTGAGTAATATTTCAGGTGGGACCACAAATTTTTTACGTTCTGCACAAATGATTCACTCATTTTCGCCATTTTCACTTCGCCCTGATACACATAGCTGAAATATTTTCCGGATTCCTAAAAAAATGCTGCGTAATTTGTGGATTACGCCTAAGGGGTCATTTAAAAACTACCCGATAAGAAGAAAAGAATTCAAAGAAATTCAGAATCTGAATTCTCATTAATACGTGAATTTTCCTCCATCGAAAGTTCCACCATCGAGTAGACAAAAAAAGCAAAACCTATTCCTTTTAATCGACATAGAAAAATTTAATGGAAGCGTATTGGGAGGAATTAAAAAGTGGAGAGATGTAAAAGAAAGAATAGAAAGTAATAAAATAATGTCACTTTTAAGGCGCAACTGTGAATTGAAATAAATTCTTTTTTTTTTAATGAATAAATATTGTATTACATTTATAAATTACAGGTGAAAAAAAAAGAATTTGGGTAAATTATGTGAACATTTTTTTATTAATCTGTTTAACAGAAACATATTTTGACCGATTTCATATGCAATCTGTCTTGGAACACATTTAAATTATATTAAAATTATTTTTTAATGTACGTGCATGGATTACACAACCACAAAAAAGTATACGGAGCCAAAAAACGATCTATCCAGCATAATCGAAATAAAATTTTTTAAATTTCCTGCCTACCTTTTTTTTTGGTTTGAATTTGGATTTGTGGTTTAGGTTAAATTTTTGCAACTTGACTGCTAAACATCTGAAACCGTTGTTAGGGTTTAGGGAAGGAGAGGAGATGTTTAGTAGCCAACTTGCAATTAGAAGGAATTCAAATAATCGAAAATAAAGCATGTAAGTATGAAATTAAAAATAACCATAACAAAAAAAAATGAAATTTTCAAACTTATGTTGCACACGGAGGAATAGAAATCATGTAAGTGCACGCATTTTGTGGACGGATTAGAAAGAATTAAATTAATCCAAAATACAGCATGTAAGTATGAAATTAAAAATAACCATGAGAGGTGTTTCTACTGCTCGCATTAAGAGGAATTTAAAAAATGGAAAATATGTTCGCCTGCATGGAACACAACACAAGTGGCGTTCGTTAAGGAAATAGAAAAGAATTGGTTTCGGAGATAAACCTATTCTTTCGTTGGGCACTTCTCCCGATGGAAAATTAGCACATTCAAAAAAATTGAATAATGCTCACTCTTTCGTTTGAATATGAAAATATTAATTTTTTTTAATTCTTCTCTTCCTACGGGTACAGCACACTGACAGAGTAGGGGGGGGCTGCATGTTTAGCGACGA
>CAKNXH010000241.1:17147-34623 GCA_932178445.1 Andricus quercusramuli
AAAAAAAATCATTTTTTAATGACAGAAAAAAAATTAACAAATAGTTTATATTTCATGCAAGAAGTTGTGTTCTCAACCAAAAACGATGAATTTTCATCAAATCTTCAAGTTCAAGTATTGAGTAATTTTGAACTTGACTATTTTAGGATAGATTTGGATCAAAAACATTAATTTTTTTATTTTCACAATTTTTTAACTGATTGAATGACGTGGATGATAGCGGTCGACATGCTGTACTGAAAAATATTTCAAGATGGGGCGAAGGCGGCCTACTGGTACATCCCCCATTTCCTCTGTGGTCAATGCAGTTATCTCTCCACTTTGCATGTTCATTTTTACTCGAAATCTAGCGCTAGCGAGCGGAATGTAGGCGTATATTCCAGCAAGACAGTCACCACTATGCAATATTGCAAAGATGTTATCAGCAAATGTTGATAATACAATGAGTTGTTCCTTTGGTATCGGAACATATTTATTCGTTCCTTCAAGAAATAAAATTGGTTTATCTGCAGGAAAAGTGTATTTTCGAAGTTCGAATCCCCGGTTCGGATTCTTAATGGAAGCGAGCAGAATAAACTGAAGTTGGTCAATTCCATATACAGATCCGTCAGAAGCAATAATCCTGCTAGGTGGAGCCAAACACCTGGTATCAAGACATCTGGGCCTTGCACAGAAAGAATTCAATTTCAAAACTTTTGAATGTATGATATAAAATAACTTTGAGTGGTGAAACGTCAATCGGTATTTTTTACAAAAGCGATTGCGACATTATCAAAATATATTGTTACACATTTTTTAGGTATACTAGCATCAATAATCGCGCACTTGGAAAAAATTAACAATAAGTTATCAATTTTCCAAAGTTTCAGCATTTTGGTATTCTCTCCAAAATTCTTGGAAATTTTTCGTAATGTTTCAAAATCTTCCAGAATATTTTCTTGAAATTCATGTTGTAAGAGAAAAATCACTGTTAATATTCCTCGCAATCTTCCATAATTCGTTGAAATAATTTAAAGTTTAAAATTATTTTGCATATTTTTGAAAATTCGTGATTCTTTCTCAATATTTGAAAATTCTGTTAAACCTTCTCTTTTTCTAAATATCTTTTGAAATAATCTGAATTCTATCTGAAATTTTCTAAGTCTGTAAAATCGAGAAAGTTTCCTTCAAAATCGTTGTCACTCTTTTTTGTAATTTCAGGAAATCATTTGAAATTATTTAAAATATTGTTGAAGATTTTCTTAAAATTACTTTATCAAAATAAAAAATTTATTTAAATTCTTCCGAAATTTTTTTAAGCGATTAGTGAATAAGAATCACATAAAACCCAAAAGAATTAAAGTTTATCATGAATGTCTTCAAGATGAATTGAAAAAAAAATACAAAATACTTCAAAGATCCATTCTGTCCAATGGATTCCGACGACATTGCAAAGAATTCACAGTGAGTTGAAAGAAATTTAAAAAACGGTTCTGAAATTCAGAAAGTCTCGGGTGCTCGGTTTAAATTATCAAAAGAAGCGACTCAAGTATTATTTTTATTCGAAAAATCTACCAGAGTGACTCAAAATGTAACATACCCATCACTGTCGTTCACATACTCGATTCTGAAATCAGTTGAAATGAGGTGATGGAAGCCTACTGGAGTTTCTTCGATTTCATCTGGCGTCAATGGGGTAACTGTGCCACTTTCCATGTTTATTTTTGCCCGTCCTTTACGTTTGATGCTGGGATTATATTTATATATTCCAGCAAGTGTATTATTACTCGACAATCTTGCGAAGACGTCACCATCCAATGTTGATAAAACAATTTGTTCTTGGGTTGGCACGGGCATATACACATTACGTCCTTGGAATACTTTAATTCTTTTATTCGCAGGAAAAGTGTACCTTCGAAGTTCGAAAAGCCGATTCGGATTTTTTTTGGAAATAAGCCGAATACATTGAAGCTGGTCAAGTCTATATCCAAGCACGTCAGAAAAAGCGACCCCGGTAGGTGGAGCTATATCGCTGGCAGGTGGAGATTTGGACCTTGCACGAAGAGAAGATTTCACAGGAGAAACAGACCTGGCAGGAGAATTTTGTCTGTCAGAAGAAGAAGATGGTCCGCCGCGAGAAAACCCAGGAAAATGGGCGTCAATAGGCAAACCGTCAAATTGTGAACCTAATTCTGCAAGAGGAAACATACGATTACATTTCGTCGTGAGGATAAATTTTTTTTATTACTGATGACATGATTGTGATTTGCTCCTGACTTAATGAACGAAAAAAAGATTTCAGGAACAATTTACTATGTTCGGAAATAACTTGAACGTTAGATTCCGGACCAATTATTTTGCTGGAAGAAACTTGGACGTGATCTAACCCTATCCATCCATGAAAAGAAGCCACATCAGACATGACTGAAATCCTATTTGGAACGTGAAAACGAGTGATTGAGAAATTAGAGTTCTGCACATTCCAAGCTGGATGTCAGGCTTTCGCCCTTATTTATTAACATGTTCCTTTGTTTTCCTCTTCATTCTTCAATTCCTTGATTATCAAACCTTATAGCTTGATTTTGCGGCTCAATATCTAGATTGCTATACAAATTTTCGAATACAAGAACATTCGATAGAAACTTTAAAAATTATGATACGTAGGATTTGATGAAAGCCCCAAGTGGATAAGATATTCTGGAATACAAAAAGGAAGTTTTTGATAAGAAAGTATGAGATTTCTGGTTGGATACAGTTGGAAAAAAATCCTTAGATTCTGAAACATCGAATTTGATACAAGTACTGTGATTATCAGATTAATTCAAATTTCAATGAAAAACTATTGATAGAAAAGTATGAGATTCCTATGCATAGGCTTTGGACCCACTCCGTCGGCTTGCGGGTTCGATTCCCGCCTCGCACTCTGGAAGAGCGTCGGCGGCTCATGCGGTGAACACTAGCCTAGCAAGGGAGTTGTTCATCTTTGGAGAGTCGTGGGACCGGTACCTCTAGAGAAAAAGGTTCTCTAAGTACTTAAGGCTGTTCCTCTTGGTGGTTCGGAACCCACCTTAAACTGTAGGTCCCCCTCCCACCACCAAGAAAGTAGTGTGGGGAGTGTGAAGGAATAGGGAAGAGATACAAGAAAAATGTAAATCCTTAGGGGACACATTAGAAGCTTCCATTCCAAATAAGTCTTGTGCTGATAAGATTTCATGGAGTCTGGTTAGGACATCAAAGAGTTTCAATTGGATACTATTAATAGAAAAGTAAACGATTTTCAAAACAGTATTTTATAGCCATTTCCTAGATTCCAAAACAAAAAAATTGATACAAGTCTTGTACTGATCAGATTTAATCGAACCTGAATGAAAACATATTGATAGAAATGTATAGGATTCCTAAAAAGATAGATCTTTATAGAATAGTTAGATAGAAAGGTTTGGACAAGAATGGTTACATGAGTAGATAGGTCTCCCTGCCGCTTAAATTCCTTTCCTGAATAATTATCATTTGTGATTAAATTCGTATTCATTTCCGACAAAATCAAACAGAGTTTAAAAATTAATAACAATTAGGATGGAATGCACATTAACACGCGGGAATTTTAATTTTGTGAAAACCTTAAAACGTTTTCAGGATTATAAATGTAGTACAGTATTATATTCACCAATAGAAGTAAGTATCACCATTAAGATAAAGACCACAGTAACAACGAGCTTCATATTTGGCAATTAGAGGAAAAACTGATTTGTACTTTAATAGACAATGTTATCAGTTTCAAAAGCATTAACAATTAGAGGATTTCTAGAAGTCTAAAATTCAATGATTTTCAGGTTATCAAATCCCCAGGTAAGTTTCTCAATCATACACGATATTTGATCGAAGATTTGAAAAATATTACACGTCAAAATATAACAGTATATGACTAACGATATTTGAGTTACAAGCGCCCATTAGGCAATAGTTATCTCCTACGGATCAGCAAATACAAATTTCTAGGAATTTCTTGAGTCAGCTAAGATGTACAGATACGCGAAAAAATTCAGCATTCATAAAAATATGAAAATTACAAAAATATGAGTCTTTTCAAAACATATTTCACTAAATAGAATTGATAATTCAATAAATTATTTAACTTCTTCCAAAATTTTTCAGAACTTCAGTATTGAGAAAATTGTTATTAATTTCACAAACAATTTCTAATTTTATTTTTGTGGATGGCGACAAAAATGTTATTTTCGACCAAATAGTTGAATTAAGCGACGAAAAGAATGCAAGTCAGACGAACTCATCTAAAATTGACAAATTTTCTGCGAAATAGTAGATTCCTGAACCCGAAAAGATACATTTTAAACCAGTTCGACAATATAAATTATGTTTCTACCAGGAAGATTAATTTTCTACAAACAGAAATAATTTTCTACCAAATCAGATGAATTTTTCACGCGAATGACGATTATTCAACAAAAAAAAACTCCTCAAAAAGCTTCAAAATTTTCTTTCAAAATCTTCGAAAATGTATATTTTGTTATAAATTTTCTGAAATCTTTTCAAGTTTAAATTAAGTTCGAATATTTGTGAAAATTCCAAAACTTCGAAAAAAATTTTCGAAATAATTCCCAACATTTTGTTGAATTCTGAAAAAATATATAATGAATGAAAAATAAAAAAAGGTACAGAATAAGATTGGGGAGGTAATAGGGGAAAAAGGATAGAAAGGAATATTATGAATATTCCCTTAGTTTCTGTCCAATCATTTTTAATTGTTTAAATAATTGAAAATTGTTCGAATAATGTTTTTCCTCTAAAAATAAATATTCAAAATATCCAAAAAGATGAATTTTCAACCAGATAAATGAACATTCAGTCAACTAGTTGACTGTATAAAGAAAAAAAAAGATAAATTTTCAAATAAAGTGGAGTAGACAAATTTTCAGTTAAAAAAATCAATTATTAACGACGAAACGAATTTTAACAAACAAGTTTATATTTTAAGCAAGAAATTGTATTTTTAACCAAAGAAGATGAATTTTCGATCAAGACAAGTGATATTCTACCAAGAAGGACGAATTTGCAATCAAAATGCTTAAATTTTTACCAAAAAGATGAATTTTTTTGAAAAAGGTGAATTTGTACCTTCTCAGGTGAAAAAATTATTCGAAATATCCAAAAATAAATTCGTGACTTTGTAGCCACTTTTGTCTATACAGTCAAATTTTAACCTCTCAATTTCTTCTGAGATTTTCTGCCTCATTAAATGATGATAGACGGATGAGCTAATCACTTTTCCGTGACTTTAATTTCATTAAGGCAGGACATTTTTTTATTTGCATCATAAATTTTATTTTCGACAATAATTTTCGGACTGATTATTTTCATACGTGATCTCTTGACGCTAATATATATTGTATGTGTGCAGTGTGTAGTGTTAACTTCGCAATAAACAAAAATTATTTCAATTGCATAAAATCTTACTCTCATTCGTGTTATTGCATCGCTCTCAATCAGGTTTGTATTATTACTCGCATGCCTTCTCATCTTCATGTTAATTATTATTATAACGACAGTTATTATTTATTTCTACTGATTCTATTTGTTCATCATTATTATTATTAATATTACTACTTTATTCTCAACCAATATCATTCTTCTCTTTAATATTCAAAATGGTTATAATATTAGATAAACCGTGAGGTCATAATATAATAGTATCATAATAATTTCAATTTCCGCATCAATACTTATTTGAAACAAGAGTTGAGAATCTATGTAACGCTGGGATCTGGAGAAGCAAGGCGAAGCAGGCGACAGGCACAACAGAACGAGAAGGAATAATTTGATTGGGCCGCGCGCCCCGGAATTCGATGAAGTGGGAAGAAACTCTGAACTGGGTTCCCCCTCTCGACTCCACTTACACGTGGTGGGAGAAGCCGCTTGCTCTCCATATAAATGAGCGCGTTCCTGCCACCGCCGACTCACTCAGCATTGGGATTCCAACTGACCACGACGTACCTACCTGCCGACCGGTCAGCCAGCTAGCAGCTTTCGCTTCTGGAAGGAAATTCTGTTCTTTTAAGGACGGTATATATTGGTATAATTATTTTGTGTTATGACCACGGACGTCATTCACGTCGATTACGGAGTAGAGGAATTTTTTTCCGAGATTCGTACTCACTTGAACGCAGTACGAAATCCTCTTTTGCAAAGTGTCGACGTGTTATGACCACGAACGTCATCCACGTCGTAGTTATGAGTGAAGAGATTTTTCCGTTTGAAATATTTTGGAATATTTTCAAATGATAGATGATTTTTGAATAGACCCATATTAATTGTCTCCGAAGAATCTTTTTACAACGAAATTAAACGGAACATTCTTCATCTGTTTCCGAAAAAGACTGACAGGAGCACTGAAAAAAGATCGAAGCCTTAGAAACCATAATAATACATAGAGTTTTTATTATCATTTGTAATTACAAGTTATTCGTAATATCTCAAGATGGCTTCGGATCATCAACATTTTTGTTACTTTTACCTTTTTCTAATTGAGCTGACGACGTGGTTGATTGTGGTTTACAAGCTGTACCCTGAAACAATAAGAGATGGGGCGGAGGCGGCCTACTGGAATTTCCAATTTTTCATCTTTTGTCAGTGGGGTAATCGTTCCACTTTGCATTTTTACTTTTACCCGAAGTTTATTGGTATTGCGATAAATAGTCACATATATTCCAGCAAGATAGTTACTACTCTCTAATATTGCAAAGACGTCACCGGCAAATGTTGATAATACAATGTATTCCTGTGTTGGAATCGGCACATATTTATTCCGTCCTTCGAGTACTAAAAGTCGCTTATCTGCAGGAAAAGTGTATTTCCGAAGTTGAAATACCCGGTTTGGATCTTTAAATGAAGTAAGCAGACTAAACTGAAGTTGGTCAAGTCCATATCCATTTCCGTCTGAGGAAGGAAGCCTGGTAGGTAGAGCCATACACCTGGGAACAGGGGACTTGGGCCTTGCACGAACAGAAGCCTCGTCAGAAGAAGACCTGAAGGAGAATTTTATTTGTCAAAAGAAGAAGGTAGAGAAGATGGCATGCCACGAGAAATGCCAGCAATATGGTTGTCATTGAATTCAAAATTCTTGTACGGTTCTCCATGATTTTTTTATTAAAAGGAATTGGTTGGAGATTTAATTTCAAGAGTTTCCAATTCAAGATAAAAAATAACTTTAAGTAATGAAAGGCCAATCAGGTTTTCGACAACAATGTTACACCATCTTTTAAATATACTAGCATCATTAATCGCGCTCTGGGAAATAATTTAACAACAGTGTATCAATCTTTCAAAATTCAAAAATATTTTTTTCTCTTCGATATTTCAGAAATTCTTAAATATGTTCTACAATAACTCTAATTTTTCCTAAAAATGTCATGAAATCTTCCGGATTTGTTTTTGATGACTTTATAAACCTTTCGTGATGTTTCAAGATCTTCTAAAATATTTTCTTAAGAATTATTTTTCGAAATAAGTAACACCTTTTGATATTTCTAGGAAACTTAAGAACATTTTTTCACTGTTTTAAAAGTTTTCAAAATTTAGAAAAAAATTCTAAACTGTGTTTCAAAGTTTTCAAAAATTTACACTGTATTTGAAGCTTTTTGAAATCTTTTCAGAATTCAAATTACTTTTGAAATTTTTGATAAGCTGCTAAATCTGATACAAAATAATTATAATTTTTTCTACAACTTTGAAAACTATTGAACTATTTCAAATTTAGTTTGTTTAAGTTCAGAACTCCGGGAATCTTTTATAATGTTGCAATTTTTTAAGAAATATTTTCTTCTTCTGAATATCTTTTAAAATAATTTTAATTTTCTCCGAAATTTTATAATTTTATAATATTGAGAAAGTTATATTGAGAATCTTCTTGAATATTTTCAGAAAATTAGTTTCTCAAAATTAAGAATTCATTTGAATCTTCCCTAAAATGTCAAGAAACAATTGCCAATTTCATTTCTAAATCTTCAAAAATCTGTATTTTTTTTTAAATTTCTTGGAATCATTCGAATCTCATGTCATTCTTGAAATAACGGTGGAAATTTTGAATTTATGTCAATCGTACAAGAGTTGATATATCTTGGAATAATTGAAGGTAATTTCGAAGAATTCGAAAGAATTTTCAAGAATTTACGTAACAATTAACATTCAGAGTGAATTCCAAGTGAATTGTTTTCAGTAAAATTGTAGTCGATTTCAATGCATTTGAGGAGACTTAAGAAAAATTGAAAAATTTCATATCGAATTAAGATGAGATAAAATTAATTCAAATAAATGAAAGAAAATTGTTGTAATATGATAAGAATTACACAAAACCTACAAAGAATTCAAGGACATTGCGAAAAATTGGGAATAAATTACAAGGAATTTAAGAAAATGAAATAAAATTCAGAAATCCTTGGGTCCTCGCTTTTTATTTATCAAAAGAAGCGACAAAGGTAATATTTTTATTTGCGAAAGTTATGTAGTGATATAAAATGAAACTTACTCATCATTATGGTTTACATGCTCTACTCTATAATCATATTTGACGCGGCGACTGGGGCCTATTGGAATTTCGTCGATTTCATCCGGTGCCAATAGGGTAATCGTGCTGCATTCTATGCTCATTTTTGCTCGCGTGTTATGTTTCTTAGCAGGATTATATTTATATAATCCAGCAAGTGTATTATTACTCGTCAATATTGCAAAGACATCCCCATCGGATGTTGATAGTACAATTTGCTCTTGAGGTGGCACGGGCCGAAAAATATCACGTCCTTTGAGAACTTTGATTCCTTTATCCGCAGGAAAAGTGTACCTTCGAAGTCCGAAAAGCCGAATCGGATTTCTTTTGGAAGCGAGTCGAATAAATTTAAGCTGGTCCAGTCTATATCCGAACACGTCAGAGACAGGATCACCGGTAGGTGGAGCTATATTGCTGGCAGGAGGAGACCTGGACCCTGCACGAAGAGAACAGTCAGGAGAAACAGCCCTGGCAGAAGAGTTTTGTTTGTTGGAAGATGAAGATGGGCCGCCGCGAGAAACACCAGGAAAGGTTGCGGCATTCCGCAAGCAATCAAATTCTGAACTTAATTCTGCAAAAATAAGAATTAAAATTGGAAATTCTGCCACATTCGGGGTATTCTCCACGCATCACCCCGTCCGATTACCACCTTTTTCGCTCGTTACAAAACAGCTTAGCTAAGCACCAAACTACAATTGAAGTTGAAGTGCGAGAAATGGTGGATGACTTCATTGCGTCAGAAGATCAAGCTTTCTATCGCCATGGAGTCCGTCAATTAGCTGATCTTTCGAAAACAGTAGTAGAAGCCATTGGCCACTATATTAATTCAGACTTGAATTTTGTTACATTTTTATAAATAAAAAAAAAAATTGCTTAAAACGGATAGAACTTATTTGTATATCTAATAACACAACAACTTTCTTCGCAACAAAAGCCAGGCTTGTTTATTCCTTTCGGAACTTCTGTCAAATAATTTGTAACAAAACTGACAAAGAATCTCAACACTCGCCCAACTCAGCAAAAATGCTTCTTTGGAAATTTGTAAGCGAAATTAAAGGAACATAATACCTTTTCTGACAACAAAAGTCATTCTTTTCGATTCCTCATAGAGTTTTTGTTACCTACGTGTAAAAAAAAGTAACAAAAATTTCAATATTGGCGAAACCTACTCAGCTTTATCGAAAATTTCTTCACCCATCAGTGGTGTCTTCCTGAAAATAACTGGAATTTTGACTTAGGACCAATTTGTATTCACTTCACCGGAAATAATCCACCCTTTTCTAGAATTAAGGGAAAGTGAAACAAATTTAAGATCTTAACACCATTTGGTCAGAGATACCCAACTGCTTTGAAAACAGAAACCTTAATGATGCCAGTGGAATCAGCTCATTATTTTTTGAAAATCATGAAAAGTGTAAATAATATCTAACTTCTGCGAGATTTTTCGATTTCTCAAAAATAGATCAGAGGTTCCCGTCGAAGTGGAAGAAAACCTTATGTGCTTCGAGCACACTTATTAAGCTTAAAAAATAAGTGGAAAAATTACGTGCAAAATTGTGGAAACATAAATTCCAATTCATGTTCGAATAGTTAGAAACACTTCTCCCTTTTCGAAAACAAATAAGCTCAGATTTGCGCCAAAGGAAGATATTTTCTTTGGATTTGATCTCGTTTTGAAATTGACCTTAAGGTGAGAAAGGTTAAAATTGCACAATGCTGTCAGAGGTCTAAATGCTATGTAACAGAAATTCTGAGAGAAACCAAAAAGAATTTTTTGTTTTAAAATTTGTCTTGTTATTTGGATCTTACAAACGAATTTTCCGAGAATGTATTTCGCCAGGTTTCGTAAGTGTTCAGTTTTTTGGGTAACTCAAGTCGTTGGAAAAGGTGCGGTCTTATCTTTAAAAACTTGCCAACGTATTTTCAAGCAAGAAATTTGGCTGGGTTTCTCGAATTTTCAGTAGTTTTGTTACTTTTTTGAAAAGTAATGGAAACTTTTGGAAATGTTCCCTCTAAAACATTGGGAACTAAGTTCCGTACGTGTAGAATACTTTCTAGTTCAAGAGATTACTTATTATTTAGAGCTGTTCATTAATTAACATTTTTGTCATCAATTTTCATTCAAACCTCCATAATTACCATAATACATAATTACCTCCATAATTCGAATGTTGATCACTCCTCCCAAAATTATTTAGGAAATCTCTTGTTCTGGGAGGAGATGAAGAAGCTGATGAAATTTCTGTGAAAAAACGTGAAAGATTCATGAATTTATAATTTTCAAAATGTATCAAAAACAATAAAAGCTGATTGTGATTTTTCCAATTTTATGTAATTTTGTGTAACATTTTAAACTTTATTTACACAATGATAGAAGTGCATTAAGAAGCTTTTGAATCAGTTGCGTCCCCACCACAAATATAACGCTTTTATAGAAGACTCAGAATACTTCCAAAGTTTCGAATTCAAAAGAGTGAAATTTTATATTTCGGCACACAATTATGCAGGGGGTGAAATTAGATAGAAATAACTGACATGGTGAAGCAAAGGGTTTGATGGATACTTGTCTGGATATCAATTCAAAGAGTTTCAAGTGAATACTGTTCATGGAAAAGTATACGAGTTTGTGATCGTATTTTATAGACATATCCTAGATTCCGAAACGAAGAAATTGAGACAAGTCTTGTACTGACAACCTTCAATAGAATTTAAATGAAAACATATTGATAGAAAGGTATAGATGAAACAGAAAGGTTTGAACAAACATGATTAAATGAGTAGATAGGTCTTCCTGCCGCTTGAATTACTTTCCTGAATAATTATCATTTCAGACTAAATTCGTGCTCATTTCCGACAAACTCAGAGTTTGAAAAATAATAACAATTAGGATGGAATGCATATGATGATGCAGAAATGTTTGTTTCCGGAACCTTGAAATAAGTTTCTGAGATTATTAATATAGTATAGTATCATCTTCACCAATCAAATTAAGTATCACCGTCAAGATGAAGACAGCTGTATAAAAGATCTTCATATTTGCCAATTAGAAGAAATACTGATTTGTACCTTAATAAAGAATGTGCTTATCAGTGTATCAAATTAATATTCCAGTGCTTCATTAGATTGTATATCTGGTATCTTAATCGCAATCTTATTTGCTGTTTCTTCTGAGGTTTATATTTCATAAATTAATCCAAGAAATATTGCTGTCATCGCTGAAGTGATAAGATATTAATAAATAACTAGAAGCTATATTCATTTACAAAAATAATATTGCAATTCTAGAAAGTATAATTAAATACATTTTTCTCGTGTCACAATAGTTCAGGAATGCATTATTGCTGATTTTTGCAGATTTACCTGCTGGCCGCCATTCTTAAATGTATCATTTATTATTTTTAAATACTCAGTTCAAAATCTCAAAGTCTGGCAAATGTTTGTTTAACTAAGAAAATACTAGAAGCTACCTTGAAATATATGTTCAGATGGAAATCTGGCTACGTAAATGCGTGCATCTAAATAACCTAGTACAAAAAATCAACTCCTTAAATTTAGAGATTGATTGAGGTTGGGTTCCACATGCACTAAAGCGATCTTGCGTCATAGGAAAATTATTTCAAGTAAATCATTTAAACCTATAATGATTGTCTTCGAAAAATCTTTTTGCAATGAAATTGAACACAGCTTTTTTCTTCTGTTCCCGAAAAAGACTGGCTGGGGCATTGATAAAAGATCAAAGCCTTGGGAACTATAATATATAGAGTTTTTATTATTATTTGTAATTACAAGTCACTCGTCATATTTTAAGATGGATTTGGGTTAAAAACATTTTTTTGTTGTATTTTTACATTTTCTTAACAGATTAATTGACGTGAGTGATACTGTGTTTTACATGCTGCACTTTAAAATATCTTGAGATGGGGCGAAGACGGCCGACTGGAGCTTCCCCCCTTTCATCAGTGGCCAATGGGGTAATCGTGCCGCTTTGCATATTTATTTTTACACGTTTTGTACCGGTAGCGCGCGAAATGTAGGCATATATTCCAGCAAGATGGTTACTATCCTCTAATATTGCAAAGACGTCACCAACTGATGTTGATAATACAATGTGTTCTTGTTTTGGCAACGGCACATATATACTCGATCCTTTGTGTGATAAAATGGCTTTATCTGCAGGAAAAGTGTATTTTTGCAGTTCGAATATCCGGTTCGGATTTTTAATGGAAGTAAGCAGGATAAACTGAAGTTGGTCAAGTCCATATCCATTTCCGTCAGAAGAAGGAAGCCTGGTAGGTAGAGTCATGCATCTGGGAACAGGAGACCTGGGCCTTGCATGAAGGGAAGCCTCGTCAAAAGAAGACCTAAAGGAAAACGTTATTTGTCAAAAGAAGAAGAAGGTGGAGAAGAGAAAGATGGCCTGCCACGAGAAATTCCAGCAATAGAGGTGCCATTCAACAAGCACGAATGTTTCTAAATTTGCATAAGGTTTTCTATGATTTTTTCATTAAAAGCAATTGGTTGAAGATTGAGTTGCCAAAGTTTCTATAAGATAAAAAACAACTTTAAATAATGAAAAGTCAATCAGGTTTTCGGCAACAATGTTACTTCACTTTTTGGATATACTATCATTAATCGCGCTCTTGGAAAAAAATTAATAACAGTTTATCAATCTTTCAAAATTTTGAAATGTTTTCATCTTCCTCAAAATTTCGGAAATTCTGGAATGTCTCTTAAAATGACTCAAATTTTCCTCAAAATGTCTCAAAATCTTCCGGATTTCAATTGATAATTTTGTAAATCTTTCATAATTTCACTTAAAAAGTAACTTACCCATCTTTGTGGTTTACATGCTCTACTCTAAAATCATGTGCGACGCGGCGACCGGGACCTATAGGAATTTCCTCGACTTCATCTGCGGTCATTAAGGTAACCGTGCCGCTTTCTATGTTTATTTTTGCCCGCGTTTTACGTTTTCTAGCAGGATTATGTTTATATAATCCAGCAAGTATATTATCCCTCGTCAATATTGCAAAGACGTCACCATCAGATGTTGACAGTACAATTTGTTCTTGGGGTGGCACGGGCGGAAAGGCATCACGTCCTTTGAGAACTTTAATTCCCTTATCTGCAGGAAAAGTGTATCTTCGGAGTCCGAAAAGCCGATTCGGATTTTTTTTTGAAATGAGCCGAATAAATTGAAGCTGGTCCAGTCTATATCCGAACACGTCAGAAATAGGATCCCCGGTAGGTGGAGCTATATTGCTGCCAGAAGGAGACCTCGACCTTGCACGAAAAGAACTGGCAGGAGAAACAGGCCTGCCAGAAGAATTTTGTCGGTCAGAAGAAGCAGATGGGCCGCCGTGGGAAACACCAGAAATGGGAGCGTCAATAGGCAAACCGTCAAATTGTGAACTTGATTCTGCAACAAGAAACAGACGATTACATTCTATTTAAGAATAAATTTTTTTGTTAAAAAAGGGGTTGTTTCATTTTATTCTTGTCAGCAAATTTTCAAGGAAGCAATCTTCCTGGCTTTCTCGAATTTTCTGTAATATTGCATACTTTTGTTGAAAGCTATGTGAAAAAAAATTCAGATAGAAAAGAAAAAGAGTGACTTGTTTGTCATGAAATATGTCTTGTTATTTACATCTTGCAAGAGAATTTTCCTAGAAGGAATTCTGCCAGGTTTCGTAAATTTTCAGTTTTTCAGGAGAAAAAAGTCAGAAAAGGTCGTTATAAAAGGTGCTGTGTCATTTTAATCAACTTGCCGCCAAATTTGCAAGCAAGAAATTTTGCTGGCTTTCTCAAATTTTCAGTCATTTTCTTAATTTTTTAAGAGATATGAAACTTTTTTATATCTTTTCCCTAAAACATTGATTCAAACCAGAGTTACCTCCATAATCCGAATGTTGACCACTCCTCCCAAAATTTTTCAGGAAGTCTCTTGTTTTGGGAGGTGATGAAGAAGCTGATGAAATTTCTGTGAAGAGACAAAAAAGATTTATGAATTTGTAATGTTAAAAATGTATCCAAAACAGTAAAAGCTGATTCTAATTCCTCCATTTTATTTCGTGTGAGTCGGCTGCAATCTGTCAATGATTCACGGTCGAGAATCATCACGAAGTAAAACAAAAACGTGAATATATTGTTTCATCAAAATGAATACTTTGGTTTGTCTATTATTGATAAAAATAACTAATGCTTCCTCCATGAGGAAGCAAATACCTTCGCTAACTCAGTTTTTTTCTATGTAAGTTATACTCAAGTATCAATATAGAATGTAAAATCAAAGTTTTCCAAATCTCTCTCAAATATACCTAATTTTCTTCATTCGAATTAATAAGGAACCTAATTGTGTGAAGCTAAAAAAACGAGATTTTGTAACATTTTTATCTTTATTTACACAATGACAAAAGTATACTGCGAAGATTTTAAATCGGTTGCGTCACCTCCACAAATATACCGTATTTACAATTCGACAAATCCCAGATTTTTTCGGATTGCCCCCCCTAATTGATATTTTTTCTCGAAAACACAGAAAGCTTCCAAAGTTTCGAATTCTGAAATGAGAAATTTTATACTTCGGCTTTGAAACTTTAAAATTCGGCAAAGTGCGATTATAATTGAATCTTCTCAGACACAAATTTTTTACCTAAATATGTACCCAGGTCATACACAGGTATATTGCAACCTCGAAAGGGGGTTATCAATAAGAAAACTTGACCTTGAAATTACGGAAAAAAATTTGAAAAGCTTTTATTCCCAGAGGTATGCAGACCTTGTTCAAGTTTAAATGACCTTCGAGTGATCTTCGGAATTTACGCATGACCAAAAGAGTGATCGAAAGTTTTCAAAAAGAATTATCGAATCTTCCTGTCGCTTAAATTTCTTTTCTGAATAATTATCATTCCAGGCGATAGGATTCATGCTCTGTGAGGAACCCCTACATGACTCCGGGGACTAAACACAGTAGACTCCCGAGTGATATCAGCATCCTGCCGATTCTACAGATGAGGCAAGATAAAATAACAAAACGCTTCAACTTCACCAAAGCTTTCCACGTCTGTATCCCAAGCAGGGATCTGTGGAAAGGAAATGGTAGCCCGCTTCTCCACGGGGAAATCTGGTATACGGATGGCTCCAGGAGAGAGGGAGGGTCAGGAGCAGGAATTTATGAGAGTAAGAGAGGGAAAGGGATAGGGATCACACTTAAGCGACACGCTACTGTCTGTCAAGCGGAGGTCCTGGCCCTCTTTCGCTGTACTGAAACACTAATAGAGGAAAACGCTGCTGACAGAGAGATCACGATCTGTTCGGACAGCCAAGCGACACTAACTGGAATAGGGAAACCAGACATAACATCAGAACTGGTTTGGGAATGCAAAAAGTCATTAAACCAACTCGCAGAAAGAAACAAAGTGGCTCTCATATGGGTACCTGGCCACACAGGGATCAAGGGCAACAAAAAGGCGGACCAGTTGGCAAAGTGCGGCGCAGCGAGCGAATTCGTAGGACCGGAACCGGTACTGGGAATAGCGTCTTGCAGTGTCGGTTTGGCCAATAAAAACTGGATCCGAACAAAACACAGGGAATACAGGGAATGAACCAAGGGTTGCCGTCAGGCGAAATCCATCCTGGGGTATACCCATAGGATGGACAGAGCCAGGGAAATCCTGAGCTTCCCCAAGAAAGACATAAGGACAGTGGTGCGGACCCTGGCAGGGCACAATCACTTGAACTATCATATGCACAAAATGGGGTATAGCCCCACGACGGAGTGCAGGAGGTGCGGCAGAGATGACGAAACATCGCTGCATGTATTATGCCAGTGCCCGGGATTAGCTAGGCTCAGGCAACAGACCCTCGGGGTCCATTTAATGAAAACAGAGAAAATTGAAACGCGATCAGTGGTGGACATACCGGGCTTCGTCAAGAGGTCTTGGGTCGACTGCTGAGAGTGAAGAAGTAAGGATATGGCACAATAGGCTTTATAGCTTGAGCGCCAGGGGAGTTTTCATGGACGTCCCGCACGTATTGAAACTAATCTAAACTAATTATCATTTCAGATTGAACTCGTAAACATTTCCGACAAACTCTGTATTTGAAAAACAATAACAATTAGGATGGAATGCATGTTGCGACGCAGAAATTTTTATTTCCGGAAACCTTAAAAACGTTTTTAAGATCAAAAATATAGTATAGTATCATATTTACCAATAGAACCAAGTATCGCTGTCAAGATAAAGACAAAAGTAGGAACGATCTTCATGTTTGGAAATTAGAGGAAAAACTGATTTGTACGTGAATAAAGAATGTGCTTATCAGTGTATCAAATTATTATTCTGGTGTTGCATCAGAGTTGATATATGTGATCGAAATTGTTATGTAATTAATTATATTCGTCAAACTTGTTCTTCTGGTATATTTATGCTTATATTTTATATATAAGTATAACAAAAAATTTTAGTTTCCTCAGGAGATTCCACTTTGGGAATAATGAAGATCTGTATTATTACATCCTTCATTTGATTATTCTTATCTTTAGGATGATGAAATTTGAATAAGCACCTTGAAGCTATATTTACTTAAAAACTAATATTTCAATTCTGAAAAATATAATTAATTACATCATTAACGTGCCACAGTGGTTCAGGAATGCTAAAAAATTATTACTCATTTTTGAAACCATACATTTAGATTTTTTTTTTAAATTCTGATAATTTAGTTTTATTTTGTTCCTCAAAAAATGATATTTTACGTCCTTACATAAGAAGCTTTGTAATGGTTAAATATTACTTCTTTAACTTAAATTTAATTTTTTTAACCAAAATTTGAGGTATCTCACTTTTGATTGAAAATTCGTTCTTATTAGTTAAAAATTAATTCCTCGGTCGAAAATTCACGTATTTTGTTTAAAATTCATTGTTTCGGTTAGAT
>CAKNXH010000242.1:978-15040 GCA_932178445.1 Andricus quercusramuli
TTGAAAATTCATCTTTTTAGTAGTAGAATATTATTCTTGTTTGAAAATCCATCTATTTTGGTTAAAAATTCATTTTTTTTGGTTGATAATTTAACTATTTTGTTGAAAATTTGTTGCTTTTTTTTTATCGAAAGTTGAATTTTCTCAGTTTAAAATTCATGTTCTTTGTTATTAAATTATTCTTCCTGTTTAAAAAGTCATCTATTTTAATTAAGAATTTATTAATTTGTTTGAAAATGCATCTATTATGTAAACCTTCTGTTTTTTTTGTGTTAAAAATTATTTTTTTAGATAAAGATTAAACATTCCATTTTCCGTTAAAAATGTATCTTTTTAGTAGAAGATTCAAGTATATGGTTGAAAGTTTATGTATTTTGTTTTAAATTAAGCTGTTTTGCTGAAATAATGTTTTTTTGTTGCTGTAAATTTATTTTTTAAACTGATGATGTAATCGTTTTTCGTCGATAATTTATCTATTTTGTTGAAAATTTGTTTTTTTTGTTGTTTAAAAATTGATTTTTTAAATGTTGTATTCCTGTTTTTGGCAGAAAATTATTGGTTTGAAAATTAAATTATTTGTTTGCAAATTCAATATTTTGCTTCAAAATTTAAATATTTTGTTAAAACTTTGTTTTTTTGGGGGTAATAATTATTTATTTTAATGGAAATACAAGTATTCCATTTTTGGTTGAAACTTTATCTTTTTTGTTGAAAATTCAACTACGTGGTTGAAAATTCATCTTTTTTGGAAGCATATTGGTATTTTTGTTGATAAATTCATTTCTTTGATTGAAAATTCCACTATTTCATTGTAAATTCGATTGCTTTTTTTTATTCAAAATTAATTTTTCGCACCGAAAAGTAACTGTCCCATTTTTGGTTAAAAATTTATATCTTCCAGTTAAAAGTTCATTTCTTCCTTTGAAAATTAAACTATTTTGTCGGAAATTATATTTTTTATTTCATTGCAATTATTTCATTTTTGGTTGAATACTTATTGCTTTAGCTTAAAATTCGTTTCAAAAGTTGAAAATTGAACAATTTTCTTGGAAAGTTTTTTTTTTCTTGAAAAATTATCTTGTTAGTTGAACATTCATCTTCTTTGGTAGCAAGTTATCATCCTTGTTTGAAAGTTCATCTATTTTAGTTAAAAATTCATTTCTTTGGTTAAATATTCTTGTTTGGGGTGTGGAGGGGTTAAAAATTAATTTTTTTCAACTGCAAACTTAAGCATAAACTAAAATTTTCAGTTAAAAAATGTATTTTGTTTAGTTATTTCTTATGTTGGAAGCTTAACTATTTTCTTGAAAATTTGTTTTTTATCTGTTAAAAAATAATTTTTTACTAAAAATATGACTAAGATAATTATGCCACACAAAATTTGAAACATTTTAGGCCGTGAAATCTTGTCTCCTGTGTATATATAGTCATCCGGGATTTTAAAACCGGAGTAAATTTGAAGAGGCAAGTCTTGCCTCTTCAAATTTCAAATTTACTTAAATGCTCTTGCCTGGCATGAGCATTTAAAATTTTATAATTGATTCGATTAAATTCCAATTAAATTAATTAATTCATTCAATTTTAATTCAATTTTATAATTAATTTAATTCATTAATAATTTAATTAATTAAATTAATTTATTTATTTTATTTTATACTTCAAAATTTTATCAATTTTATTTTCATTAATTCTATACATTAAATTTAAAATGATAATTATTTATTATCATTTAAACTTTACAATATTCGAAATGGATGAAAAAATAAAACATGAATAATAAAAAATGAAATCACTTGAAAAAGATGAATATTATTAATCTAATCTTAAAATCCCATATACGTTCCTGAAAGACATAATAAAAAATATTTCGGGACTTCCTTACATGCATGGGTATGTCAGGTGTCATTCGCGAAAACAAAAATCAGCCCAAACCTCCTAATAACCCACGAAACTGAATCGTGAAGTCGGGCGAGCTCGGCTCGGCCCGAGCCACAAGTTCGTGCTCGTGCATTTTCGGTTTTACACGAAGCTGGTCTACGCAGCATGTAACAGAGCTGACTCACCGACACGCTAAGTTTGCATGTGTTGCTCCCTGATGGGAAAGTGGTGGGGGCCGAAAAACCCCACGTTCTGAAGATACTCTTTCCACGAGACTACAGGGAAAAACGGCTTGAGTTTTGGCCGCGAGGAGAAACGGTTTAGGCGTCTAAGCCGTTTCTGCCCTTAACGTATTTCAATCCGCTTTCCCTCTGACGCTCATTCAAACCGTTGTTACGCTGAAGCTTTTCAAATTCGCTTTCGCTCCTCTACTAATTCCACACCGCTTTTACTCTCGGCCCGTCAAATATAATAGTAGACTTTTCAATAAAAAAAAAAGTAATCCGAAATAGTTGGATTTTCTGATTGGGTTCTATTAATTCATTTCGCATCCAAGCGAAAAAGGGATAGTTTCTTGCAAACAGCGAAAAAGAGGAATTCTTTTAAAAAAGTGGAAACAGGGGAATAGGGGAAAGTATGTCAAGTCTAGAGTATACTTACGTGGAATAGGATAGGCGTATTTATCAGGATGCTTGGCTATAATTGTGTTTTTGATATGGCGACGGCCAACTCCATGAGCTCCCAAAAGTACCAAAGTTTTACGCTGAAAGGCGGGATCTGAAAATTAATTCAGACAGTCAGCGAACATGTTCTCTCTATACTTGAAAGCTTAAGCTTCAACCCTTTGGGGATTTCTAACAGCAAAAAATCACTCAACATTTTCCTCAAATCGAGAATTTTCTAAGAAAGATATCATCTTGTTAAGAGGGAACTGGAAAATTTATACTTATTGCAATAATAACAAAAATCCCAGTGGGTTAATTATAAATAATTATTTTCACTTAATTCAACCAAGCATTCCCTTGATTAGTTTCTATTTAAATGCAAAATTTCCACACAAATTCAGAAAGAAAAAATTTTTGCACACAAATCAGCAATCGTTCTGACTTACGGTTCTCAACATTACGTTCTCAATTGATCTGAAGCACTTAACTAATATTCCTCTTTATATTACCTAAATAAAAGTAAAGGGGGTAGTTAAACATATATTTTGAGACCAGAAACCAGCAAGTTTATTATAAATAATTTTTTTTTCAGTCCTCGTCAATATCTAAATATGTTAGTATACTATTACTCATATGTAAAATTAAATAACTGTTTTTTTTTTCATTTGTGGAAATAATTTTATTTGAGGATAAGAAAATTAATTAAATAAATGAAGAATACCAAGAACATAATGAATCATTTCCTGAATTTGTCCCTAGAGTCTATGAATTTAAATGATAATAACAACAAATTTTTATTTTATCTTCTACCATATAAAAACAGGGGAAATAAGGATATTTTTCATGAAAATAGGGAAATAAATTGTTCAAAAGTAAAATCAATGAGGGAACTATATACAATTCAATATAAAACGCTTCATATTCCGGAAAGTTCGAGTAAAAATATTGCATTTTTAACCAAATGGTTGAATTTTCAACAAAATACATACATTTTCACACAAATAGTTGAACTTTCCACTAAAAAAGATAATTTTCCAACCCAATATCAAATAGTTAAATTTTCTGTGAAAAAAATTAGTTGAAGAAAAATGAATTTTCAATGAAATAGTTAAATTTTGACACAAAGTGATGAATTTCCAACTAAAATTATGAATCTTCAACTGGAATAGTTAAGTTTTCTGAAAAAAAAATTTGAGCTGTAATGAAGAATATTTAAAAAAAGAGTTCAACTTTCAGCCAAGGAGCTGAATTTTCAAACAAGAAGATACATTGATAATCTGAAATTATGAAACTTCAAATGAAATAGTTGAATTTTCAACAAAAAACTTGAATTTTCAACGTAATACACGAATATTTAACTAAAAGGGATAAATTTTAAACCAAAAATGAAATAGATAAATGTTCAACTGAAATAATGGAATATTCAACATGATTAGTTAAATTTGCAATGAAAAAGATTAATTGTCAACCAAGTAAAAAATGAAAAGATTCATTTTCTACCAAAAAGTGCACATTTTCAAATAAAAACGATCAATTTTCATTGAAAAATAAAATATTTTAATTTTCAATCACAAAAAACTAATTTTCAACAGAAAAAAACGAATTTTCAATAAATAGTTAAATACAGTGATAAAAAGCTACTTTTACAAATGAAAAACATTTTTATTTAATTTTATATTGCAAATAGGAAAATTTTAGAACGCTCTCGAGAAAATTCCCTTACTTTAAAAAAATTCCCGGACGTTACCAGGTTTTTCAAGGTATATGAAAATTCTCTGACAATTCCAGGTTTTCCAAGATTCATAGGTAAGTAATAGGGTACGCCGAAAAACTCAAAATGATCAGATTCACTGGTAACAGCACTGAAAAGTTTCTTTGCGGCATTACTTACGAATGATTTTTTTTTATTCTTCACCATTGGGCAAGTCGACTGAAAATTTTCAAATTAAACATTTTTAAAATTTTTTGTGTATGGAAACAAAATTTTTTCAATTTTTTTTGCTATAGTTTATTGAAGTGAATAACCTTACAGGAAAACATTTTTTTTTTGTCAAAATGTAATATTCCCAAAAATGAATAAAATTACAATTTTCTTAATTTGTACCTAAAGTTGCAAAAAAATGTTTTTCCTTTTTTTTATTCTTTTTTTTTTTTAATAAACTAAGGAAACACGCACATATTTTTTAATTTTGAACAACATTGTCTTCAATTTTTTACGGATGCGTGAAAATCCGTTTACAGATGATCCGTAAAAAATGGAACATTTAGAAGAAAAATTTTTGAGGTCCAGTTTATGAAAGTAAATAACTTTAGATGGAAACAAGGAATTTTTTGTTCGTAGAATTTAATACTTAAAAAAAATGACGAAATATGCACTTTTGTTAATTTTTACCTGAAGTTGTGAAAAATGTATTTTTAAAGCTCTATTTAATAAACTGAAGAAACACGTACATATTTTTAAATTTCAAAGAAAAATTTTGTCTATTTTTTACGGATCCGGTGTCAACGGATTTTGTATAAAAATGGCCTATGTTTCAGGATCCATAAAAATAGAAAAAAATGTTGTTTGAAACTGGAATATTATATTTTGACGAAAGAAAAGCTCATATTTTGTCCATCTAGGGTTATTTACTTCCAGAAACTTTACCCAACAAAATTTTTTCCATACAGAAAAAATTTAAAAAAATTTGCAATCGAATTGCCCAGTGGTGAGAAATTGCTATAATTTTTTGTTTGAATTTGTTCGCAATACCGCAAAGAAGCTTTTCATTGCTATTACCAATAAATCGAATCATTTTGAGTTTTTTTTCGGCCTATCCTAGTGAGTAGACAATCTGCACACATTGACTTTTTTTTGTTTATAACCAATAAATCACAGTATCACCATTTTGGTTATTTGGAGCACATACCTGTAACCAGTTTGATTTATAAAAGCTATTCGTGAAAATCAGCGAAAATTGCCAATCGATTCATCAAGAGAAATGAGTTAGGGAACGGAAGCAAATAGTGATCATTTGCCATGGGAAACGGAAAACGAATACACTGTTATGATTTGTAATAATGGTAATTGAGATTTTAAGTTTACTTCAGTATCAATTTATTTGGCTGATATTTAAAATAAAATAATAACAAACTAAAAATGAAATGAAAAAATACTCACAGGGAAGCTTCACAACCTCCTCGTATGTAACCAGGTCCAGCTGGTCGAAAACCGCATTGTGCTTCGCTAAATATTTATCCTTGTACTTCTTGTTCTTGCGGGCAAATATTGAGCAATTTACTGTAATAAATACAAAACGTTAGATAATCATACTTTTCTTCGGAGGATTTTTAATTTTTTATTGATAATTTTTATTTACTCTTCAGCTTCTTTCGCAGTATTTTATGTCCTCAACTTTTTAAACCTTCTTTAAGCATATTTAGTACAATCTTTAAAGTTACTTTCAATTTTGGTAGTAAAAGAAACTTTTTTAGGTTCCGAAAACTTAGAAAAAAAAACAATGTGTGGCAGTGGGGCCACATGGCAGAAGTGAAACTTTGATGGATTAATTTTAACATTTTTCGTGAGGAATCATCATGAGTTTTAAGAAGATCGCATAGTAATAGAGTGCAGAGAGAGAAAGAGCGAATCTACATTAGCGTGGCAATAGTGGGGATATCGAGGAGCAGCCTTTAGCGCAATTGCGAATCGCCACAAAAAAGGGAGACGCGAATAGAGAGAGAAGGTGAAGACTATAGCAAGTATACTAGTAAGAGAGAGACCGAGAGATATGGAGTCCGTTCGTTTGGTCGAGCGTTCGGTCGTTTTTTTCAATTCACTCCCGTCCCGAAGAAGTTTCACTTCAAAAAAATACAAAACGTGCCAAGAAGTAGGCAAGTATAAAAAACTTATTTTTTAAAGTATTTCTATAAATAAAATATGAAAACTGCTCTGAAGAGGAAAATACTGAAGAGCTTCGGAAACATAAAATCGGAAACCTAGAAAAGATCAATATTATGTTAACCAGTAAGGACATAAAACATACTAGTCGTGGAGCAATAAATATTGGGAGAAAAAGCTGTCAGCGGGAATAAAAAATGTAATATTCTTAGAATATTAATATAATTATTAGCAATCATTAGACCCTACAAAAATGAGTGCGAAATGTATGCTTCCAAAGGACGAATGGAAAATCCCGAAAAATAAAAATTCTGGAACTGTTGAATTCCCGATAAAGAAAATATTCGGAATAGACGATTCCCGAAATTATAAAATTGACAAAATAGAAAAATCCTGTCTTTAAAAATTCCCGGATAATAAAATTCGTGACAGAAAATTGCCGAATTATAAAATATCCGACACTGTCGAATTCCCAATACTAGAAAATTGCCGAATTTAAACAATTAAAAATGTTTTTTTATCATTGCTATTGAATTACTAAAAATACAATTATGAAATATTTTGATCAAAGGGAACTTTTTTTCCAATGTTCAATGCATTTTTTAAGAATATTCTTCAAATTTAAAATAACAATAATTGAAAAAAAATCTCTCAATGCAAGTATTTTTTGGTAGCATGTGAATAGTAGTTTTTAAAAAATTATTGCTCTTGTAATAAAAATCTTTTTCTTGTATTGTTTTTCTGCACTAAGAATTTTTTTTCAGTTATTGTTAATTCAAGTTCAAACAATAATTTTAAGAGAATACATTGAACATCCAGAGAAATTTGTTTAATAAAAATATTTCATTATTGTAGTTTTAATGAATGAATATGATTAAAGGACAATTTTTTTTATTTGTTTGAATTCGATAATTTTCTAGTATCGGGATATTTTTAGCACAGGATATTCTATAATTCACCACTTTTCTGTCGGAAATGTTATTATTCGAGATTTTTCATATTCGGTAATATTATGAACTGTCGGGAATTTTAAAATTCGCTAATAATTATCCAAGTAGGGATTTTCATATTTCGGCAATTTTATAATTTCGGACATTTTCTATTTGAATATTTTCTTTTGCGGGCATTTTACAGTGTCCGGATATTTATTTCTCGAAAATTTTCAGTCGTCCCGCTTCCAGCATAAATAATAGGGCAGAGAGAAAATGCTTAAATGAATCAAATCATTGAAGCTGAGGGGGAAAATTTGTTGGTTGGCATCCGAAAAAAGTAAAAAACATTGAAATATGTCAATATCTTCTGTTCTCTTTTTTTCAATAATAATAGAAAATTGATAATTCAGAAAAGATTGTTTTTCTCAATTGAGAATTTTTTTTTAATGTATAAAAACGTGTTTTTCTTTGGATTGGGTTAAATGCATATTTTTAGGAAGAATCAAAGAAACAGGTAATTAATTTTCCTTCCTGGAAAATTTTTGTCGTGCTTTTAACAACGTTTCAAAACCACAAAAAATTCCTAAATCAGGAAAATATTTTGTTCGAGAAAACAAAATGATAACATGCTTTAAAAAAATATCTTTATTATTGTTTACTAGCATAAATTTTACATACAAAAAAGTTGGCATAATTTTTTCACCAACAGGAAATTGTTTTTGAATTTTCAAAAATGGTAATCTTCAAATCAAGAAAAAGAGCAGAAGATATTAACAGATTACTTTTTTTGTAAAACTTTTTTTGAAGCTTAATCGGAAATTTTTGAAAAATTAATTTGAGCATTTTAACTCCGCTCTGATAAATACTCAGTGTTCTACCCTGAAAATGAGAGATACGAAAGCCATTTCTTATTTCCCTAAGTGAAATAACCAGTGTTGATCAGCCATTTTTTTTTAATAAGCCATTTCTCAAGAAGCCATACGAGTAGTTGAGCCATTTTTCCTCTCAGGACAATTCCAAATTTCTCGTATAAATTGTGCGAGAAAATTCGAATTTCTTACAAAGCTTGTTTTGAAAATCAGAGCTCGGAATTCATGTAACAAGATCCAGCAGTTCACAAGTGGAATGAAAAATGAGAGGGAAATTTATGCATGACAAAATGCGTGAAGGGATTTGTAAAGTACTGTGCCGAAGTGATGCTCTTGCAAAAAGGATTCGTGCCGAAAAGTTTAGCATAAACTTGTGTTACATTATTCCTAATAAGCTTAATTTAAATTTATGTTCATGAAGGTGCTGAGTGGGAATGCATGCAGTTTGATTTTGGTTTGGTGTTAGTACGAAGCAAATAAATTTTGATATAATATTCAAGCCTGTAATAGTAACCTAAAGCTACTTATTTAAAAATAAATAATTGTAAATTTTACGAGTTACTTAAGATCGAATCCATTTCACCCCAGGCAGGATATATGTGGTTTCTTAAAGGAACTTAGGTGATTCGTATTTTTCCAATTTGGGGGAAAAAATTTCCACGAAGTTACAAGTATTTCATTTTGACGTCTATGTTTCAAACAATCACAATTATTAAAAAAAAACATCTACAATTTTGGACATAATTCAGATATTACAGTGTTATTTTCGAATACCAGTGAGTTTTACTGAACGATTTTTGCAACCAGGAGAATTTTTAAATAAAACCAAACGTTCGCATTTTGTATATTTTTGCATTATTTAGTATTTTAGAAATTATTTTTCAAAAATTTCACTTCTAAAAAGGCATCGCCAAAATTTGGAATTTTTCCAAATTATTATTTAGTTTTTGATTATCCTTCCAGTTTTTTATTTAAGAGACTTTTAAACAATATTATTTATTTGGGTAATTGCGAATAAAATGAGAACTGGGATTTTTGTCAATTTTCAATTTTTTCATTTATTTCTTTTATGAACTCTTTTAGTTTGAAACAATCATATTGTCAGTTTCTTATATAAATATATTTTTTTAATTTTTCCAATTTTGGTATTATCAACCATGTGTTTTTATTTATATAATTCTGAAGAACATGAGAAACGTTTTTTTTTTCCAATTTTGTACTTACATCTTTGATTTCTTTTAACCTTTTCGGTCTTCGAAGAAAGCGTTTGCTTTATTTTAATATATATTTTTTTCACTTGCACAATTATATTTTAAGGAATACAGAAAACCAGAAGGTTAAACATTTTTTTAGTTATTTTAAATGCTTTTGGCATAAAAATAGACAGTATTCTTAAAATGAAATTTGCGTTTCTATTGTGTAGGATTTTATCTGTGAATATTCATAAAAAAATGTTCATATTTTGTAATACTTGTTTTAGGTTACTGCTAATATAAGCAAGTCGTCCTATGAAAGTTATTCGAGCCAAACGAATTTGTTTTCCTGGAAGTATATATAATCTTCGAATCTATCTCGTAAACGATGCAAGAAATCACAAAAGAGCAACAAATATCGACCTTATAGTTAGACAAATTTCGACAAAAAATTAGGCAAAAATATAATTGTGGGTTTTATTGATTAAATCGATTTTATATATTTTTAAACAAATCGTCGTAATTTTGTTAATTTTGAACCTTTTTCAAATTTCCGACGGCTTCTGAAAGAGGTCGGTAAAACTCATCAGATTTCAAAAATAAATGTTTAACGTCTGAATTATATAAAACACTATATATGTCTGAAAAGCAAATCTTCAAATACTCGTAACTTTATAGAAAATTTATTTTCCTTAAATGGGAACAATACGTGTCGCCTAATTTCGCATAAAAAGTGAGACCGCCAATTGCAGATTTTAGTTTTAGTTCATAATTTTTTTTATGAAAGCTTTATATGAGTATAAATTTACCGAATCAGTGATATGCGCTTTCTGACCGATTTCGAGGAGATCGACTTTTATATATTTAGAAATTTTTTTATTTCTTATTTATCAAAATGTTTATACATATAATTTACTTCAATAATCTTAAAAAATTCTGCTAATGATAATTTTTTTAATGCCTTTTTCACAGAAAACCTGACTTCTTTTAATAACATATTTTTTGCAAACTTCTAATTTTAAATATAACTGTTAAATATTATGAAAAAATTATTCACATTTATAAAAAATCCATTTGCGTACAAAAAACATGTTAAAGTAAAAAAAATCAGTTTTTTCGTGAAAGAAGGCATTAGAATAATTATTATTTGCAGAATTTTTGAAGATTATAGGAAGAAATAATATTTATAAACATTTTGATAAATGAAGAATGAAAAGAAGATAAATGAAAAAGTGCAGGCAGCGAGAGCCAAATACGCAACCTTCCTGACATGAAGTAGAGGCGCTACTGCCTGAGCTACTGAACGTTTGGAAGTATTTTCGCCAAACATTATAATTATGGCCTGCGGCAAATATTTCAAAGTTGATTTTCTCGAAAACGGCTGAAAAGCACGTCCGACTGCTTTGGAAAATTAATACTCAGGTAATGAGCTTTCGTTAAAATAAATATGACCCAAAAATGAAATTTGCAATTGGCGGTCAAAGATTTGAAGAAATTTAAAACATTATTACTGAAATTTGTTTAAATAATGAAAACAAAAAATCACGCAGAGTTGGAGGGATGCTCATTTATTTCCTACAATACAATACTTCTCAATATGAGAGTGCAATACACTCTACGTGCATTATCTAACATTTCATGCTCGAATAATTAATGTATGCATTGTTGAGTATTCAGTACTCCACAATTAAAAGAGTACCTACTCTCACCGTACAACAAATGCACCTATTTTACGCATGGAATAATTTTCGATATTTTTATCAATAATACATTATTTCATTTAAAAACAGTTTCTCTCTTTTTCATTTCAAATCCTCCCCCCTTGAATTTTTAAAAATCTTCATTTGTCAGGTGGGATTTTCACATGAAAAACGTTGACATTTTTTGTAAAACAGAGTTTTTCATAATTCTGCTTCATTAGTATAGGAGGCTTTTGCAATTATGATAAATGCGGAAGTAGATCAATTTTTGCAAGATGAACTTACACCCTTCGGAATTTCAGACATTCTCGAGAAAAATGACTTGAATTCTTTTTTAAATCCATGCACGTTACATGGACCGCGATGCGAAAGTCTTTCAACTCCTGTTTAGATTAGGCGGCAGCGCTTCGAGTTTGTAACCGCATAGTCCCGGCTGGATTCCTGCTGCTGGTTTTCTTCAATTTTTTTTAAATTCATTTCTTCTATTGCAGTCAATTCAATTTATTTAAATTAGACCAGAATAATAATTTCGAACAGTTTTTTCATTTGAAAAAATGGTTTTTTATTCAATCATCACCACTTTTACTACACGAGAAGTTTTTTTCTTTAATACTCATTTTTAAATAAGTAGTAAAATAAAATTATATAAAGATAGAATATAAATAAAAGATATTTTTTCTTACGATAAATATAATATTAATATTTTGAAATGAGAGTAATGAGAGATGTTTTTTTTTACCCCGAATCGTATTCTTTTTATCGTATTCCTTTTACATGAAAAAAGTGGTTGAAAATAAATACAAAATATGCCGACAGTAGAAATCGAGCACGGACTTTCCGATGACAAACTCGGAGCGCTGCCGCCTGATCTAACCAGGAATTGATAGACTCTCGCATCGCACTCCATACAACATGCGTGGTTTTTTTTAACATTCGGTTCCCCTTGTCAATCATTAAAATATTCCGAATTTAATAATTATTTTTGTGTATATTTCACATGCTTCTACAGGAAACCTAAATGACTGCAGTTTTTTCTACAGCTGCAGGCAAAATCGTACCTGTCGAGCCATCGCAGCCTTCGGTGTGAGATGAACATCCTCCTTCTCCTTCAGTGTCTAGCCCCGCAACAACATACAACAACGTCATTTCACTGTCGCTATTTGCAAATCTTAACATTTTTTGCCATTCGACTTAAACAAAAATCTAATAAAAAAAAGATCTAAAAAAAACTATCAATTTCTACGTTTTATAAGGGAGCGTCCATTAATCACGTAAGGTTTTTTAGGCGGGAGGGGTGGGGGGGGGGGCAATCCCGGGAAATCTTGCGTAAGCTTACTTAGGTCTGAGGCATTTTTTGCGTAAGTTTCCGCCTTCTAATTATTATTCTGAGATATGCTAATTAACAACTGCTTTGGATATTCAAAGTACTCTTTATACTATTAGACACATTATATCATTATTTCTTTTTGATTATGTGATATTTTATATTACATATCTATGTCCAATAAATACTCGAGAAGTTGAATGATTTCTTGAAATATTTTGAAAACTTCAAAAGCCCATAAAAATCCCTTATGATACTTTAAAATCGGCAGAAATGACTTAGAATACCGAAAAAACGGTTAAAATCCTTGAAATTCCGTGAAATATTTCCAAATCTCATTAAAATTCACTGAAGTCTTTAAAATCTGTAAAAATCTTTCCAAATCTCTTGAAATTCCTTAAAATGTATTAAACTCTTTTGAAAGCCCGTAAAATTTCTCGAAAATCGTTTGAAATCTCTTAAAATCCTTAGAAATCCCGTAAATTACTTTGAAATCTTTTAAACCCCTTTAAAACCATTCTCAAGCTACGAAATCTTTGAAATCGCTTGACATCTAAAAAAACCCATGAAAATCCCTTATAATTTTTTTAAATCCGTGGAGAACCCTTAAAATCTCTAAAAATCATCCCTTGCAATTATGTGAAATATTTCGCAAACTCTTTAAAATCGGTTAAAATTCCTTGAAATTCATTGAAGTCTTCAAAAATATTTTTAAATTACTTAAAATTCTTTAAAATCCTTTGAAATCCCGTGACTTATTTTGTAATACCTTGAAATCCTTTAAAATGCTTTTAAAAATGTGAAAATCATTGAAATCGCTTGAAACATTCAAAATCTCATAAAATTCCTTATAATTCTTTAAAATCCGTGGAAATACCTTGAAATCTCTGAAAATTGGAAATATCCTTGAAATTCCGTGAAATATTTTGAAACCTTTGAAATCTCTTAAAAAGTCATTAAAATACGTGGGAATCTTTCCGAACGCCTATATCTCCTAAAAGCTATTAAAATCTCTTATGATCCTTTGAAATATTTGTAAATCTGTTCGAATTTCCTGAAATTCTTTCAAATTCTTTGAAATCGAGTGAATTATTTTAAAATCTTTCAAGATCCTTCAAAGCCATTTTAAAGCTTTGAATATCCTTGAAATCGCTTAAAATCTTCAAAATCCCTGAATTTGAAATTTATTAAAAGTTTTTAAAAACCAGTAAAATTCCTAGAAATCATTTTAAAATCTTTATATTACTCACAAATCCTTTGAATATCCGTTAAATCTGTTGAAATCCTTTAAAATCCTTTGAAATCCCATGAAATCATAGAAACCCGTTTATATCTCTTAAAACTATCAATATCCAATATCATCCGATTCTTTGAAATCTTTGCAAATATTTTGAAAATACATGAAATCCTTTAAGATCCGTTGAAATCACGTGAATTTTTTTGATTTCTCTGAAAATCCCTTAACACGAATCTCAAGCTCTGAAAATTCTTAAAGATGCTTGAACTATATTCAAAATTACATACAAATCCCTCATAAACCTTTAAAATTAGTGGAAATCACCTAAAATCTCTCAAAATCTGTTCGGATCCTTGAAATTCTGTGGAATATTTTGAAATCTTA
>CAKNXH010000242.1:21984-37302 GCA_932178445.1 Andricus quercusramuli
AAGAAAGATTCAGAAGTTTTTAACAATTTCAGGTTATGTTGGCATTTTACACCAGAAATCGGTGTTTTTAATGAAAATCATTAGATTTCAAACGAGATTAAAATTTTGTGTACACTAGTGTCACTAGTGTAGGTTATGCTCGCACTTTTCGCCGGATATCGGTATAGATGGTATAGATTTCAAAGATTTCAAAGAAGGTTTATATTTTGGGAAAATTTTAGGTTATGTTTTTAATAGGTTATGTTAGTGGTTTTCGTCTTGAATTGCTATTGTTAATAATTAAATGATTGAATTGCGGGAAATATTTGAAAAATAATTGGGCAGGCATGCTTTTGTTTCCTTTTAGATAATAGATAAATTATGAAATATACAAAATTTTTGATATCAAACTGAATTAAACTCAATTTACGCTGGACAAAATATTTTTTTGAACATGCTGCTTTAAAAATATTTTGATTATTTAAATAAAACTTTTTTGATTCATCAAGAGTTTGGTTAATTAATCAAATATTGAGTTTCTTCTGAGCCAATAAAAGTTGAAAAAAATTGAATTTGAATAAATTAGATGCTTCGTCATTTAAAAGTTAAAAAATCTGGGTATATTCTCGTGAATATTGACCGCTTGAAATTGAGGGCCCGGATCAAAAAACCAGTTATAACATTCTGGCGTCTAGAGTAGGCGGCGCCCTGAACGTCAATTAAATTCAAGCGGTGAGGGGTTTCTCCACCCTGAACGCCAGAAAGTTATAACCGATTCTGTCATCCGGGCCCTCAATTCTTGCAAATTTTAGAACTCTAGTTGTTCCTAAGTCAAATTATGGCTGAAACGAACTAAAAGTCTTTCCTCTCTTTTAGGAGCATTTACTAGGCCTTTTACTTCTTTAATTAAAGGCCATTCTCTAATTAGCCGCAAGCTGATATTACGACTGACAAGAGATATAATCAAATTAATTTTATCTTATTATCAACCTTATCAGTTCAAGAAGAAATGAGAGACCAAGAATTGATAAAAGAGAAGAAAAGAAAAGAAGCCAATAAAGAACATTATTTTCTAATCCACAACAGCTCACCGCTCATTATCGGATGACTCTACAGAGGAGTCTATTGTAAAAGATCATCACCTGAACTGTTGTAAATTTCCTAGAACTAAGAATTAAAAGTTTTCTTCCGAATTTAGGACTATTTTGCTAATATATGTAAAATGGAGGGCACGGATCAAAGAACCGGTTATAACTTTCTGGCGCTCAGAGTCGAGAGATCCCTGAAACCGCTTGAATTCAGGCAATGCGACGTTCAGGGGCCCCAGATCTAGGCGCCAGAAAGTTACAACCGGTTCTTTGATCCGGGCCCTCAATCCTTGGCATTGCTTTTGTTTACAAAGTTTAGGTGATAATAATGGAAACTTACTGAAATTGTTCAAATAAATTTCAGATTGTTCAGTCACCTTTCTTATCTTTACGCAATAAATATGCCATATTTATAATAAAATGACATCGAATAGAATACCAGGACATTTACAGGTATACATTACTATATTGAGTATAATATACAAATCGGGAAAAATCAATGCAGATCTTTGCCTTACTCGTCACGTAGAGTATTCGTTGCATAACATGTAAAATTTGTTCTATTATCAAATTTTTTGACTAGATTCTGCGAGTCGCACAATAAAGACTTCATCAAAGAAGAAGATATTCACAATATTTATGACTACTCTTTAGAAGATACCTTTGGCAAGAAATTTTAATTTTATACTTAAAACAATAGACGCTGATTTTCAAAATCAAATTTTCATTGCTTTAATTTTCAGTTTACCCCCAACTGCATGAGTGGCAGCGGAAAATTAATAAAAAATTAATTTCGTATCTCAGCACGAATTAGCCCGTTTTCTGTACTTCCCAAGTGAAGACCAATGGTGGATTCCATGCCAAACTCAAACAAACCAAAACTTTACATCATAGATTTTTTTAAATCTTTGTCTACTTATTTGTTCAGTAGAGAAAATATTGATTGCGGAAAAATGATACTAAAACATAGATAACTTCAAAAGTTATGTTTAACAAATGTTTCTATTGCAAAATAAAATGTCTAATTGATTGTATCGGATTTATGATTCGAGTTGATCGATTTTTTGTATTATCATTAATCAAGGGGAATTTAAGTTATTCTAGGATCCACTATATCAATAAAAAAAAATTTTTTTTTCACTATACCACGTTATTTAATTAATATTTATATTGTGTGAAAGTAAGCAAAAACAGTTGCTTTATGATTCACTATCAAGTAAATTAACTTATAAAAATAAGATAGTTAAGCCTCCTCCTAATTACGTGCTAATTTCTCTTTGATTATTTTTAATTCAACATTGTTGTTGTTCTTCGGATAGTTTTTGCTAGTTGAGAGTAATAAAGAATAAGCAATTAAAAACAAATTATTTATTTAGGAATTTTTTTAAAACCTGCCGAAAACATGTTTTTTAAATTGAGCTAAATACATAATTTTTGGTCAAAGAGTTGAATTTGTCGGACCTAAAAATTCTTCAGCTTGGATCAAAGAAACTATTACCATTTTGCTGCCATGGGATTAAATTTTTTTGTATAGTTGAAAGCTTAACAAAATAAAAAAAATAAAATAGAAAACTTCAAAATATAGCGAAAAACATTTTTACATGAAAGAAAAATATTTGCATGATACTTCAATTCAAAATATTTGATATTGAAAGAAATTTTGTTTTGAATTTTTTACTTTTATTGCTGTTCACTAGCATAAGCTCTATTGAAAACAAAATTGCCATAATTTGATAAGCAAACTGAAAATTTACGAATTGGAAAATTCCCGACAGTTTATGATATTACCGAATTTGAAAATTCCTGAAATAAAATTACTGAAATTATAGAATATCCCATACTGTAAAGCTGTTTGAACAAGGAAATGATTAAATCCTTTTTTAAATATTTAAATTTGAAAAAATAAAGTACTTATTTGATAAAAATATTATTTATTTTTTATTAATTATTTATTTATTATTACAACAAATTTTTAATCATTTACATTCAAGGATTTTATAATTCGGAAATTTCTTGTCTCGATTATATTGTAGTGTCGGATATTTTATAACGTCGGCAATTTTATTTCGGGAATTATCTATTAACAAGAATTTTCAAAGTTGGTAATATTAAAACTGCCGGAAATTTCATTATTCGGGAATTGTAATTTGTCGGGAATTTTCTATTTTGATTATTTTCTTTACTGAGAATTTGACAGTGTCAGGAATTTTATTTTTCGGGATTTCTCAGGGCTCTCGATATCAACCGATTTTTATTTTTTTGTAAGTTTTATATCGGGTGGCAACCAAAAAATTTTTCTTTGGGTCCAAAGAATTCAATTTATTTTAGCATTTTTATTTTCACTATACCAAAAATCTAATAAATAAATTATAATATGGGTATGACGTACCAATATTATAATAGCAATTAAATAATTGAAACCACAAACAGAAAAAAAATAATTCTCAACCAAACCGTTTGAATTTGTAACCAAAATAGATAAATCTGCAAACTAAAAATACACATTTACAACTAAGAAAGATTTTTCAGCCAAGAGAAAAAACTTCAACCAAATGGTTGAATTTTTAAGCCAAAAAGTAAAATTACCTACCAAAATTTTGATTTATAACAAAATAATTTAAATTTTCACCAAAGATATAAATTCTGAACAAATAATATAATTGTCAGTTTTTCAATTTAAAAAGATGAATTTTCTATCCAAAAGGACAAATTTGTTTTCCAATAAGATGTCTTTTTGACAAAATTGTTAGGTTTTCAATAAAATTGTACAATTTTTAACCAAAAGAGATCAATTCAAAATCAAAAATATAGTAGTAGACTTTTGATTTAAAAAGCATTAATTTTCAACCAGAATGTGACATTTCTAGCAAAAGATGAAATTTTAATCCAAAAAGACGAATTATCTATCCGAAAAGACGAAGGATCAACAAAACAGGTGAATTTTTAACCAAAAAATATGAATTTGAATAAAATATATGAATTTTCAGATGAATAAATGAATTTCCAACCAAAAGAGATAAATTCTGACCGAAAAATATTATATTATAGTAGAATTTTTACTAAAAAAGGGTTAACTTTCAACTGAATAAGTAATAACCATAACAATAATAAACCAAGTAAATAATTTTACAATCAGAAGAGATGAATTCTGAACCAAAAATATAATTGTAGTAAACTTTCAAACAAAAAGATTACTTTTCTACCAAAAGGACGAATTTTCTACCCAAAAACATAAATATTCAACAAAACAGTTGCATTTTTTTACCAATGAATATGAATTTTTACTAAATAAATAAATTATCAATCGAAAGATATGAATTCTGAGCCAAAAATATAATATTAGACTTTATTATAAAAAAGGAAAGAAATTTCAATGAAAAAAAGCTGGATTTTCTTATTGGCTTCTAATAATTCAGTTCGTATCCAAACGAAAAAACGAGAAAAAGGGGAAGTTTCTCGAAACCCGGTGAAATAAAGAATTCTTGAAAAAGGAAAAATAGGACAAAGACTGTGAAGACTGTAATCTATATTTTCTTTGCAAAAAAAAAAAAAGTCGACAAAGTTTTTAAAAAATGATATAAAGGTCTGGTTTTTGTAAGTCTGGCATAAAGTCTTGCAAAATTCTTAAACACTGTCGAGACCCTGCTAATGTGTATAAATTTGATTATAACGATCCGATTAAAACTCACCGAAAGGTACCGAAATTTCTAGGAGAATATTAGAGAACTGATTGTTTTTGAGTAAAATCTGAATGAAATTTCCTCTTGAAAATTGTCAAGAGAACTATTATCAGGAATCACTTACGCTGTTATCACGATGCAGAGATCTATCGACAAAAAAGCCTTTTGTGAAAGTATACCTACATGCAGGTGAGGGTAATCGTTGGTGTAACAAAAGCTTCGTTATTGTCGACATCGAACGATGTTCTATGAATAGAAAAAAAAAGTTTTCCCGGTGAACAGTCTAAAATATTAGCAACTTTCTATACACACTTGAAAAACCCTCACCGTTGTTGGATCAACTCTATGGATAACATGCACTTGGGATATACCAAAGCGTTTGTTACACCGCCCATGACAATGAACTTTGCATAATATAAATACAAACTGTACACATCCTCAAAATACCCACATTTTCTCAAAATTCTCGCTACGCGTATATAAATGTAATTTAATTCGACTGCGTCGCGCAATACCAACACATACGTGACGCATATATAATTTCCATAATTACGTGTCGTATATATACGCAATATACACAATCAACGAGCAGAGGCGTGCTTAATATATATTTTTAATATTCCTAAGGAAATAAAGAAAGATTATATATCATGCACTCTTCGTACATACGAAAATCGAAGCAACGCACTATAAGGTTCTGCACTCAGAAAAAAAATTTCTTGACCCAAAAAATACTGTTTTCTTGGATATGCAGGCCTGAGATTGTCAAAAAGTAAGTGAGTACACAGGAAATTTGAATCATTCAAAAGTGACTGATTGGAAATAAATTTTTACTGATTTAAATTATGCGGATTCGTAGACTGACGAATCAGCTAAAAGTGACTTTTCAAATCAGTCAATTTGACTCACTGATAAAATGAGCCATTTTAAATTATCCAATCGGTTGAATTCTCAACTAAAGATTAACAATTTTCTACCAAAATGTAATAAATGAATTTCCGATTGAAAATATTGATTTTCAACAACTAAGTCGAATATTTAACTGAAGAAGATAAATTTGCAAAAAAACGAATAAGCAATAAAATAGTTACATTTTCTATGGAACAGATGAATTTTCAAATGGAATGATTAATCATTTTACAAATGAATGAATTTTTAATAAAGCAGTACAACTTTCAACCAAGTATAGATAAATTTTCAAACCAAAAAATTAATTTTTCGTAAAGAAGATTAATTTCCTATAAAAAAATATGAAGTTGCAATCAAATAGTTGGATTTGCAACCAAAAAATATTAATTTAAAAAAGTGAGTAGTTCAATTTTCAATTGACAAAATTAATTTTCAACGAAAAAACGATTTTTCAACAAAATAATTAAATTTTCAACCAAAGAGATGAATTTTAAACTAAATCGATAAATCCTCGATCAAAAAAATTTGACTTTAACAAAGTAGTTGAACTTTCAAATTAGTAGTCAAATTTTGAATAAAAAAACAATTCTTTAAAAAAAAATTATGATGAATCATTAAGCAAAAGAATAAATTAAAAAAAAACAATTCAAATGTCAACAGTGTAGTTGATTTTTCAAACGAAAGGAATGAAATACTTGATTTTTTAATTATTAAAATTAATTTTCAACAAACAAAACAAGCATATGTTCGACAAAAAAAGTAACATTTTCAACGACCGACATCAATTTCCAACTGAAATGATGAATAATTATAACGATGAATGATAGTTTAAAAAAAATATTAATAAATGTTGAAACGTTGCAAGTTTTGATATATATAATTAGACCAGTACACAAACGAAACTAAGATCTTTTAATTAATAAAATGATGTATCGTCAACAAAAAAATGAATTTTCAACATGGTAATTCAACACTCAACCGAGTAGTAAACTTTTCAAACAAAAATTTTAATTTAACCAAAAATATGACTTTTAACCAAGTATATTTATTTTCTATCAATAAATACAACCATTCAACAAAATATATAATATTATAACCAAATAGATGAATTTTCTACGAAAAAAGATCGATTTTCAACCAGAAATGGAATAATTAAATTTTCAGTAAAGATAGAATTAATTTTCAACCTATAAAACAACGAAATTTCAAACAAATATTTAAATTTTTAACAAAGCAATTGAACTGTTAACCAAGTAGTTGAGTTTTGAACCACAAAAGATGAATTTCGAACGAAAAATGTATTAGTTGATATTTAAAAAAATATATTATTTTAAATAAAACAACAGCTGATATTTCGACCAGGAAATATTGTAATAAAAACACGAATTTTCAACAAAATAGTTTAATTCTCAACCAAATAGTAGAATTCTTAAATAGGAAAATTAAGTTTCAACCAAAAATGGAATAGTGCAATTTTCAGTGAACAAAATTAATTATAAAAAAAATAGTTTTGAACAAATCAGATAAATGAAGAAAAAGAACACATTTTCGAAGAAAAATGTAATAGTTGATATTTCCACACAAAAAAAAGTTTTAATTTAAAAACAATTGAATTCAACCGCAAATATGAAAGATTCAATTATATTATACAATTAATTCTATACTGAGTTTCTTATAATGATTTTCTATCATGATTTTTCTAGAATCGTGAAAAAATTATTAGAAATTCAGTATAGGAAAATCATTATTGGAAAATTATTATCGGCCCACACTCAATTTCTTATAATATTTTTTTTGTTAGGGTGCAACAACCATAACAATGAGTTATGAACCCTCTAAACATTTTTCAAATTCTAAAAAACTGTGAACTTAAAAAGTTATAAAACTAATGTAATGCGCTCTACTTTTAAAAATAGAGCTGGGAGGCCTCCATACAATCTCAGGCCTATGGATATACATGAAAAGTTGATGGGATCGAACAAATTTTAGTTGATTCAACAAAATACTTAAATTACTCAATCTAATTTCTTGGTTGAATCAACCAAATGCTCCATCTACCAAAATATCTGGTAGAAAAAAAACCCCAAAATGTGTTTGGGTCAGCAAAATATTTCGTTTTCCATATAATAATCATATTCTATGGTAGAACCAACCAAACTTTTGTTGATTTAACCAAATCATTTTCTGAGTGTGTTTATAATGTTTCAACGTTTCATTTCAACGTTATGCAGATTTTGAAGGATGCGAATCAGTGAGGTCCAGATTTAGAGACAGAAAAGGAGAAACAAGAAAAAGAAGCGACGGATGTGTACTCGTGTTTGGAATTTATAGGCACCGTGTCTTATAAAAAATACAAATATTGTTCTTGCAAATTTGAATTTATTATAAAAAAGTTTCCAGTATTTGGAAATTTACTCGAAAGTACCACATTTTAATTACCATTATCATGAGTGAAGGTTTTAGAAAATCTTTAAAAAACAGATTTCATGAAGCACGCTAATATCTATAGAGAATTGAAAATACTTCAGATTAAACTAACAAATTTAACACAGTTTAGTTAATTTAAATTAATTAAATTAAATTCATGTTAATTCACATGAAATGAATTGCATTCCGGCAAATTCAATTGAATAGAATTTTATAGAGAACTTTGAAATTTTGATGAAAATTTGATGAATATGAGTTACGCACTTTTTCCCGACATTTTGAAAAATTGAAATGGAACACGTTAAAGTTACTCGTTTTTTTAATACTATTATTTAAAATTTGAGAAATTCATAATTGAAAAAAGCTTAGCTCTGCGAAACTGTAGATTTTTTTGAAATTCTCTACGTTTTTGGACTACGATAAACTTTTCCCGTAAAATTGAGGTTCCAGCAAAGTCAATTAGAGTGTTACACAGATACCGAAAATCCCCTTTATTTAAAATTACATGATGAATATCAATTTAAAATCAAACCGAAATCCTAAATACTTTTTCCAAGTTTTCAAAATAGGATTAGCTCCAGATAAAACAAATTTTTAAAAGCTGGAGATTTAAAGCTATTATTAAATTTAATTACACCCAACTCCCGATATATGAAAGGTTTCAGGCATGACTCGCAGGAAGAGCCACATGAACTATTTCTCTTGAATTTGGACGCATCGGGAATTGAGCATATTACATGAAATACTTTTACGGAGACTATGTTGTTTGGCAACTTTAATGAACTAAATTAATCTAAAATCCATTCTGAGTGTAATTCATTTTTTTAAATTGATTTATAATGCTTTTAGACTTGTTACCAAAAGCGAAGGATATTTTTGTTTTATGGAGACAAACCAATTTTCCTTCACAACTTTTTTTTCAAATTTTTTAGAAAAATTCGTTAAATGGCATTTACTATCGACATCTGCACGGTGCCCACAGAGACAGGAATTTATTTCGCTTTGGGTGAAAATCCAGATATATGTGTGTGTAGGATGCGTAAGCGGGTGCAAGGAAAACTCAATCTTATACGAAAAAGGATTCTCCAGTAAACTCAGAACCCACATTTCGTCCGCTTCATTGGTCGAAGATTTCGAAACATATTTCGAATTCCTCTTCTAATTCAAGCGTAGCAGATTTTTCTAGAAATATTTCGCTTTAAAGCATTCAGAACTTCCACCTCACACAGAAGTATAATTAAATCCAGGCTTCAAACTGTTTTTTGCCAATAAAAAAGACTTTTCAATTAATTATTAAAATGTTCAACAAAATAGTTGAATTTTTAACCAACTACTTGAATTTCCTACCTACAAAGATGAATTTGTAACCAATTAGTCGATTGTTTAATTAAAAAAAGATTAATATTCAACCGAAAATAGTTTTATTTTCAATAAAATAGATGAACTTTATAACCGAAAAGATGAATTTTTTAGAAGTGTTGAATTTTTCAACCGAAAAGATTAATTTTCAACGAAAAGATTAACTCTCAAAGAAAAATGTAATAGTAGATATTCCAACAAATAAAAACGAATTTTCAACAAAATAGTTACATTTGCAACCAAAGAGTTGAATTTTTCACAAAATAATTAAATTTTCAACAAAAAAGTTGAATTTTTAACCAAATAGTTGAATTTGCTACCTGAGAAAATAAATTCTCAACCAAAAACGTAATGTTTGACATGTCAAACAAAAAAAGATTAAATTCCTACCAAAAGAGATGAATTTAAAAACCAATGTTAAAAGTATCCAACCAAGAAGATTTATTTTATATAAAAAAGACGAATTTCCAATAAAATACTGAAAATTTCAAGTAAATAGTGGTACTTCAACTAAAAAACATAAATTTTCAACCAAAAATTGCAATGTTACATTTTTTTGTAAAAAAAAAATGTCAACAAAAAAGAATGAATTTTTAAATAAATTTTCCACCAGAAAGATGAATTTTTAAATAAAATTATGAACTTTCCAACCAAAAAGCTGAATTTTTAACGAAAAAAGATGTTTAAGTCAAAAAGATCAATCATTTTTCAACGAATAATTGAAAAGTTAAATTTGTACTACAACAAAATTGCAAATTATTCAACTTCCAGACAAAGAAGGAGTTTTTTGTAAAACACAGTTAAAATTTCTGGCCAGAAACTTACATTTTAAACAAAAAATTAGTTTTCAACCGAACAGTATCATTTTTAAACAAGGAAGATGAAATTTTGAACATCAAAAATCAGTTTTCTCTCAAAAAATACGAATTTTGAACTAAAAAATATCATTTTTCCATCAAAAATGAACAAGTTAAATTTTTAGTGAACAGATTTTAATTTCTACACACAAATGAAAGAAATTTCAACTTAAATGATGAATTAAAAAAAAAGAAGATTTTTCATTCAAGAGAAAAAAAACATCCAAATTGTTGAACTTCCAAGGCAAAGGACGTTTTCTTGTAAAACACAATTAAACTTTCTACCCGGAAATATGAATTTTCAACAAAAAAGTTCATTTTTAACCAAGAAAGATGAAATTATTTTAAATGAAGAAAATCAGGTTGCTACAAAAAAAGTCGAATTTTCAATTAAAAAAGATCAGTTTTTAACCAAAAATAAAAAAGTTACATTTTCAGTAAAAAAATTAAACTCCAGCAAAAAAAAAATAACTTTTAACTAAAATGATGCATCTTCAATAGAAAAAATGATTTTTTAACAAATTAGTTGAACTTTTAACCAAGTAGTTCCGATTTCAATCAAAAAGTGATGAATTTGTAACAAATAATTATGATAGTAGATATTCCAGTCAAAAAAGGGAAATTTTTTAAACCAAAAAAAAGATGAGTTTAACCACAAACAATTTTTTGTTTTAAATTGAATTTTCAAACTATAAAGATTCCAGTTCAATTTTCAATACTAAAATATAAATTTAAAAAAGTTAAATTTATAACAAAAAATACGAATTTTCAATAAAAAAGGTGAAATTAGAAATAGCAATGCAAGGAAAACAAATTACTAACAAGAATATTATATCAGGGTGACCACAAACTTCATTTTCGAAATTTCATAACCATTTTTCCAATTTTTCATTTTCTCAGACCACTAATATTCAAACACCAGGAAATTTATTATTCTTGACAGTTATTTGAAGAGCCTCTTATACGAAATTCCCTGACTTTTGCAAGATTTTGTTCCAAATCCCTGACTTTTTCTCATCAATAAACAAAGATCAGTTTTCTACAAATAAGATTAACTTTTAACTAAAACAGATAAATTTTCAGCCAAAAAGGGAAAAGTTAAATTTATGGTAAAGAAATGAAATTTCAACTGAAATGGTGAATTTTCCAAGTCAATGGACGAATTTTCAAGAAAAAAGAATTCTTCAGTCAAGGAAAAAAAAATTCAAATTGTTGAACCTTCAAGCCAAAGGACGAATCTTCAGTAAAACAGTTGAATTTTCCACCTTCATAGTTATATACAGAACCTCTTATACAGACTTCCCTGACTTTTGCAATATTTTTCCAAGATCTCTGACCATCACTGACTGATAAAATGTCCTGCCTTTTCCCTGATTTCTAGATTTTTCCTGACCTACAACCATCTCGAATTAGCATAGTTTATAAAAGTTGAGCTCTACAATTTGAAAGTCAGAAAAGTCATACAACAGAAGTTTGGTAATAAAAGGTTTCTCAAGTGCATACGTTATGAGATTAAACTTTGGTATTCGCGAGGTTCCTGGTCCGTGTAAATTAGTTTCGTTGTTTGAGATCTGCCACGAAATAATCGCAGGAATCGTGAATGTGAAGTGCCATTGTCGATTCGAATCACGTTCAACGACTTTGCTGAAAGTCAATTAACGTTTAGGCGTAGAAGATGAGATTTTGAAATTAGAGAGACAATCTAAAACAAATTAGTTTCCCCGATATCTTTGAAACCTGATCCTGGATATGCAGTAAAATTAGTTCTCATAGTAAACTTCGAGTCATTTTCGATGAGGAAATTAAGATTTGAAATTAAAAATGTTCTACCCTGTAAAATTAGGGTGGCCAAAAAACTTCATTTCCAAAATTCCTTCATTTTTCGTTGAATTCTTCCCTGACCATTAAGATTTAAAGACGAGCATATTAATGCTTTTAATCTTGTCAGATTTTTAACACAAAAACTTTCATGAATGGAATGATAGTATTTCAGATTAAAATTTCCAATTTATTTATTGACTTCGACCCAAAAAGATGATTTTTTAACAAATTCCTTACATTTTTGACAGAATAGATGAATTTTCAACTAAATGGTCAAAGCCTAAAAAAATACAAGCAAACAGTCGCATTTTCTGCAAAAATAATCAATTTTTTTAGGAGACAGTTGAATTTTTAATTTAAAAGGTCGAATTTTCAGTCCAAATATAGAATTTTTAACAAAATAGTTGAATTTTCGAGCTGAATAAGAATTTTCATGTAAAATGAAAAAGTTACATTTTTACAAAACAAAAAAAAAACAACTAAATTATCCACAAAATAATAAAACTCTCTACCCAAGAGGCAAATTTTCATAAAAAATGATCAATCTTCAATAATTAAGTTAAGTTTTCAGTTAGAAACAAAATAATTTTTAACAAAAAAGATACATTTTTAACAAATAATATATATTTTAACCAAAATATATTTTTATATTTAGGATAAAAAAGTTTAATTCAATCAAAAAATATGAATTTTCAAACCACTAGTTGAATCTTCGACCAAAGTTGCTTAATTATCAATGAAACATCTTTTAACCACGAAAGATTTCAGTTGAATTTGCAATTAAATAATCTTTCGAACTAAAATCATAATTATTGAGAGGAAGCAGTGGCAAAAAATTGACAAAAATAGAAATACAAGGCATATTAAATAATTATAAGAATATTATGTCAGGGTGACCGCGAAACTTCATTTTCAAAAGTCTCAAATTTTTTCCTAAATAATTTTTCATTTTCCTTAGCCATTAATATTCAAAGACGATAATCTTCATCTTGTAACATTTTGAACATACAATGCTTGATAAAAGGAATAAAATAATTGTAGATTTATTTATTTAAATCGAAAAAGATTACTTTTCTACCATAAAAGATGAATTTCCAATCCTAAAGGACGACGTTTCAACAAAAGAATTGATTCTCGACCAAAAAAGATGATTTGTTAACAAAATATTTCAATTTTCAAGAGAATAATTAATTTATAAGGAAATTGTTGTATTGTAAACCTACAAAGATGAATTTTCAACCAAATGGATGAATTTGAAAACAAACAAGATTATTTTCAACCAAAACAGTTTCCAAAAAAAAGAGTTTTCAATTCAAAAGGACGAATTTTCTGTAAAAATAGATGAAAGTAACAAAACAGTGGAATTTTCGATAAAAAAAGATGACTTCTTTACGATAGGACTTTCTGAATTTTAATAGCATAACATTTTTTTACGTAGAATCTTTTATAATCGGAATGAAATAATTTCAGATTAATTTATTCATTTAAACCAAACAAATTATTTTTCTACCATGAAAGATGAATTTTAAATTCAAACGGAAGAATTTTCAACAAAATAGTAGTTATAGCTCGACAAAAATTATAGCTCTTTAAAAAAATAATTAAATTTCAAATAAAATACTTGAATTTTTGACCAAATACTTGGATTTTCTACCTACAAAGATGAATTTTTGACCAAATAGTTAAAGTAAAAAATGGCTGTGGCTATTCGTCCCGAAAAATTGGGGGAGTTGGAAAAGGGGATGGACAAGTCGCCCCGAATTTTCGGGACGACTAGACAAGCTCATGAAAATTACTTCACTACTCATCCCGAATTTCGGGACAAGACAGTCCGGAAAAAAATATATTGAACTTCAACCAAAAACTGTTGCATTTTCGAACAAATGCTTGAATTTTCAAGCTAAAAAGTCGAATTTTGTAGAAAACAGTCGTCCTTTGAAACCGAGAAGATAAATTTTTATCAAAAAAGTTAATATTAAATAATAAAAAAAATTAATTTCCAACTAAACTGTTTAATTTTCTATAAAGCGAAATTATTTTTCAACAACAAATTTGCATTTACAATCAACTATGCGAACTTCAAAACAAAATAGACCAATTTTCAATAAAAAAGTTGAATTTTTAACAAAAACATGAATTTTCAATGAAAAAAATGTAACAATTGCCTTTTATAGAAGTTCCCTGACTTCTGCAAGATTTTTTCTAATTCCCTGAATTTTCCCAGATTTCCAGGTTTTCCCTAACCTACTGCCACCCCGGAAATGAAGAAAGTCTTAAAAGTGATTCTAGCGTTTCAAATTCATCAACATCCTCCTTGAGAGGAAGAAAACCTTCTAGGTGAAATTAGCTTTCCCCAGCTTAAGACTTAACCAAAGCATCTTAAAATTATCCATTAAAATACATCAAAAAGTTTCTTTTGAACTAAGAATCCCTCAAAATATGAAGGGTCCTGCAATCTGGTATTAGCAAACATTCAGGGTAGAAACTGGAACGCCTTGGGATCAATTTACTGCTCCAAGTTGGAGGTGGAAGTTCAAGCGGTGATTCTAGTTTGTAAACTGCGGTCTATGTAACCAGTGCCCAACTAATCAAGCACTCATCTTTATTCAACTTTAAGTGTGAGATTTGCGTGAGCGGAGGACGGAGAGCGGATTTACTAAACGGCGTCGCGGTGTGCTATCGGAAGAGGAAGCGTTTTTTGTTTTTGGTGCTTTTTGGGTCTTTCCGGGCTTTTCTTTCGAGCTACCCGGAACCGTTTTCATCGATTTCTGATTAGATGTTGTTGCACCGGAAGCGGAACTGAAAGCTGTTTTTACCGAGGAGGAAGTAGTTGCAGTGGTAGTGGTAGTAGTAACAGATGTAGTAGTGAGGGTGGGAGAGTGGTCACGGATTTTGGGGCTTACTTGTACCTCGCAGGGAGGCGGCGCGCTCCTGTATGATGGCACTATCTTAAACGTTACTGATCCTCGTGCTTCCCGCTGAAACAAACAAAAAATATTTTCTCATTCCATGGAATTTTTTAATCAAATTAATGTAGGTACTATATTGAATTCAATCATGGAGAAAAAACTCCGGGGTTTAGCCCAAGAGAGTTCAAGGCATTAACGCATGGACTATTCATCAGGCGCATATCGCAGGCGTCTCTTATTTTATTTCCAAGAGCCTCCACGGACTTTCTCGGTGAGTCTCCTTGCGATT